>JAEIGP010000277.1:0-41658 GCA_018904095.1 Zaprionus ghesquierei | reverse complement strand
TGAGCCATTAGAAAAATTTTAAATGAAATGCACGACCACCAATTAATGCATATTCAAAATTAAAGTATTAGTTCTTAAAAAAAACAAGTAAGAAAGCAACAGTCGAGTGTGCTCGACTGTAATATACCCGCTACCCAGCTGCTTGTAATATTTTAATAATTTATTTGCGGAACAAAAAAACGGCTACAATCATATTTTGACCGTAAAAGGCTATGAACTTATAATATTTATGCAAAGTCAAAATATAAAATAAAAAAAAAAACATTTTTGCACACATTTAATTTTTGATGCGGGCGGGACTCGAACCCGTAAATTCATAATAGTACTGTTCGTTTTGCAGTCCACAACTTACTCCATTTCACCACCGTACACGCACACACGATTCGGCAGAATCCTGCAAGCAGCGCTGCCGGCAGCGCTGCTTACAGCTATGGAAAACGTTAAGATGAATAACTTCTGTGTTTATTATCCGATTGTTACCAAATTTTCAGAGATCATCTGGCTAGCTATAGTTATCATGTAAACCGAAAATAAACAATATGGCATCAAAATTGCGCTTGTAATTAATGTTTTTTCGATTTACAGGGGCGGAAGGGGGAGTGGCCAAAATCCAAAATAAACTTGATCAGCGTGCAATAATAACATTTTTTGTCACAAAAGTTGGTAGTTCTAGCTCTTAGAATAGGTGAGATCTAGATTTTCACACGGACAACGGTCACTTTAAGCGACAAGAATCCGCCGTAATGCCGACGCTTCAAGAATCCGCCGTTATGTAGACGCTGCACGAATCCGCCGTTACGTCGACGCTGCAAGAATCCGCCGTTATGCCGATTTTTGATGCAGGTGGGGCTCGAACCCATAAATGCATAATAGTTCTGTTCGTTATGCAGTCCACAACTTAACCCATTTCACCACCGTACACGCACACACTATTCGGCACAATGCTGCAAGCAGCGCTGCCGGCAAAAGGAGTAAAAAGTATTGAAAACGTATAACTTCTTTTCAGGTACCAAAAAAATCCAAGATTTATCACTTAAACAGTAAAATTCATAATTCTACCTGTTGAAGACTATAAATCGAATACGTGCATGTAAGAAACGATATGTGCCCTTTTAATAATTCTTTATATACTTGAATGGAAAGTGTTCTAGAGCACTCTAACTTTTAATAAATTTTGTTAAAAAAACGACCGATAGGTTCTATGGCATCTATACGATGTATCGGTCCGTACCGGCTCGTTCCGACTTATTTACAGCGGGCAGCAATAAGAAACATGTATACAAAGTTTCATGAAGGTAGCTCAAAAAGGGAGGCAAAAACTTTTATTTGCAAAAAATAAGAAAAGTTCGATCTCCCCCACCATGACACGCATGCATGCGGAATCGAACCTGGGACCCATTACCTAAGAGGTCCACCACTTCTCCATTCGGTCATTAAGCCATTACGCAAATTTTGACAAAGTTACATCATGAGACCGTTCGGAAATTCTTGCACGACAAAAACAAAGTCTGAATGCATGATGCGTGTTTTTGTTGATATTTATTCTCATAACTTAAACATACAATTAAATAAAAAATAAAAATAAAAAAAATATAAGAAAAAGCTGCGCTCTAACAATCGCACACAGCTGATTTAAGAGACTGTCACTTCTCCACTTGTTAACAAAGTTCATTGTGAGCCATTAGAAAAATTTTAAATGAAATGCACGACCACCAATTAATGCATATTCAAAAATTAAAGTATTAGTTCTTAAAAAAAACAAGTAAGAAAGCAACAGTCGAGTGTGCTCGACTGTAATATACCCGCTACCCAGCTGCTTGTAATATTTTAATAATTTATTTGCGGAACAAAAAAACGGCTACAATCATATTTTGACCGTAAAAGGCTATGAACTTATAATATTTATGCAAAGTCAAAATATAAAATAAAAAAAAAAAACATTTTTGCACACATTTAATTTTTGATGCGGGCGGGACTCGAACCCGTAAATGCATAATAGTACTGTTCGTTTTGCAGTCCACAACTTAACCCATTTCACCACCGTACACGCACACACGATTCGGCAGAATGCTGCAAGCAGCGCTGCCGGCAGCGCTGCTTACAGCTATGGAAAACGTTAAGATGAATAACTTCTGTGTTTATTATCCGATTGTTACCAAATTTTCAGAGATCATCTGGCTAGCTATAGTTATCATGTAAACCGAAAATAAACAATATGGCATCAAAATTGCGCTTGTAATCAATGTTTTTTCGATTTACAGGGGCGGAAGGGGGAGTGGCCAAAAATCCAAAATAAACTTGATCAGCGTGCAATAATAACATTTTTTGTCACAAAAGTTGGTAGTTCTAGCTCTTATAATAGGTGAGATCTAGATTTTCACACGGACAACGGTCACTTTAAGCGACAAGAATCCGCCGTAATGCCGACGCTTCAAGAATCCGCCGTTATGTAGACGCTGCACGAATCCGCCGTTACGTCGACGCTGCAAGAATCCGCCGTTATGCCGATTTTTGATGCAGGTGGGGCTCGAACCCATAAATGCATAATAGTTCTGTTCGTTATGCAGTCCACAACTTAACCCATTTCACCACCGTACACGCACACACTATTCGGCACAATGCTGCAAGCAGCGCTGCCGGCAAAAGGAGTAAAAAAGTATTGAAAACGTATAACTTCTATTCACGTACCAAAAAAATCCAAGATTTATCACTTAAACAGTAAAATTAATAATTCTACCTGTTGAAGACTATAAATCGAATACGTGCATGTAAAAAACGATATGTGCCCTTTTAATAATTCTTTATATACTTGAATGGAAAGTGTTCTAGAGCACTCTAACTTTTAATAAATTTTGTTAAAAAAAGACCGATAGGTTCTATGGCATCTATACGATGTATCGGTCCGTACCGGCTCGTTCCGACTTATTTACAGCGGGCAGCAATAAGAAACATGTATACAAAGTTTCATGAAGGTAGCTCAAAAAGGGAGGCAAAAACTTTTATTTGCAAAAAAATAAGAAAAGTTCGATCTCCCCCACCATGACACGCATGCATGCGGAATCGAACCTTGGACCCATTACCTAAGAGGTCCACCACTTCTCCATTCGGTCATTAAGCCATTACGCAAATTTTGACAAAGTTACATTATGAGACCGTTCGAAAATTCTTGCACGACAAAAACAAAGTCTGAATGCATGATGCGTTTTTTTTGTTGATATTTATTCTCATAACTTAAACATACAATTAAATAAAAAATAAAAATAAAAAAATATAAGAAAAAGCTGCGCTTTAACAATCGCACACAGCTGATTTAAGAGACTGTCACTTCTCCACTTGTTAACAAAGTTCATTGTGAGCCATTAGAAAAATTTTAAATGAAATGCACGACCACCAATTAATGCATATTCAAAAATTAAAGTATTAGTTCTTAAAAAAAATCAAGTAAGAAAGCAACAGTCGAGTGTGCTCGACTGTAATATACCCGCTACCTAGCTGCTTTTAATATTTTAATAATTTATTTGCGGAACAAAAAAACGGCTACAATCATATTTTGACCGTAAAAGGCTATGAACTTATAATATTTATGCAAAGTCAAAATATAAAATAAAAAAAAGAAACATTTTTGCACACATTTAATTTTTGATGCGGGCGGGACTCGAACCCGTAAATGCATAATAGTACTGTTCGTTTTGCAGTCCACAACTTAACCCATTTCACCACCGTACACGCACACACGATTCGGCAGAATGCTGCAAGCAGCGCTGCCGGCAGCGCTGCTTACAGCTATGGAAAACGTTAAGATGAATAACTTCTGTGTTTATTATCCGATTGTTACCAAATTTTCAGAGATCATCTGGCTAGCTATAGTTATCATGTAAACCGAAAATAAACAATATGGCATCAAAATTGCGCTTGTAATCAATGTTTTTTCGATTTACAGGGGCGGAAGGGGGAGTGGCCAAAATCCAAAATAAACTTGATCAGCGTGCAATAATAACATTTTTTGTCACAAAAGTTGGTAGTTCTAGCTCTTATAATAGGTGAGATCTAGATTTTCACACGGACAACGGTCACTTTAAGCGACAAGAATCCGCCGTAATGCCGACGCTTCAAGAATCCGCCGTTATGTAGACGCTGCACGAATCCGCCGTTACGTCGACGCTGCAAGAATCCGCCGTTATGCCGATTTTTGATGCAGGTGGGGCTCGAACCCATAAATGCATAATAGTTCTGTTCGTTATGCAGTCCACAACTTAACCCATTTCACCACCGTACACGCACACACTATTCGGCACAATGCTGCAAGCAGCGCTGCCGGCAAAAGGAGTAAAAAGTATTGAAAACGTATAACTTCTATTCACGTACCAAAAAAATCCAAGATTTATCACTTAAACGGTAAAATTAATAATTCTACCTGTTGAAGACTATAAATCGAATACGTGCATGTAAAAAACGATATGTACCCTTTTAATAATTCTTTATATACTTGAATGGAAAGTGTTCTAGAGCACTCTAACTTTTAATAAATTTTGTTAAAAAAAAGACCGATAGGTTCTATGGCATCTATACGATGTATCGGTCCGTACCGGCTCGTTCCGACTTATTTACAGCGGGCAGCAATAAGAAACATGTATACAAAGTTTCATGAAGGTAGCTCAAAAAGGGAGGCAAAACTTTTATTTGCAAAAAATAAGAAAAGTTCGATCTCCCCCACCATGACACGCATGCATGCAGAATCGAACCTTAGACCCATTACCTAAGAGGTCCACCACTTCTCCATTCGGTCATTAAGCCATTACGCAAATTTTGACAAAGTTACATTATGAGACCGTTCGGAAATTCTTGCACGACAAAAACAAAGTCTGAATGCATGATGCGTGTTTTTGTTGATATTTATTCTCATAACTTAAACATACAATTAAATAAAAAATAAAAATAAAAAAATATAAGAAAAAGCTGCGCTCTAACAATCGCACACAGCTGATTTAAGAGACTGTCACTTCTCCACTTGTTAACAAAGTTCATTGTGAGCCATTAGAAAAATTTTAAATGAAATGCACGACCACCAATTAATCCATATTCAAAAATTAAAGTATTAGTTTTTAAAAAAAACAAGTAAGAAAGCAACAGTCGAGTGTGCTCGACTGTAATATACCCGCTACCCAGCTGCTTGTAATATTTTAATAATTTATTTGCGGAACAAAAAAACGGTTACAATCATATTTTGACCGTGAAAGGCTATGGACTTATAATATTTATGCAAAGTCAAAATATAAAATAAAAAAAAAAAACATTTTTGCACACTTTTAATTTTTGATGCGGGCGGGACTCGAACCCGTAAATGCATAATAGTACTGTTCGTTTTGCAGTCCACAACTTAACCCATCTCACCACCGTACACGCACACACTATTCGGCACAATGCTGCAAGCAGCGCTGCCGGCAAGGCTTACAGCTATGGAAAACGTTAAGATGAATAACTTCTGTGTTTATTATCCGATTATTATCAAATTTTCAGAGATCATCTGGCTAGCTATAGTTATCATGTAAACCGAAAATAAACAATATGGCATCAAAATTGCACTTGTTATCAATGTTTTTTCGATTTGCGGGGGCGGAAGGGGGCGTGCCCAAAATCCAAAAAAAAATTGATCAGCGTGCAATAATAACACATATTGTCACCAAATTTGGTTGTCCTAGCTCTTATAATAGCTGAGATCTAGATTTTCACACGGACAGACAGACGGACAGACGGACATGGCAATATCGACTCGGCTGTTGATCCTGAGCCAGAATATATATATACTTTATGGGGTCGGAGGTGTCTCCTTCTGCCTGTTACATACATTTTCGGTTTGAACAAAGTTATAATACCCTTCTACTCTATGAGTAGCGGGTATAAAAAAAAAACATTTTTGCACACATTTAATTTTTGATGCGGGCGGGACTCGAACCCATAAATGCATAATAGTACTGTTCGTTTTGCAGTCCACAACTTAACCCATTTCACCACCGTACACGCACACACGATTCGGCACAATGCTGCAAGCAGCGCTGCCGGCAAAATAAACTTGATCAGAGTGCAATAATAACACATTTTTTCACCAAATTTGGTAGTCCTAGCTCTTATAATAGCTGAGATCTAGATTTTCACACGGACAGACAGACGGACATGGCTGTATCGACTCAAGAAGCTGATGATCCTGAGCCAGAATATATAAACTTTACGGGATCAGAGGTGTCTCCTTATACCTGCTTACATACGTTTTCGGTTTAAAGAAAAGTAATAATACCCCTCTCTCTATGAGCAGCGGGTATAAAAATATAAGAAAAAGCTGCGCTCTAACAATCGCACACAGCTGATTTAAGAGACTGTCACTTCTCCACTTGTTAACAAAGTTTATTGTGAGCCATTAGAAAAATTTTAAATGAAATGCACGACCACCAATTAATGCATATTCAAAAATTAAAGTATTAGTTCTTAAAAAAAAAAAAAAGCTTAAGTCGAGCATGAACTGGGAATCGAACCACGGGCCCTGTCGGTTCAGCAGTTCATTTTTTTCCCACTAAGCTACTGACGCTGTTATCCAAGAACTGCAAAAATTTTTATCATTGTAAGGCATTCTTATTATTTCCTGTACAAATAAAGAATTTGCGCGGCCGGCAGCACTGCTTACAGCTATCAAAAACATTAAGCTGAAAAACTTCTGTGTTTATTATCCGATTGTTACCAAATTTTCAGCGATCATCTGGATAGCTATAGTTATCATATAAAAAAAAAAATGAACAATATGACATCAAATCTAATCATCTACACTTTTAATAAATTTTGTTAAAAAAAACGACCGATAGGTTCTATGGCATCTATGCGATGTATCGGTCCGTACCGGCTCGTCCCGACTTATCTACAGCGGGCAGCAATAATAAACATGTATACAAAGTTTTATGAAGGTGGCTCAAAAGGGAGGCAAAAACTTTTATTTGCAAAAAAATAAGAAAAGTTCGATCTCCCCCACCATGACACGCATGCATGCGGAATCGAACCTTGGACCCATTACCTAAGAGGTCCACCACTTCTCCATTCGGTCATTAAGCCATTACGCAAATTTTGACAAAGTTACATTATGAGACCGTTCGGAAATTCTTGCACGACAAAAACAAAGTCTAAATGCATGATGCGTGTTTTTGTTGATATTTATTCTCATAACTTAAACATACAATTAAATAAAAAATAAAAATAAAAAAATATAAGAAAAAGCTGCGCTCTAACAATCGCACACAGCTGATTTAAGAGACTGTCACTTCTCCACTTGTTAACAAAGTTCATTGTGAGCCATTTGAAAAATTTTAAATGAAATGCACGACCACCAATTAATGCATATTCAAAAATTAAAGTATTAGTTCTTAAAAAAAACAAGTAAGAAAGCTACAGTCGAGTGTGCTCGACTGTAATATACCCGCTACCCAGCTTCTTGTAATATTTTAATAATTTATTTGCGAAACAAAAAAACGGATACAATCATATTTTGACCGTAAAAGGCTATGAACTTATAATATTTATGCAAAATCAAAATATAAAATAAAAAAAAAAACATTTTTGCACACATTTAATTTTTGATGCGGGCGGGACTCGAACCCATAAATGCATAATAGTACTGTTCGTTTTGCAGTCCACAACTTAACCCATTTCACCACCGTACACGCACACACGATTCGGCACAATGCTGCAAGCAGCGCTGCCGGCAAAATAAACTGATCAGCGTGCAATAATAACACATTTTCACCAAATTTGGTAGTCCTAGCTCTTATAATAGCTGAGATCTAGATTTTCACACGGACAGACAGACGGACATGGCTGTATCGACTCGGCTGATGATCCTGAGCCAGAATATATAAACTTTACGGGATCGGAGGTGTCTCCTTCTGCCTGTTACATACGTTTTCGGTTTAAACAAAAGTAATAATACCCTTCTACTCTATGAGTAGCGGGTATAAACATTTTTGCTCACATTTAATTTTTGATGCGGGCGGGACTCGAACCCGTAAATGCATAATAGTACTGTTCGTTTTGCAGTCCACAACTTAACCCATTTCACCACCGTACACGCACACACGATTCGGCACAATGCTGCAAGCAGCGCTGCTTACAGCTATGGAAAACGTTAAGCTGAATAACTTCTGTGTTTATTATCCGATTGTTACCAAATTTTCAGAGATCATCTGGCTAGCTATAGTTATCATGTAATCCAAAAATAAACAATATGGCATCAAAATGGCGCTTGTAATCAATGTTTTTTCGATTTACAGGGGCGGAAGGGGGAGTGGCCTAAATCCAAAATAAACTTGATCAGCGTGCAATAATAACATTTTTTGTCACAAAAGTTGGTAGTTCTAGCTCTTATAATAGGTGAGATCTAGATTTTCACACGGACAACGGTCACTTTAAGCGACAAGAATCCGCCGTAATGCCGACGCTTCAAGAATCCGCCGTTATGTAGACGCTGCACGAATCCGCCGTTACGTCGACGCTGCAAGAATCCGCCGTTATGCCGATTTTTGATGCAGGTGGGGCTCGAACCCATAAATGCATAATAGTTCTGTTCGTTATGCAGTCCACAACTTAACCCATTTCACCACCGTACACGCACACACTATTCGGCACAATGCTGCAAGCAGCGCTGCCGGCAAAAGGAGTAAAAAGTATTGAAAACGTATAACTTCTTTTCAGGTACCAAAAAAATCCAAGATTTATCACTTAAACAGTAAAATTAATAATTCTACCTGTTGAAGACTATAAATCGAATACGTGCATGTAAGAAACGATATGTGCCCTTTTAATAATTCTTTATATACTTGAATGGAAAGTGTTCTAGAGCACTCTAACTTTTAATAAATTTTGTTAAAAAAACGACCGATAGGTTCTATGGCATCTATACGATGTATCGGTTCGTACCGGCTCGTTCCGACTTATTTACAGCGGGCAGCAATAAGAAACATGTATACAAAGTTTCATGAAGGTAGCTCAAAAAGGGAGGCAATAACTTTTATTTGCAAAAAATAAGAAAAGTTCGATCTCCCCCACCATGACACGCATGCATGCGGAATCGAACCTGGGACCCATTACCTACGAGGTCCACCACTTCTCCATTCGGTCATTAAGCCATTACGCAAATTTTGACAAAGTTACATCATGAGACCGTTCGGAAATTCTTGCACGACAAAAACAAAGTCTGAATGCATGATGCGTGTTTTTGTTGATATTTATTCTCATAACTTAAACATACAATTAAATAAAAAATAAAAATAAAAAAATATAAGAAAAAGCTGCGCTCTAACAATCGCACACAGCTGATTTAAGAGACTGTCACTTCTCCACTTGTTAACAAAGTTCATTGTGAGCCATTTGAAAAATTTTAAATGAAATGCACGACCACCAATTAATGCATATTCAAAAATTAAAGTATTAGTTCTTAAAAAAAACAAGTAAGAAAGCAACAGTCGAGTGTGCTCGACTGTAATATACCCGCTACCCAGCTGATTGTAATATTTTAATAATTTATTTGCGGAACAAAAAAACGGCTACAATCATATTTTGACCGTAAAAGGTTATGAACTTATAATATTTATGCAAAGTCAAAATATAAAATAAAAAAAAAAAAAACATTTTTGCACACATTTAATTTTTGATGCGGGCGGGACTCGAACCCGTAAATGCATAATAGTACTGTTCGTTTTGCAGTCCACAACTTAACCCATTTCACCACCGTACACGCACACACGATTCGGCAGAATGCTGCAAGCAGCGCTGCCGGCAGCGCTGCTTACAGCTATGGAAAACGTTAAGATGAATAACTTCTGTGTTTATTATCCGATTGTTACCAAATTTTCAGAGATCATCTGGCTAGCTATAGATATCATGTAAACCGAAAATAAACAATATGGCATCAAAATTGCGCTTGTAATCAATGTTTTTTCGATTTACAGGGGCGGAAGGGGGAGTGGCCAAAATCCAAAATAAACTTGATCAGCGTGCAATAATAACATTTTTTGTCACAAAAGTTGGTAGTTCTAGCTCTTATAATAGGTGAGATCTAGATTTTCACACGGACAACGGTCACTTTAAGCGACAAGAATCCGCCGTAATGCCGACGCTTCAAGAATCCGCCGTTATGTAGACGCTGCACGAATCCGCCGTTACGTCGACGCTGCAAGAATCCGCCGTTATGCCGATTTTTGATGCAGGTGGGGCTCGAACCCATAAATGTATAATAGTTCTGTTCGTTATGCAGTCCACAACTTAACCCATTTCACCACCGTACACGCACACACTATTCGGCACAATGCTGCAAGCAGCGCTGCCGGCAAAAGGAGTAAAAAGTCTTGAAAACGTATAACTTCTATTCACGTACCAAAAAAATCCAAGATTTATCACTTAAACGGTAAAATTAATAATTCTACCTGTTGAAGACTATAAATCGAATACGTGCATGTAAAAAACGATATGTGCCCTTTTAATAATTCTTTATATACTTGAATAGAAAGTGTTCTAGAGCACTCTAACTTTTAATAAATTTTGTTAAAAAAACGATCGATAGGTTCTATGGCATCTATACGATGTATCGGTCCGTACCGGCTCGTTCCGACTTATCTACAGCGGGCAGCAATAATAAACATGTATACAAAGTTTTATGAAGGTGGCTCAAAAAGGGAGGCAAAAACTTTTATTTGCAAAAAATAAGAAAAGTTCGATCTCCCCCACCATGACACGCATGCATGCGGAATCGAACCTTGGACCCATTACCTAAGAGGTCCACCACTTCTCCATTCGGTCATTAAGCCATTACGCAAATTTTGACAAAGTTACATTATGAGACCGTTCGGAAATTCTTGCACGACAAAAACAAAGTCTGAATGCATGATGCGTGTCTTTGTTGATATTTATTCTCATAACTTAAACATACAATTAAATAAAAAATAAAAATAAAAAAATATAAGAAAAAGCTGCGCTCTAACAATAGCACACAGGTGAGTTAAGAGACTGTCACTTCTCCACTTGTTAACAAAGTTCATTGTGAGCCATTAGAAAAATTTTAAATGAAATGCACGACCACCAATTAATGCATATTCAAAAATTAAAGTATTAGTTCTTAAAAAAACAAGTAAGAAAGCTACAGTCGAGTGTGCTCGACTGTAATATACCCGCTACCCAGCTGCTTGTAATATTTTAATAATTTATTTGCGGAACAAAAAAACGGCTACAATCATATTTTGACCGTAAAAGGCTATGAACTTATAATATTTATGCAAAGTCAAAATATAAAATAAAAAAAAAAAACATTTTTGCACACATTTAATTTTTGATGCGGGCGGGACTCGAACCCGTAAATGCATAATAGTACTGTTCGTTTTGCAGTCCACAACTTAACCCATTTCACCACCGTACACGCACACACTATTCGGCACAATGCTGCAAGCAGCGCTGCCGGCAGTGCTGCTTACAGCTGTGGAAAACGTTAAGCTGAATAACTTCTGTGTTTATTATCCGATTGTTACCAAATTTTCAGAGATCATCTGGCTAGCTATAGTTATCATGTAAACCGAAAATAAACAATATGGCATCAAAATTGCACTTGTTATCAATGTTTTTTCGATTTGCGGGGGCGGAAGGGGGCGTGCCCAAAATCCAAAATAAACTTGATCAGCGTGCAACACATATTTTCACCAAATTTGGTTGTCCTAGCTCTTATAATAGCTGAGATCTAGATTTTCACACGGACAGACAGACGGACAGACGGACATGGCAATATCGACTCGACTGTTGATCCTGAGACAGAATATATATATACTTTATGGGGTTGGAGGTGTCTCCTTCTGCCTGTTACATACATTTTCGGTTTGAACAAAGTTATAATACCCTTCTACTCTATGAGTAGCGGGTATAAAAAAAAAACATTTTTGCACACATTTAATTTTTGATGCGGGCGGGACTCGAACCCATAAATGCATAATAGTACTGTTCGTTTTGCAGTCCACAACTTAACCCATTTCACCACCGTACACGCACACACGATTCGGCACAATGCTGCAAGCAGCGCTGCCGGCAAAATAAACTTGATCAGCGTGCAATAATAACACATTTTTTCACCAAATTTGGTAGTCCTAGCTCTTATAATAGCTGAGATCTAGATTTTCACACGGACACACAGACGAACATGGCTGTATCGACTCGGCTGATGATCCTGAGCCAGAATATATAAACTTTACGGGATCGGAGGTATCTCCTTATGCCTGTTACATACGTTTTCGGTTTAAACAAAAGTAATAATACCCTTCTACTCTATGAGTAGCGGGTATAAAAATATAAGAAAAAGCTGCGCTCTAACAATCGCACACAGCTGATTTAAGAGACTGTCACTTCTCCACTTGTTAACAAAGTTTATTGTGAGCCATTAGAAAAATTTTAAATGAAATGCACGACCACCAATTAATGCATATTCAAAAATTAAAGTATTAGTTCTTAAAAAAAAAAAGAAAAAGCTTAAGCGGCATGAACTGTGAATCGAACCACGGGCCTGTCGGTTCAGGAGTTCATTGCTTTTCCACTAAGCTACTGACGCTGTTATCCAAGAACTGCAAAAATTTGCATTGTAAGGCATTCTTATTATTTCCTGTACAAATAAAGAATTTGCGCGGCCGGCAGCACTGCTTACAGCTATCGAAAACGTTAAGCTGAAAAACTTCTGTGTTTATTATCCGATTGTTACCAAATTTTCAGCGATCATCTGGATAGCTATAGTTATTATATAAACCGAAAATGAACAATATGACATCAAATCTAATCATCTAACTTTTAATAAATTTTGTTAAAAAAACGACCGATAGGTTCTATGGCATCTATACGATGTATCGGTCCGTACCGGCTCGTTCCGACTTATCTACAGCGGGCAGCAATAATAAACATGTATACAAAGTTTTATGAAGGTGGCTCAAAAAGGGAGGCAAAAACGTTTATTTGCAAAAAATAAGAAAAGTTCGATCTCCCCCACCATGACACGCATGCATGCGGAATCGAACCTTGGACCCATTACCTAAGAGGTCCACCACTTCTCCATTCGGTCATTAAGCCATTACGCAAATTTTGACAAAGTTACATTATGAGACCGTTCGGAAATTCTTGCACGACAAAAACAAAGTCTGAATGCATGATGCGTGTTTTTGTTGATATTTATTCTCATAACTTAAACATACAATTAAATAAAAAATAAAAATAAAAAAATATAAGAAAAAGCTGCGCTCTAACAATAGCACACAGGTGATTTAAGAGACTGTCACTTCTCCACTTGTTAACAAAGTTCATTGTGAGCCATTAGAAAAATTTTAAATGAAATGCACGACCACCAATTAATGCATATTCAAAAACTAAAGTATTAGTTCTTAAAAAAAAACAAGTAAGAAAGCTACAGTCGAGTGTGCTCGACTGTAATATACCCGCTACCCAGCTGCTTGTAATATTTTAATAATTTATTTGCGGAACAAAAAAACGGCTACAATCATATTTTGACCGTAAAAGGCTATGAACTTATAATATTTATGCAAAGTCAAAATATAAAATAAAAAAAAAAAAACATTTTTGCACACATTTAATTTTTGATGCGGGCGGGACTCGAACCCGTAAATGCATAATAGTACTGTTCGTTTTGCAGTCCACAACTTAACCCATTTCACCACCGTACACGCACACACGATTCGGCACAATGCTGCAAGCAGCGCTGCCGGCAGCGCTGCTTACAGCTATGGAAAACGTTAAGCTGAATAACTTCTGTGTTTATTATCCGATTGTTACCAAATTTTCAGAGATCATCTGGCTAGCTATAGTTATCATGTAAACCGAAAATGAACAATATGGCATCAAAATTGCTCTTGTAATCAATGTTTTTTCGATTTACGGGGGCGGAAGGGGGCGTGGCCAAAATCCAAAATAAACTTGATCAGCGTGCAATAATAACACATATTGTCACCAAATTTGGTAGTCCTAGCTCTTATAATAGCTGAGATCTAGATTTTCACACGGACAGACAGACGGACAAGGCTATATCGACTCGGCTGTTGATCCTGAGCCAGAATATATATACTTTATGGGGTCGGAGGTGTCTCCTTCTGCCTGTTACATACATTTTCGGTTTGAACAAAGTTATAATACCCTTCTACTCTATGAGTAGCGGGTATAAACATTTTTGCTCACATTTAATTTTTGATGCGGGCGGGACTCGAACCCGTAAATGCATTCGTTTTGCAGTCCACAACTTAACCCATTTCACCACCGTACACGCACACACGATTCGGCACAATGCTGCAAGCAGCGCTGCCGGCAGCGCTGCTTACAGCTATGGAAAACGTTAAGCTGAATAACTTCTGTGTTTATTATCCGATTGTTAAACTTGATCAGCGTGCAATAATAACACATTTTGTCACAAAAGTTGGTAGTTCTAGCTCTTATAATAGCTGAGATCTAGATTTTCACACGGACAACGGTCACTTTAAGCGACAAGAATCCGCCGTAATGCCGACGCTTCAAGAATCCGCCGTTATGTAGACGCTGCACGAATCCGCCGTTATGTCGACGCTGCAAGAATCCGCCGTTATGCCGACGCTGCGGACGGAGCATTTCGCGAGAATCCGCCGATTCTCCCGAAAAACATATGTAAGTTAGCTGCTAAGAATAAAACTCAAATAAAACTTCACTTCACTTCTGTCTCGACTTCGAAACTGTGCAGTTGCTCTTTCTTTGCGAACGGAACGAAAAATACAAAACTCATACATAACTTACTCCAACGTACTAAAAGGGACTCTAGAAAGCTCAATCAACCCCTTCAACCCTCTTCATCAGCTCCACCGCTCAGGCCACGAGTTGTAGCTCGCTCGACTGTAGCTTTCATTATTTGTTCTTTTTACATCCATAAACAAGTAAGAAAGCTACATTCGAGTGTGCTCGACTGTAATATACCCGCTACCCAGCTGCTCGTACATCAAAATTATTTGCGGAACAATAAAGAACGGCTACAATCATATTTTGACCATAAAAGGCCATGGACTTACAATATTTATCCAAAGTCAAAATCTAAAATAAAAAATATAATTTTTTGCACACATTTAATTCTTGATGCAGGTGGGGCTCGAACCCATAAATGCATAATAGTTCTGTTCGTTATGCAGTCCACAACTTAACCCATTTTACCACCGTACACGCACACACTATTCGGCACAATGCTGCAAGCAGCGCTGCCGGCAAAAGGAGTAAAAAGTATTGAAAACGTATAACTTCTATTCAGGTACCAAAAAATCCAAGATTTATCACTTAAACAGTAAAATAAATAATTCTACCTGTTGAAGACTATAAATCGAATACGAACAAAAAACGGCTACAATCATATTTTGACCGTAAAAGGCTATGAACTTATAATATTTATGCAAAGTCAAAATATAAAATAAATAAAAAAATTTTTGCACACATTTAATTTTTTTGCGGGCGAACTCGAACCAATAAATGCATAATAGTACTTTTCGTTTTGCAGTCCACAACTTAACCCATTTCCCCACCGTACACGCACACACGATTCGGCACAATGCTGCAAGCAGCGCTTGCAGCTGAGATCTAGATTTTCACACGGACAACGGTCACTTTAAGCGACAAGAATCCGCCGTAATGCCGACGCTTCAAGAATCCGCCGTTATGTAGACTCTGCACGAATCCGCCGTTATGTCGACGCTGCAAGAATTCGCCGTTATGCCGACGCTGCGGACGGAGCATTTCGCGAGAATCCGCCGATTCTCCCGAAAAATATATGTAAGTTAGCTGCTAAGAATAAAACTCAAATAAAACTTCACTTCACTTCTGTCTCGACTTCGAAACTGTGCAGTTGGTCTTTCTTTGCGAACGGAACGAAAAATACAAAACTCATACATAACTTACTCCAACGTACTAAAAGGGACTCTAGAAAGCTCAATCAACCCCTTCAACCCTCTTCATCAGCTCCACCGCTCAGGCCACGAGTTGTAGCTCGCTCGACTGTAGCTTTCATTATTTGTTCTTTTTACATCCATAAACAAGTAAGAAAGCTACATTCGAGTGTGCTCGACTGTAATATACCCGCTACCCAGCTGCTCGTACATCAAAATTATTTGCGGAACAATAAAGAACGGCTACAATCATATTTTGACCATAAAAGGCCATGGACTTACAATATTTATCCAAAGTCAAAATCTAAAATAAAAAATATAATTTTTTGCACACATTTAATTCTTGATGCAGGTGGGGCTCGAACCCATAAATGCATAATAGTTCTGTTCGTTATGCAGTCCACAACTTAACCCATTTTACCACCGTACACGCACACACTATTCGGCACAATGCTGCAAGCAGCGCTGCCGGCAAAAGGAGTAAAAAGTATTGAAAACGTATAACTTCTATTCAGGTACCAAAAAATCCAAGATTTATCACTTAAACAGTAAAATAAATAATTCTACCTGTTGAAGACTATAAATCGAATACGTGCATGACAAACAATCGGCCTAACAATTCATATTCTTGAACGGAAAGGCTATGAGCACTTATAATATTTATGCAAAGTCAAATTTTAAAAAAAAAACCGATAGGTTCTTGGCACTAACGATTTAATTTTTCGTTCCGGGCTCGATTCCGAACTTATTTAATCGCATCAATAAGTAACATTTACAAGTTTCTGCAGGTGCCAAAAGAGCTTAACCACTTTTCACTTCACCGTACACGCACAATTCGATTCCCCACCGTGACACGCATGCATGCAGAACGAACCGACCCAAAACCCAAAATCACCACTTGACCATTCGTTCAATAATAACACATTTTGTCACCAAAGTTGGTAGTTCTAGCTCTTATAATAGCTGAGATCTAGATTTTCACACGGACAACGGTCGCTTTAAAGCTACAAGAATCCGCCGTAATGCCGACGCTTCAAGAATCCGCCGTTATGTAGACTCTGCACGAATCCGCCGTTATGTCGACGCTGGAAGAATCCGCCGTTATGTAAACGCTGCGGACTAAGAGCATTTCGCGAGAATCCGCCGATTCTCACGACAAAACATATGTAAGTTAACTGCTAAGAAAAAACTCAAATAAAACTTCACTTCACTTCTGTCTCGACTTCGAAACTGTGCAGTTGGTCTTTCTTTGCGAACGGAACGAAAAATACAAAACTCATACATAACTTACTCCAACGTACTAAAGGGACACTAAAACCCTCAATCAACCCCTTCAACCCTCTTCATCAGCTCCACCCTCAGTGCACGAGTTAAGGCTGACTGTAGCTATCATTTTTGTTCTTTTTGCAGCATAATTTTTTTTTACATCCATAAACAAGTAAACGAAAGCTACATTCGAGTGTGCTCGACTGTAATATACCCGCTACCCAGCTGCTCGTACATCAAAATTATTTGCGGAACAATAAAGAACGGCTACAATCATATTTTGACCATAAAAGGCCATGGACTTACAATATTTATCCAAACAAAGTCAAAATCTAAAATAAAAAATATATATATTTTTGCACACATTTAATTCTTGATGCAGGTGGGGCTCGAACCCATAAATGCATAATAGTTCTGTTCGTTATGCAGTCCACAACTTAACCCATTTTACCACCGTACACGCACACACTATTCGAGCACAATCTGCAAGCAGCGCTGCCGGCAAAAGGAGTAAAAAGTATTGAAAACGTATAACTTCTATTCAGGTACCAAAAAATCCAAGATTTATCACTTAAACAGTAAAATAAATAATTCTACCTGTTGAAGACTATAAATCGAATACGAACAAACAATCGGCTACAATCATATTTTGACCGTAAAAGGCTATGAACTTATAATATTTATGCAAAGTCAAAATATAAAAAAAAAAAAAACATTTTTGCACACATTTAATTTTTTTGCGGGCGAGACTCGAACCAATAAATGCATAATAGTACTTTTCGTTTTGCAGTCCACAACTTAACCCATTTCACCACCGTACACGCACACACTATTCGGCACAATGCTGCAAGCAGCGCAAAATCCAAAATAAACTTGATCAGCGTGCAATAATAACACATTTTGTCACCAAAGTTGGTAGTTCTAGCTCTTATAATAGCTGAGATCTAGATTTTCACACGGACAACGGTCGCTTTAAGCTACAAGAATCCGCCGTAATGCCGACGCTTCAAGAATCCGCCGTTATGTAGACTCTGCACGAATCCGCCGTTATGTCGACGCTGGAAGAATCCGCCGTTATGTAGACGCTGCGGACGGAGCATTTCGCGAGAATCCGCCGATTCTCACGAAAAACATATGTAAGTTAGCTGCTAAGAATAAAACTTCACTTCACTTCTGTCTCGACTTCGAAACTGTGCAGTTGGTCTTTCTTTGCGAACGGAACGAAAAATACAAAACTCATACATAACTTACTCCAACGTACTAAAAGGGACTCTAGAAAGCTCAATCAACCCCTTCAACCCTCTTCATCAGCTCCACCGCTCAGGCCACGAGTTGTAGCTCGCTCGACTGTAGCTTTCATTATTTGTTCTTTTTACATCCATAAACAAGTATAAGAAAGCTACATTCGAGTGTGCTCGACTGTAATATACCCGCTACCCAGCTGCTCGTACATCAAAATTATTTGCGGAACAATAAAGAACGGCTACAATCATATTTTGACCATAAAAGGCCATGGACTTACAATATTTATCCAAAGTCAAAATCTAAAATAAAAAAAAAAACATTTTTGCACACATTTAATTCTTGATGCAGGTGGGGCTCGAACCCATAAATGCATAATAGTTCTGTTCGTTATGCAGTCCACAACTTAACCCATTTTACCACCGTACACGCACACACTATTCGGCACAATGCTGCAAGCAGCGCTGCCGGCAAAAGGAGTAAAAAGTATTGAAAACGTACTAATCAGCTATCAGGTACCAAAAAATCCAAGATTTATCACTTAAACAGTAAAATAAATAATTCTACCTGTTGAAGACACCACATAACTTGAAGACTATAAATACCCGAATACCCAGCTGCTTGTATATAATTTATTTGCGGAACAAAAAAACGGCTACAATCATATTTTGACCGTAAAAGGCTATGAACTTATAATATTTATGCAAAGTCAAAATATAAAATAAAAAAAAAAACATTTTTGCACACATTTAATTTTTGTTGCGGGCGAGACTCGAACCAATAAATGCATAATAGTACTTTTCGTTTTGCAGTCCACAACTTAACCCATTTCACCACCGTACACGCACACACGATTCGGCACAATGCTGCAAGCAGCGCAAAATCCAAAATAAACTTGATCAGCGTGCAATAATAACACATTTTGTCACCAAAGTTGGTAGTTCTAGCTCTTATAATAGCTGAGATCTAGATTTTCACACGGACAACGGTCGCTTTAAGCTACAAGAATCCGCCGTAATGCCGACGCTTCAAGAATCCGCCGTTATGTAGACTCTGCACGAATCCGCCGTTATGTCGACGCTGCAAGAATCCGCCGTTATGTAGACGCTGCGGACGGAGCATTTCGCGAGAATCCGCCGATTCTCACGAAAAACATATGTAAGTTAGCTGCTAAGAATAAAACTCAAATAAAACTTCACTTCACTTCTGTCTCGACTTCGAAACTGTGCAGTTGGTCTTTCTTTGCGAACGGAACGAAAAATACAAAACTCATACATAACTTACTCCAACGTACTAAAAGGGACTCTAGAAAGCTCAATCAACCCCTTCAACCCTCTTCATCAGCTCCACCGCTCAGGCCACGAGTTGTAGCTCGCTCGACTGTAGCTTTCATTATTTGTTCTTTTTACATCCATAAACAAGTAAGAAAGCTACATTCGAGTGTGCTCGACTGTAATATACCCGCTACCCAGCTGCTCGTACATCAAAATTATTTGCGGAACAATAAAGAACGGCTACAATCATATTTTGACCATAAAAGGCCATGGACTTACAATATTTATCCAAAGTCAAAATCTAAAATAAAAAATATAATTTTTTGCACACATTTAATTCTTGATGCAGGTGGGGCTCGAACCCATAAATGCATAATAGTTCTGTTCGTTATGCAGTCCACAACTTAACCCATTTTACCACCGTACACGCACACACTATTCGGCACAATGCTGCAAGCAGCGCTGCCGGCAAAAGGAGTAAAAAGTATTGAAAACGTATAACTTCTATTCAGGTACCAAAAAAATCCAAGATTTATCACTTAAACAGTAAAATAAATAATTCTACCTGTTGAAGACTATAAATCGAATACGTGCAAAATCGTAAAAATATTTATGTGCCCTTTTAATAATAATCTTTATATACTTGAATGGAAAGTGTTCTAGAGCACTCTAACTTTTAATAAATTTTGTTAAAAAACAGACCGATAGGTTCTATGGCAGTCTACACGATGTATCGGTCCGTACCGGCTCGTTCCGACTTATTTACAGCGGGCAGCAATAAGAAAACATGTATACAAAGTTTCATGAAGGTAGCTCAAAAAGGGAGGCAAAAACTTTTATTTGCAAAAAATAAGAAAAGTTCGATCTCCCCCACCGTGACACGCATGCATGCGGAATCGAACCTTGGACCCATTACCTAAGAGGTCCACCACTTCTCCATTCGGTCATTAAGCCATTACGCAAATTTTGACAAAGTTACATTATGAGACCGTTCGGAAATTCTTGCACGACAAAAACAAAGTCTGAATGCATGATGCGTGTTTTTGTTGATATTTATTCTCATAACTTAAACATACAATTAAATAAAAAATAAAAATAAAAAAATATAAGAAAAAGCTGCGCTCTAACAATCGCACACAGCTGATTTAAGAGACTGTCACTTCTCCACTTGTTAACAAAGTTCATTGTGAGCCATTAGAAAAATTTTAAATGAAATGCACGACCACCAATTAATGCATATTCAAAAATTAAAGTATTAGTTCTTAAAAAAAAAACAAGTAAGAAAGCTACAGTCGAGTGTGCTCGACTGTAATATACCCGCTACCCAGCTGCTCGTACATCATTTATTTGCGGAACAAAAAAAAACGGCTACAATCATATTTTGACCGTAAAAGGCTATGGACTTATAATATTTATGCAAAGTCAAAATCTAAAATAAAAAAAATAACTTTTTGCACACATTTAATTTTTGATGCGGGCGGGGCTCGAACCCATAAATGCATAATAGTACTGTTCGTTTTGCAGTCCACAACTTAACCCATTTCACCACCGTACACGCACACACGATTCGGCACAATGCTGCAAGCAGCGCTGCCGGCAAAAGCTAAAAAGCTATTGAAAACGTTAAGCTGAATAACTTCTGTGTTTATTATCCGATTGTTACCAAATTTTCAGAGATCATCTGGCTAGCTATAGTTATCATGTAAACCGTAAAATGAACAATATGGCATCAAAATTGCTCTTGTAATCAATTTTTTCGATTTACGGGGGCGGAAGGGGCGTGGCCAAAATCCAAAATAAACTTGATCAGCGTGCAATAATAACACATATTGTCACCAAATTTGGTAGTCCTAGCTCTTATAATAGCTGAGATCTAGATTTTCAAACGGACAGACAGACGGACAGATCAGGCTATAATCGACTCGGCTGTTGATCCTGAGCCAGAATATATATACTTTATGGGGTCGGAGGTGCTCCCTGCCTGTTACAATACATTTTCGGTTTGAACAAAGTTATAATACCCTTCTACAATCTAAGAGTAAAAAAACATTTTTGCACACATTTAATTTTTGATGCGGGCGAGACTCGAACCAATAAATGCATAATAGTACTTTTCGTTTTGCAGTCCACAACTTAACCCATTTCACCACCGTACACGCACACACGATTCGGCACAATGCTGCAAGCAGCGCCCAAAAAAAGTAAACTGAATAACTTCTAAAATAAACTTGATCAGCGTGCAATAATAACACATTTTGTCACCAAAGTTGGTAGTTCTAGCTCTTATAATAGCTGAGATCTAGATTTTCACACGGACAACGGTCACTTTAAGCGACAAGAATCCGCCGTAATGCCGACGCTTCAAGAATCCGCCGTTATGTAGACGCTGCACGAATCCGCCGTTATGTCGACGCTGCAAGAATCCGCCGTTATGCCGACGCTGCGGACGGAGCATTTCGCGAGAATCCGCCGATTCTCCCGAAAAACATATGTAAGTTAGCTGCTAAGAATAAAACTCAAATAAAACTTCACTTCACTTCTGTCTCGACTTCGAAACTGTGCAGTTGCTCTTTCTTTGCGAACGGAACGAAAAATACAAAACTCATACATAACTTACTCCAACGTACTAAAAGGGACTCTAGAAAGCTCAATCAACCCCTTCAACCCTCTTCATCAGCTCCACCGCTCAGGCCACGAGTTGTAGCTCGCTCGACTGTAGCTTTCATTATTTGTTCTTTTTACATCCATAAACAAGTAAGAAAGCTACATTCGAGTGTGCTCGACTGTAATATACCCGCTACCCAGCTGCTCGTACATCAAAATTATTTGCGGAACAATAAAGAACGGCTACAATCATATTTTGACCATAAAAGGCCATGGACTTACAATATTTATCCAAAGTCAAAATCTAAAATAAAAAATATAATTTTTTGCACACATTTAATTCTTGATGCAGGTGGGGCTCGAACCCATAAATGCATAATAGTTCTGTTCGTTATGCAGTCCACAACTTAACCCATTTTACCACCGTACACGCACACACTATTCGGCACAATGCTGCAAGCAGCGCTGCCGGCAAAAGGAGTAAAAAGTATTGAAAACGTATAACTTCTATTCAGGTACCAAAAATCCAAGATTTATCACTTAAACAGTAAAATAAATAATTCTACCTGTTGAAGACTATAAATCGAATACGTGCATGTAAAAAACGATATGTGCCCTTTTAATAATTCTTTATATACTTGAATGGAAAGTGTTCTAGAGCACTCTAACTTTTAATAAATTTTGTTAAAAAAACGACCGATAGGTTCTATGGCACTATACGATGTATCGGTCCGTACCGGCTCGTTCCGACTTATTTACAGCGGGCAGCAATAAGAAACATGTATACAAAGTTTCATGAAGGTAGCTCAAAAGGGAGGCAAAAACTTTTATTTGCAAAAAATAAAAAAGTTCGATCTCCCCACCGTGACACGCATGCATGCGGAATCGAACCTTGGACCCATTACCTAAGAGGTCCACCACTTCTCCATTCGGTCATTAAGCCATTACGCAAATTTTACAAAGTTACATTATGAGACCGTTCGGAAATCTTCACGACAAAAACAAAGAAGCGTTTGATATTTATTATAACTAAACATACAATAAATAAAAATAAAAATAAATAATTTCTCAAATAAGTTTAATGACTTATTTATACAGTTTTTTGTGGCTACAATCATATTTTGACCGTAAAAGGCTATGAACTTATAATATTTATGCAAAGTCAAAATATAAAAAAAAAAAAAAACATTTTTGCACACATTTAATTTTTGATGCGGGCGAGACTCGAACCAATAAATGCATAATAGTATTTTTCGTTTTGCAGTCCACAACTTAACCCATTTCACCACCGTACACGCACACACGATTTGGCACAATGCTGCAAACAAACCAAAAGTAAACTTGATCAGCGTGCAATAATAAACATTTTGTCACCAAAGTTGGTAGTTCTAGCTCTTATAATAGCTGAGATCTAGATTTTCACACGGACAACGGTCGCTTTAAGCTACAAGAATCCGCCGTAATGCCGACGCTTCAAGAATCCGCCGTTATGTAGACTCTGCACGAATCCGCCGTTATGTCGACGCTGCAAGAATCCGCCGTTATGTAGACGCTGCGGACGGAGCATTTCGCGAGAATCCGCCGATTCTCACGAAAAACATATGTAAGTTAGCTGCTAAGAATAAAACTCAAATAAAACTTCACTTCACTTCTGTCTCGACTTCGAAACTGTGCAGTTGGTCTTTCTTTGCGAACGGAACGAAAAATACAAAACTCATACATAACTTACTCCAACGTACTAAAAGGGACTCTAGAAAGCTCAATCAACCCCTTCAACCCTCTTCATCAGCTCCACCGCTCAGGCCACGAGTTGTAGCTCGCTCGACTGTAGCTTTCATTATTTGTTCTTTTTACATCCATAAACAAGTAAGAAAGCTACATTCGAGTGTGCTCGACTGTAATATACCCGCTACCCAGCTGCTCGTACATCAAAATTATTTGCGGAACAATAAAGAACGGCTACAATCATATTTTGACCATAAAAGGCCATGGACTTACAATATTTATCCAAAGTCAAAATCTAAAATAAAAAAAAAACTTTTTGCACACATTTAATTTTTGATGCAGGTGGGGCTCGAACCCATAAATGCATAATAGTTCTGTTCGTTATGCAGTCCACAACTTAACCCATTTTACCACCGTACACGCACACACTATTCGGCACAATGCTGCAAGCAGCGCTGCCGGCAAAAGGAGTAAAAAGTATTGAAAACGTATAACTTCTATTCAGGTACCAAAAAAATCCAAGATTTATCACTTAAACAGTAAAATAAATAATTCTACCTGTTGAAGACTATAAATCGAATACGTGCATGTAAAAAACGATATGTGCCCTTTTAATAATTCTTTATATACTTGAATGGAAAGTGTTCTAGAGCACTCTAACTTTTAATAAATTTTGTTAAAAAAACGACCGATAGGTTCTATGGCATCTATACGATGTATCGGTCCGTACCGGCTCGTTCCGACTTATTTACAGCGGGCAGCAATAAGAAACATGTATACAAAGTTTCATGAAGGTAGCTCAAAAAGGGAGGCAAAAACTTTTATTTGCAAAAAAATAAGAAAAGTTCGATCTCCCCCACCGTGACACGCATGCATGCGGAATCGAACCTTGGACCCATTACCTAAGAGGTCCACCACTTCTCCATTCGGTCATTAAGCCATTACGCAAATTTTGACAAAGTTACATTATGAGACCGTTCGGAAATTCTTGCACGACAAAAACAAAGTCTGAATGCATGATGCGTGTTTTTGTTGATATTTATTCTCATAACTTAAACATACAATTAAATAAAAAATAAAAATAAAAAAATATAAGAAAAAGCTGCGCTCTAACAATCGCACACAGCTGATTTAAGAGACTGTCACTTCTCCACTTGTTAACAAAGTTCATTGTGAGCCATTAGAAAAATTTTAAATGAAATGCACGACCACCAATTAATGCATATTCAAAAATTAAAGTATTAGTTCTTAAAAAAAAAGTAAAAAAAAGCTACAGTCGAGTGTGCTCGACTGTAATATACCCGCTACCCAGCTGCTTGTAATATTATAATAATTTATTTGCGGAACAAAAAATCGGCTACAATCATATTTTGACCGTAAAAGGCTATGAACTTATAATATTTATGCAAAGTCAAAATATAAAATAAAAAAAAAAAACATTTTTGCACACATTTAATTTTTGATGCGGGCGAGACTCGAACCAATAAATGCATAATAGTACTTTTCGTTTTGCAGTCCACAACTTAACCCATTTCACCACCGTACACGCACACACGATTCGGCACAATGCTGCAAGCAGCGCAAAATCCAAAATAAACTTGATCAGCGTGCAATAATAACACATTTTGTCACCAAAGTTGGTAGTTCTAGCTCTTATAATAGCTGAGATCTAGATTTTCACACGGACAACGGTCACTTTAAGCGACAAGAATCCGCCGTAATGCCGACGCTTCAAGAATCCGCCGTTATGTAGACTCTGCACGAATCCGCCGTTATGTCGACGCTGCAAGAATCCGCCGTTATGTAGACGCTGCGGACGGAGCATTTCGCGAGAATCCGCCGATTCTCACGAAAAACATATGTAAGTTAGCTGCTAAGAATAAAACTCAAATAAAACTTCACTTCACTTCTGTCTCGACTTCGAAACTGTGCAGTTGGTCTTTCTTTGCGAACGGAACGAAAAATACAAAACTCATACATAACTTACTCCAACGTACTAAAAGGGACTCTAGAAAGCTCAATCAACCCCTTCAACCCTCTTCATCAGCTCCACCGCTCAGGCCACGAGTTGTAGCTCGCTCGACTGTAGCTTTCATTATTTGTTCTTTTTACATCCATAAACAAGTAAGAAAGCTACATTCGAGTGTGCTCGACTGTAATATACCCGCTACCCAGCTGCTCGTACATCAAAATTATTTGCGGAACAATAAAGAACGGCTACAATCATATTTTGACCATAAAAGGCCATGGACTTACAATATTTATCCAAAGTCAAAATCTAAAATAAAAAATATAATTTTTTGCACACATTTAATTCTTGATGCAGGTGGGGCTCGAACCCATAAATGCATAATAGTTCTGTTCGTTATGCAGTCCACAACTTAACCCATTTTACCACCGTACACGCACACACTATTCGGCACAATGCTGCAAGCAGCGCTGCCGGCAAAAGGAGTAAAAAGTATTGAAAACGTATAACTTCTATTCAGGTACCAAAAAATCCAAGATTTATCACTTAAACAGTAAAATAAATAATTCTACCTGTTGAAGACTATAAATCGAATACGTGCATTAAAAAACGATACTTATAACTTTAATAAAGAAAGTGAGCACCTAACTTTTAATCATATTTTGTTAAAAAACACGATAGGTTCTATGGCATCTACCGTAAAAGGCTATGAACGCTCGTTGACTAATTTACAGCGGCAGCAAAAAAACATGTATACAAAGTTTCATGAAGGTAGCTCAAAAAAGCAAAATTTTATTTGCAAAAAAAAAAAAGTTCGATCTCCCCCACCGTGACACGCATTTTGCGGAATCGAACCTTGGACCCATTACCTAATTTTCCATTCGGATAACATTACAATTTTGACAGGCGAGACTCGAACCAACAAAAATGCATAATAGTACTTTTCGTTTTGCAGTCCACAACTTAACCCATTTCACCACCGTACACGAACACGATTCGGCACAATGCTGCAAGCAGCGCAAAATCAAAATAAACTTGATCAGCGTGCAATAATAACGTAAATAACACATTTTGTCACCAAAGTTGGTAGTTCTAGCTCTTATAATAGCTGAAATCTAGATTTTCACACGGACAACGGTCACTTTAAGCGACAAGAATCCGCCGTAATGCCGACGCTTCAAGAATCCGCCGTTATGTAGACGCTGCACGAATCCGCCGTTATGTCGACGCTGCAAGAATCCGCCGTTATGTAGACGCTGCGGACGGAGCATTTCGCGAGAATCCGCCGATTCTCCCGAAAAACATATGTAAGTTAGCTGCTAAGAATAAAACTCAAATAAAACTTCACTTCACTTCTGTCTCGACTTCGAAACTGTGCAGTTGGTCTTTCTTTGCGAACGGAACGAAAAATACAAAACTCATACATAACTTACTCCAACGTACTAAAAGGGACTCTAGAAAGCTCAATCAACCCCTTCAACCCTCTTCATCAGCTCCACCGCTCAGGCCACGAGTTGTAGCTCGCTCGACTGTAGCTTTCATTATTTGTTCTTTTTACATCCATAAACAAGTAAGAAAGCTACATTCGAGTGTGCTCGACTGTAATATACCCGCTACCCAGCTGCTCGTACATCAAAATTATTTGCGGAACAATAAAGAACGGCTACAATCATATTTTGACCATAAAAGGCCATGGACTTACAATATTTATCCAAAGTCAAAATCTAAAATAAAAAATATAATTTTTTGCACACATTTAATTCTTGATGCAGGTGGGGCTCGAACCCATAAATGCATAATAGTTCTGTTCGTTATGCAGTCCACAACTTAACCCATTTTACCACCGTACACGCACACACTATTCGGCACAATGCTGCAAGCAGCGCTGCCGGCAAAAGGAGTAAAAAGTATTGAAAACGTATAACTTCTATTCAGGTACCAAAAAATCCAAGATTTATCACTTAAACAGTAAAATAAATAATTCTACCTGTTGAAGACTATAAATCGAATACGAACAAAAAATCGGCTACAATCATATTTTGACCGTAAAAGGCTATGAACTTATAATATTTATGCAAAGTCAAAATATAAAATAAAAAAAAAAAAACATTTTTGCACACATTTAATTTTTGTTGCGGGCGAGACTCGAACCAATAAATGCATAATAGTACTTTTCGTTTTGCAGTCCACAACTTAACCCATTTCACCACCGTACACGCACACACGATTCGGCACAATGCTGCAAGCAGCGCAAAATCCAAAATAAACTTGATCAGCGTGCAATAATAACACATTTTGTCACCAAAGTTGGTAGTTCTAGCTCTTATAATAGCTGAGATCTAGATTTTCACACGGACAACGGTCGCTTTAAGCTACAAGAATCCGCCGTAATGCCGACGCTTCAAGAATCCGCCGTTATGTAGACTCTGCACGAATCCGCCGTTATGTCGACGCTGCAAGAATCCGCCGTTATGTAGACGCTGCGGACGGAGCATTTCGCGAGAATCCGCCGATTCTCCCGAAAAACATATGTAAGTTAGCTGCTAAGAATAAAACTCAAATAAAACTTCACTTCACTTCTGTCTCGACTTCGAAACTGTGCAGTTGCTCTTTCTTTGCGAACGGAACGAAAAATACAAAACTCATACATAACTTACTCCAACGTACTAAAAGGGACTCTAGAAAGCTCAATCAACCCCTTCAACCCTCTTCATCAGCTCCACCGCTCAGGCCACGAGTTGTAGCTCGCTCGACTGTAGCTTTCATTATTTGTTCTTTTTACATCCATAAACAAGTAAGAAAGCTACATTCGAGTGTGCTCGACTGTAATATACCCGCTACCCAGCTGCTCGTACATCAAAATTATTTGCGGAACAATAAAGAACGGCTACAATCATATTTTGACCATAAAAGGCCATGGACTTACAATATTTATCCAAAGTCAAAATCTAAAATAAAAAATATAATTTTTTGCACACATTTAATTCTTGATGCAGGTGGGGCTCGAACCCATAAATGCATAATAGTTCTGTTCGTTATGCAGTCCACAACTTAACCCATTTCACCACCGTACACGCACACACTATTCGGCACAATGCTGCAAGCAGCGCTGCCGGCAAAAGGAGTAAAAAGTATTGAAAACGTATAACTTCTATTCAGGTACCAAAAAATCCAAGATTTATCACTTAAACAGTAAAATAAATAATTCTACCTGTTGAAGACTATAAATCGAATACGTGCATGTAAAAAACGATATGTGCCCTTTTAATAATTCTTTATATACTTGAATGGAAAGTGTTCTAGAGCACTCTAACTTTTAATAAATTTTGTTAAAAAAAGACCGATAGGTTCTATGGCATCTATACGATGTATCGGTCCGTACCGGCTCGTTCCGACTTATTTACAGCGGGCAGCAATAAGAAACATGTATACAAAGTTTCATGAAGGTAGCTCAAAAAGGGCAAAAACTTTTATTTGCAAAAAATAAGAAAAGTTCGATCTCCCCCACCGTGACACGCATGCATGCGGAATCGAACCTTGGACCCATTACCTAAGAGGTCCACCACTTCTCCATTCGGTCATTAAGCCATTACGCAAATTTTGACAAAGTTACATTATGAGACCGTTCGGAAATTCTTGCACGACAAAAACAAAGTCTGAATGCATGATGCGTGTTTTTGTTGATATTTATTCTCATAACTTAAACATACAATTAAATAAAAAATAAAAATAAAAAAATATAAGAAAAAGCTGCGCTCTAACAATCGCACACAGCTGATTTAAGAGACTGTCACTTCTCCACTTGTTAACAAAGTTCATTGTGAGCCATTAGAAAAATTTTAAATGAAATGCACGACCACCAATTAATGCATATTCAAAAATTAAAGTATTAGTTCTTAAAAAAAAAACAAGTAAAAGAAGAAAGCTACAGTCGAGTGTGCTCGACTGTAATATACCCGCTACCCAGCTGCTTGTACATAATTTATTTGCGGAACAAAAAAACGGCTACAATCATATTTTGACCGTAAAAGGCTATGAACTTATAATATTTATGCAAAGTCAAAATATAAAATAAAAAAAAAAAATTTTTGCACACATTTAATTTTTGATGCGGGCGGGACTCGAACCCGTAAATGCATAATAGTACTGTTCGTTTTGCAGTCCACAACTTAACCCATTTCACCACCGTACACGCACACACGATTCGGCACAATGCTGCAAGCAGCGCTGCCGCAGCGCTGCTTACAGCTATGGAAAACGTTAAGCTGAATAACTTCTGTGTTTATTATCCGATTGTTACCAAATTTTCAGAGATCATCTGGCTAGCTATAGTTATCATGTAAACCGAAAATGAACAATATGATCAAAATTGCTCTTGTAATCAATGTTTTTTCGATTTACGGGGGCGGAAGGGGGCGTGGCCAAAATCCAAAATAAACTTGATCAGCGTGCAATAATAACACATATTGTCACCAAATTTGGTAGTCGTAGCTCTTATAATAGCTGAGATCTAGATTTTCACACGGACAGACAGACGGACAAGCTAGGCTATATCGACTCGGCTGTTGATCCTGAGCCAGAATATATATACTTTATGGGGTCGGAGGTGTCTCCTTCTGCCTGTTACATACATTTTCGGTTTGAACAAAGTTATAATACCCTTCTACTCTATGAGTAGCGGGTATAAACATTTTTGCTCACATTTAATTTTTGATGCGGGCGGGACTCGAACCCGTAAATGCATTCGTTTTGCAGTCCACAACTTAACCCATTTCACCACCGTACACGCACACACGATTCGGCACAATGCTGCAAGCAGCGCTGCCGGCAGCGCTGCTTACAGCTATGGAAAACGTTAAGCTGAATAACTTCTGTGTTTATTATCCGATTGTTAAACTTGATCAGCGTGCAATAATAACACATTTTGTCACAAAAGTTGGTAGTTCTAGCTCTTATAATAGCTGAGATCTAGATTTTCACTTGGACAACGGTCACTTTAAGCGACAAGAATCCGCCGTAATGCCGACGCTTCAAGAATCCGCCGTTATGTAGACGCTGCACGAATCCGCCGTTATTGTGACGCTGCAAGAATCCGCCGTTATGCCGACGCTGCGGACGGAGCATTTCGCGAGAATCCGCCGATTCTCCCGAAAAACATATGTAAGTTAGCTGCTAAGAATAAAACTCAAATAAAACTTCACTTCACTTCTGTCTCGACTTCGAAACTGTGCAGTTGCTCTTTCTTGCTTTTCTTTTTCGTTCCGTTAAATACAAAACTCATACATAACTTACTCCAACGTACTAAAAGGGACTCTAGAAAGCTCAATCAACCCCTTCAACCCTCTTCATCAGCTCCACCGCTCAGGCCACGTTCTTTTTACATCCATAAACAAGTAAGAAAGCTACATTCGAGTGTGCTCGACTGTAATATACCCGCTACCCAGCTGCTCGTACATCAAAATTATTTGCGGAACAATAAAGAACGGCTACAATCATATTTTGACCATAAAAGGCCATGGACTTACAATATTTATCCAAAGTCAAAATCTAAAATAAAAAATATAATTTTTTGCACACATTTAATTCTTGATGCAGGTGGGGCTCGAACCCATAAATGCATAATAGTTCTGTTCGTTATGCAGTCCACAACTTAACCCATTTCACCACCGTACACCCACACACTATTCGGCACAATCCTGCAAGCAGCGCTGCCGGCAAAAGGAGTAAAAAGTATTGAAAACATATAACTTCTATTCAGGTACCAAAAAATCCAAGATTTATCACTTAAACAGTAAAATAAATAATTCTACCTGCTGAAGACTATATATCGAATCGAATTTTCAGAGATCATCTGGCTGGCTATAGTTATCACGTAAACCGAAAATGAACAATATGGCATCAAAATTGCTCTTGTAATCAATGTTTTTTTCGATTTACGGGGGCGGAAGGGGGCGTGGTCAAAATCCAAAATAAACTTGATCAGCGTGCAATAATAACACATATTGTCACCAAATTTGGTAGTCCTATAATAGCTGAGATCTAGATTTTCACACGGACAGACGGACAAGGCTATATCGACTCGGCTGTTGATCCTGAGCCAGAATATATATACTTTATGGGGTCGGAGTGTCTCCTTATAATACCCTTCTACTCTATGAGTAGCGGGTATAAACATTTTTGCTCACATATAATTTTTGATGCGGGCGGGACTCGAACCCGTAAATGCATAATAGTACTGTTCGTTTTGCAGTCCACAACTTAACCCATTTCACCACCGTACACGCACACACGATTCGGCACAATGCTGCAAGCAGCGCTGCCGCTTCAAGAATCCGCCGTTATGTAGACGCTGCACGAATCCGCCGTTATGTCGACGCTGCAAGAATCCGCCGTTATGCCGACGCTGCGGACGGAGCATTTCGCGAGAATCCGCCGATTCTCCCGAAAAACATATGTAAGTTAGCTGCTAAGAATAAAACTCAAATAAAACTTCACTTCACTTCTGTCTCGACTTCGAAACTGTGCAGTTGCTCTTTCTTTGCGAACGGAACGAAAAATACAAAACTCATACATAACTTACTCCAACGTACTAAAAGGGACTCTAGAAAGCTCAATCAACCCCTTCAACCCTCTTCATCAGCTCCACCGCTCAGGCCACGAGTTGTAGCTCGCTCGACTGTAGCTTTCATTATTTGTTCTTTTTACATCCATAAACAAGTAAGAAAGCTACATTCGAGTGTGCTCGACTGTAATATACCCGCTACCCAGCTGCTCGTACATCAAAATTATTTGCGGAACAATAAAGAACGGCTACAATCATATTTTGACCATAAAAGGCCATGGACTTACAATATTTATGCAAAGTCAAAATATAAAATAAAAAAAAAAACTTTTTGCACACATTTAATTCTTGATGCAGGTGGGGCTCGAACCCATAAATGCATAATAGTTCTGTTCGTTATGCAGTCCACAACTTAACCCATTTCACCACCGTACACGCACACACTATTCGGCACAATGCTGCAAGCAGCGCTGCCGGCAAAAGGAGTAAAAAGTATTGAAAACGTATAACTTCTATTCAGGTACCAAAAAATCCAAGATTTATCACTTAAACAGTAAAATAAATAATTCTACCTGTTGAAGACTATAAATCGAATACGTGCATGTAAAAAACGATATGTGCCCTTTTAATAATTCTTTATATACTTGAATGGAAAGTGTTCTAGAGCACTCTAACTTTTAATAAATTTTGTTAAAAAAACGACCGATAGGTTCTATGGCAGCTATACGATGTATCGGTCCGTACCGGCTCGTTCCGACTTATTTACAGCGGGCAGCAATAAGAAACATGTATACAAAGTTTCATGAAGGTAGCTCAAAAAGGGAGGCAAAAACTTTTATTTGCAAAAAATAAGAAAAGTTCGATCTCCCCCACCGTGACACGCATGCATGCGGAATCGAACCTTGGACCCATTACCTAAGAGGTCCACCACTTCTCCATTCGGTCATTAAGCCATTACGCAAATTTTGACAAAGTTACATTATGAGACCGTTCGGAAATTCTTGCACGACAAAAACAAAGTCTGAATGCATGATGCGTGTTTTTGTTGATATTTATTCTCATAACTTAAACATACAATTAAATAAAAAATAAAAATAAAAAAATATAAGAAAAAGCTGCGCTCTAACAATCGCACACAGCTGATTTAAGAGACTGTCACTTCTCCACTTGTTAACAAAGTTCATTGTGAGCCATTAGAAAAATTTTAAATGAAATGCACGACCACCAATTAATGCATATTCAAAAATTAAAGTATTAGTTCTTAAAAAAAAAAACAAGTAAGAAAGCTACAGTCGAGTGTGCTCGACTGTAATATACCCGCTACCCAGCTGCTTGTACATAATTTATTTGCGGAACAAAAAAACGGCTACAATCATATTTTGACCGTAAAAGGCTATGAACTTATAATATTTATGCAAAGTCAAAATATAAAATAAAAAAAAAAAAATTTTTGCACACATTTAATTTTTGATGCGGGCGGGACTCGAACCCGTAAATGCATAATAGTACTGTTCGTTTTGCAGTCCACAACTTAACCCATTTCACCACCGTACACGCACACACGATTGGGCACAATGCTGCAAGCAGCGCTGCCGGCAGCGCTGCTTACAGCTATGGAAAACGTTAAGCTGAATAACTTCTGTGTTTATTATCCGATTGTTACCAAATTTTCAGAGATCATCTGGCTAGCTATAGTTATCATGTAAACCGAAAATGAAAATGAAAATCAAAATTGCTCTTGTAATCAATGTTTTTTCGATTTACGGGGGCGGAAGGGGGCGTGGCCAAAATCCAAAATAAACTTGATCAGCGTGCAATAATAACACATATTGTCACCAAATTTGGTAGTCGTAGCTCTTATAATAGCTGAGATCTAGATTTTCACATGGACAGACAGACGGACAGAGGCTATATCGACTCGGCTGTTGATCCTGAGCCAGAATATATATACTTTATGGGGTCGGAGGTGTCTCCTTCTGCCTGTTACATACATTTTCGGTTTGAACAAAGTTATAATACCCTTCTACTCTATAAGGAGTAGCGGGTAAAAACATTTTTGCTCACATTTAATTTTTGATGCGGGCGGGACTCGAACCCGTAAATGCATAATATACTTTCGTTTTGCAGTCCACAACTTAACCCATTTCACCACCGTACACGCACACACGATTCGGCCTACTGCAAGCAGCGCTGCCAAGCTGCTTACAGCTATGGAAAACGTTAAGCTGAATAACTTCTGTGTTTATTATCCGATTGTTAAACTTGATCAGCGTGCAATAATAACACATTTTGTCACAAAAGTTGGTAGTTCTAGCTCTTATAATAGCTGAGATCTAGATTTTCACACGGACAACGGTCACTTTAAGCGACAAGAATCCGCCGTAATGCCGACGCTTCAAGAATCCGCCGTTATGTAGACGCTGCACGAATCCGCCGTTATGTCGACGCTGCAAGAATCCGCCGTTATGCCGACGCTGCGGACGGAGCATTTCGCGAGAATCCGCCGATTCTCCCGAAAAACATATGTAAGTTAGCTGCTAAGAATAAAACTCAAATAAAACTTCACTTCACTTCTGTCTCGACTTCGAAACTGTGCAGTTGCTCTTTCTTTGCGAACGGAACGAAAAATACAAAACTCATACATAACTTACTCCAACGTACTAAAAGGGACTCTAGAAAGCTCAATCAACCCCTTCAACCCTCTTCATCAGCTCCACCGCTCAGGCCACGAGTTGTAGCTCGCTCGACTGTAGCTTTCATTATTTGTTCTTTTTACATCCATAAACAAGTAAGAAAGCTACATTCGAGTGTGCTCGACTGTAATATACCCGCTACCCAGCTGCTCGTACATCAAAATTATTTGCGGAACAATAAAGAACGGCTACAATCATATTTTGACCATAAAAGGCCATGGACTTACAATATTTATCCAAAGTCAAAATCTAAAATAAAAAATATAATTTTTTGCACACATTTAATTCTTGATGCAGGTGGGGCTCGAACCCATAAATGCATAATAGTTCTGTTCGTTATGCAGTCCACAACTTAACCCATTTCACCACCGTACACGCACACACTATTCGGCACAATGCTGCAAGCAGCGCTGCCGGCAAAAGGAGTAAAAAGTATTGAAAACGTATAACTTCTATTCAGGTACCAAAAAATCCAAGATTTATCACTTAAACAGTAAAATAAATAATTCTACCTGTTGAAGACTATAAATCGAATACGTGCATGTAAAAAACGATATGTGCCCTTTTAATAATTCTTTATATACTTGAATGGAAAGTGTTCTAGAGCACTCTAACTTTTAATAAATTTTGTTAAAAAAACGACCGATAGGTTCTATGGCAGCTATACGATGTATCGGTCCGTACCGGCTCGTTCCGACTTATTTACAGCGGGCAGCAATAAGAAACATGTATACAAAGTTTCATGAAGGTAGCTCAAAAAGACAGGCAAAAACTTTTATTTGCAAAAAATAAGAAAAGTTCGATCTCCCCCACCGTGACACGCATGCATGCGGAATCGAACCTTGGACCCATTACCTAAGAGTTCCACCACTTCTCCATTCGGTCATTAAGCCATTACGCAAATTTTGACAAAGTTACATTATGAGACCGTTCGGAAATTCTTGCACGACAAAAACAAAGTCTGAATGCATGATGCGTGTTTTTGTTGATATTTATTCTCATAACTTAAACATACAATTAAATAAAAAATAAAAATAAAAAAATATAAGAAAAAGCTGCGCTCAAACAATCGCACACAGCTGATTTAAGAGACTGTCACTTCTCCACTTGTTAACAAAGTTCATTGTGAGCCATTAGAAAAATTTTAAATGAAATGCACGACCACCAATTAATGCATATTCAAAAATTAAAGTATTAGTTCTTAAAAAAAAAACAAGTAAGAAAGCTACAGTCGAGTGTGCTCGACTGTAATATACCCGCTACCCAGCTGCTTGTACATCAAAATTATTTGCGGAACAAAAAAACGGCTACAATCATATTTTGACCGTAAAAGGCTATGAACTTATAATATTTATGCAAAGTCAAAATATAAAATAAAAAAAAAAAACATTTTTGCACACATTTAATTTTTGATGCGGGCGGGACTCGAACCCGTAAATGCATAATAGTACTGTTCGTTTTGCAGTCCACAACTTAACCCATTTCACCACCGTACACGCACACACGATTCGGCACAATGCTGCAAGCAGCGCTGCCGGCAAGCTGCTTACAGCTATGGAAAACGTTAAGCTGAATAACTTCTGTGTTTATTATCCGATTGTTACCAAATTTTCAGAGATCATCTGGCTAGCTATAGTTATCATGTAAACCGAAAATGAAAATAAATTCTTGTAACTCAATTTTTTCGATTTAGCGGGGGCGGAAGGGGGCGTGGCCAAAATCCAAAATAAACTTGATCAGCGTGCAATAATAACACATATTGTCACCAAATTTGGTAGTCGTAGCTCTTATAATAGCTGAGATCTAGATTTTCACACGGACAGACAGACGGAAAGGCTATATCGACTCGGCTGTTGATCCTGAGCCAAATATATATACTTTATGGGGGGGGGGGGTGTTTTCTTCTGCCTGTTACATACATTTTCGGTTTGAACAAAATAATAATAACTACGTATAAAAACATTTTTGCTCACATTTAATTTTTGATGCGGGCGGGACTCGAACCCGTAAATGCATAATAGTACTTTCGTTTTGCAGTCCACAACTTAACCCATTTCACCACCGTACACGCACACACGATTCGGCACAATGCTGCAAGCAGCGCTGCGAAAAATAACCTAAAAAATTTTATTCATTGTTAAACTTGATCAGCGTGCAATAATAACACATTTTGTCACAAAAGTTGGTAGTTCTAGCTCTTATAATAGCTGAGATCTAGATTTTCACACGGACAACGGTCACTTTAAGCGACAAGAATCCGCCGTAATGCCGACGCTTCAAGAATCCGCCGTTATGTAGACGCTGCACGAATCCGCCGTTATGTCGACGCTGCAAGAATCCGCCGTTATGCCGACGCTGCGGACGGAGCATTTCGCGAGAATCCGCCGATTCTCCCGAAAAACATATGTAAGTTAGCTGCTAAGAATAAAACTCAAATAAAACTTCACTTCACTTCTGTCTCGACTTCGAAACTGTGCAGTTGCTCTTTCTTTGCGAACGGAACGAAAAATACAAAACTCATACATAACTTACTCCAACGTACTAAAAGGGACTCTAGAAAGCTCAATCAACCCCTTCAACCCTCTTCATCAGCTCCACCGCTCAGGCCACGAGTTGTAGCTCGCTCGACTGTAGCTTTCATTATTTGTTCTTTTTACATCCATAAACAAGTAAGAAAGCTACATTCGAGTGTGCTCGACTGTAATATACCCGCTACCCAGCTGCTCGTACATCAAAATTATTTGCGGAACAATAAAGAACGGCTACAATCATATTTTGACCATAAAAGGCCATGGACTTACAATATTTATCCAAAGTCAAAATCTAAAATAAAAAATATAATTTTTTGCACACATTTAATTCTTGATGCAGGTGGGGCTCGAACCCATAAATGCATAATAGTTCTGTTCGTTATGCAGTCCACAACTTAACCCATTTTACCACCGTACACGCACACACTATTCGGCACAATGCTGCAAGCAGCGCTGCCGGCAAAAGGAGTAAAAAGTATTGAAAACGTATAACTTCTATTCAGGTACCAAAAAATCCAAGATTTATCACTTAAACAGTAAAATAAATAATTCTACCTGTTGAAGACTATAAATCGAATCGAATTTTCAAAAATATCGTGGCTACAATCATATTTTGACCGTAAAAGGCTATGAACTTATAATATTTATGCAAAGTCAAAATATAAAATAAAAAAAACTTGTCAGAAAAATATTTTTTTTTAATAATTTTTTTTTTTTTTTATTTTTTTTTTTTTTTTTTTTTGAAAGGAAGAAAGAAAAAAGGTTTTTTCTTTTTTTTTTTTTTTGTGGGCCATAATATTTTTTTTTTTTGGGGGGGGGGTTTTTTTTTATTTTCCTTTTTTTCTATTAGTAGGGGGTATAAACATTTTTGCACACATTTAATTTTTATCGGGCGAGACTCGAACCAATAAATGCATAATAGTACTTTTCGTTTTGCAGTCCACAACTTAACCCATTTCACCACCGTACACGCACACACGATTCGGCACAATGCTGCAAGCAGCGCAAAATCCAAAATAAACTTGATCAGCGTGCAATAATAACACATTTTGTCACCAAAGTTGGTAGTTCTAGCTCTTATAATAGCTGAGATCTAGATTTTCACACGGACAACGGTCGCTTTAAGCTACAAGAATCCGCCGTAATGCCGACGCTTCAAGAATCCGCCGTTATGTAGACTCTGCACGAATCCGCCGTTATGTCGACGCTGCAAGAATCCGCCGTTATGTAGACGCTGCGGACGGAGCATTTCGCGAGAATCCGCCGATTCTCACGAAAAACATATGTAAGTTAGCTGCTAAGAATAAAACTCAAATAAAACTTCACTTCACTTCTGTCTCGACTTCGAAACTGTGCAGTTGGTCTTTCTTTGCGAACGGAACGAAAAATACAAAACTCATACATAACTTACTCCAACGTACTAAAAGGGACTCTAGAAAGCTCAATCAACCCCTTCAACCCTCTTCATCAGCTCCACCGCTCAGGCCACGAGTTGTAGCTCGCTCGACTGTAGCTTTCATTATTTGTTCTTTTTACATCCATAAACAAGTAAGAAAGCTACATTCGAGTGTGCTCGACTGTAATATACCCGCTACCCAGCTGCTCGTACATCAAAATTATTTGCGGAACAATAAAGAACGGCTACAATCATATTTTGACCATAAAAGGCCATGGACTTACAATATTTATCCAAAGTCAAAATCTAAAATAAAAAATATAATTTTTTGCACACATTTAATTCTTGATGCAGGTGGGGCTCGAACCCATAAATGCATAATAGTTCTGTTCGTTATGCAGTCCACAACTTAACCCATTTTACCACCGTACACGCACACACTATTCGGCACAATGCTGCAAGCAGCGCTGCCGGCAAAAGGAGTAAAAAGTATTGAAAACGTATAACTTCTATTCAGGTACCAAAAAATCCAAGATTTATCACTTAAACAGTAAAATAAATAATTCTACCTGTTGAAGACTATAAATCGAATACGAACAAACAATCGGCTACAATCATATTTTGACCGTAAAAGGCTATGAACTTATAATATTTATGCAAAGTCAAAATATAAAATAAAAAAAAAACATTTTTGCACACATTTAATTTTTGTTGCGGGCGAGACTCGAACCAATAAATGCATAATAGTACTTTTCGTTTTGCAGTCCACAACTTAACCCATTTCACCACCGTACACGCACACACGATTCGGCACAATGCTGCAAGCAGCGCAAAATCCAAAATAAACTTGATCAGCGTGCAATAATAACACATTTTGTCACCAAAGTTGGTAGTTCTAGCTCTTATAATAGCTGAGATCTAGATTTTCACACGGACAACGGTCGCTTTAAGCTACAAGAATCCGCCGTAATGCCGACGCTTCAAGAATCCGCCGTTATGTAGACTCTGCACGAATCCGCCGTTATGTCGACGCTGGAAGAATCCGCCGTTATGTAGACGCTGCGGACGGAGCATTTCGCGAGAATCCGCCGATTCTCACGAAAAACATATGTAAGTTAGCTGCTAAGAATAAAACTCAAATAAAACTTCACTTCACTTCTGTCTCGACTTCGAAACTGTGCAGTTGGTCTTTCTTTGCGAACGGAACGAAAAATACAAAACTCATACATAACTTACTCCAACGTACTAAAAGGGACTCTAGAAAGCTCAATCAACCCCTTCAACCCTCTTCATCAGCTCCACCGCTCAGGCCACGAGTTGTAGCTCGCTCGACTGTAGCTTTCATTATTTGTTCTTTTTACATCCATAAACAAGTAAGAAAGCTACATTCGAGTGTGCTCGACTGTAATATACCCGCTACCCAGCTGCTCGTACATCAAAATTATTTGCGGAACAATAAAGAACGGCTACAATCATATTTTGACCATAAAAGGCCATGGACTTACAATATTTATCCAAAGTCAAAATCTAAAATAAAAATATAATTTTTTGCACACATTTAATTCTTGATGCAGGTGGGGCTCGAACCCATAAATGCATAATAGTTCTGTTCGTTATGCAGTCCACAACTTAACCCATTTTACCACCGTACACGCACACACTATTCGGCACAATGCTGCAAGCAGCGCTGCCGGCAAAAGGAGTAAAAAGTATTGAAAACGTATAACTTCTATTCAGGTACCAAAAAATCCAAGATTTATCACTTAAACAGTAAAATAAATAATTCTACCTGTTGAAGACTATAAATCGAATACGTGCATGAAAAAACGATATGTGCCCTTTTAATTTCTTTATATACTCTGAATGGAAAGTGTTCTGGAGAGCAAGTTCTAAAACTTTTACTTTTAATAAATTTTGTTAAAAAAACGACCGATAGGTTCTATGGCATCTATACGATGTATCGGTCCGTACCGGCTCGTTCCGACTTATTTACAGCGGGCAGCAATAAGAAACATGTATACAAAGTTTCATGAAGGTAGCTCAAAAAGGGAGGCAAAAACTTTTATTTGCAAAAAATAAGAAAAGTTCGATTCCCCCCACCGTGACACGCATGCATGCGGAATCGAACCTTGGACCCATTACCTAAGAGGTCCACCACTTCTCCATTCGGTCATTAAGCCATTACGCAAATTTTGACAAAGTTACATTATGAGACCGTTCGGAAATTCTTGCACGACAAAAACAAAGTCTGAATGCATGATGCGTGTTTTTGTTGATATTTATTCTCATAACTTAAACATACAATTAAATAAAAAATAAAAATAAAAAAATATAAGAAAAAGCTGCGCTCTAACAATCGCACACAGCTGATTTAAGAGACTGTCACTTCTCCACTTGTTAACAAAGTTCATTGTGAGCCATTAGAAAAATTTTAAATGAA
>JAEIGP010000273.1:0-19888 GCA_018904095.1 Zaprionus ghesquierei | reverse complement strand
AACTCTACATGTACACACACAATGTGTCGCCGCATAGAATCAAATGTGATAACTATCGCAGACCGTACGTTGTATAATCATGTCATCACAATCTATCGTCCGCATGGAATCAAACGTGATAACTATCACAGACCGTAAATTATTCAATTCCTAATGTATACGTCCGCATAGAATCAAACGTGATAACTATCGCAGACTGTACATCAAATGAGACACATGCCCTCATACATACGAAAAGCAAAGAATACACACATTCATACATACAAAAGTAAAGAATTCTACATGTACCCACAATGTATACGTCCGCATAAAATCAAACGTGATAACTATCGCAGACCGTACATCAAATGAGACACATGCACTCATACATACAAAAAGCAAAGGAATACACAAATTCATACATACAAAAGTAAAGAACTCTACATGTACCCACAATGTATACGTCTGCATAGAATCAAACGTTATAACTATCGCAGACCGTACATCATGTACACACAAAATGTAACGTCCGCATAGAATCAAACGTGATAACTATCGCAGACTGTACATCAAATGAGACACATGCCCTCATACATACGTAAAGCAAAGAATATACACATTCATACATACAAAAGTAAAGAACTCTACATGTACCCACAATGTATACGTCCGCATAGAATCAAACGTGATAACTATCGCAGACTGTACATCAAATGAGACACATGCCCTCTTACATACGTAAACCAAGGGATACACAAATTCATACATACAAAAGTAAAGAACTCTACATGTACCCACAATATATACGTCCGCATAGAATCAAACGTGATAACTATCGCAGACTGTACATCAAATGAGACACATGCCCTCTTACATACGTAAAGCAAAGAATACACACATTCATACATACAAAAGTAAAGAACTCTACATGTACCCACAAAATTTACGTCCGCATAGAATCAAACGTGATAACTATCGCAGACTGTACATCAAATGAGACACATGCCCTCATACATACGTAAAGCAAAGAATACACACATTCATACATACAAAAGTAAAGAACTCTACATGTACCCACAATGTATACGTCCGCATAGAATCAAACGTGATAACAATCGCGGACCGTACATCGTTTACACACAATGTATACGTCCCATAGAATCAAACGTGATAACTATCGCAGACTGTACATCAAATGAGACACATGCCCTCTTACATACGTAAAGCAAAGAATACACACATTCATACATACAAAAGTAAAGAACTCTACATGTACCCACAATGTATACGTCCGCATAAAATCAAACGTGATAACTATCGCAGACCGTACATCATGTACTCACAATGTAACGTCCGCATAAAATCAAACGTGTTAACTATCGCAGACCATACATCAAATGAGACACATGCACTCATACATACAAAAAGCAAGGAATACACAAATTCATACATACAAAAGTAAAGAACTCTACGTGTACCCACAATGTATACGTGTGCATGGAATCAAACGTTATAACTATCGCAGACCGTACATCATGTACTAACAAACTATACGTCCGCATAGAATCAAACGTGATAACTATCGCAGACTATACATCAAATGAGACACATGCCCTCATACATACGAAAAGCAAAGAATACACACATTCATAGATACAAAAGTAAAGAACTCTACATGTACCCACAATGTATACGTCCGTATAGAACCAAACGTGATAACTACGGCAGACCGTACATCGTTTACACACAATGTATACGTCCGCATAGAATCAAACGTGATAACTATCGCAGACCGTACATCATGTACTCACAATGTATACGTCCGCATAGAATCAAACGTGATAAATATCGCAGACCGTACATTAAATGAGACACATGCCCTCATACATACTTAAAGCAAAGAATACACACATTCATACATACAAAAGTAAAGAACTCTACATGTACACACAATGTATACGTCCGCATAGAATCAAATGTGATAACTATCGCAGACCGTACATCATGTACTCACAATCTATACGTCCGCATGGAATCAAACGTGATAACTATCACAGACCGTACATCATGTAATCACAATGTATACGTCCGCATAGAATCAAACGTGATTACTATCGCAGACTGTACATCAAATGAGACACATGCCCTCATACATACGAAAATCAAAGAATACACACATTCATATATACAAAAGTAAAGAATTCTACATGTACCCACAATGTATACGTCCGCATAAAATCAAACGCGATAACTATCGCAGACCATACATCAAATGAGACACATGCACTCATACATACAAAAAGCAAGGAATACACAAATTCATACATACAAAAGTAAAGAACTCTACATGTACCCACAATGTATACGTGTGCATGGAATCAAACGTTATAACTATCGCAGACCGTACATCATGTACTCACAAAATATACGTCCGCATAGAATCAAACGTGATAACTATCGCAGACTGTACATCAAATGAGACACATGCCCTCATACATACGTAAAGCAAAGAATATACACATTCATACATACAAAAGTAAAGAACTCTACATGTACCCACAATGTATACGTCTGCATAGAATCAAACGTGATAACTATCGCAGACCGTACATCATGTACTCACAAAATATACGTCCGCATAGAATCAAACGTGATAACTATCGCAGACTGTACATCAAATGAGACACATGCCCTCATACATACGTAAAGCAAAGAATATACACATTCATACATACAAAAGTAAAAAACTCTACATGTACCCACAATGTATACGTCCGTGTAGAACCAAACATGATAACTATTGCAGACCGTACATCGTCTACACACAATGTATACGTCCGCATAGAATCAAACGTGATAACTATCGCAGACCGTACATCACGTACTCACAATGTATACGTCCGCAAAGAATCAAACGTGATAAATATCGCAGACCGTACATCAAATGAGACACATGCCCTCATACATACGTAAAGCAAAGAATACACACATTCATACATACAAAAGTAAAGAACTCTACATGTACACACAATGTATACGTCTGCATAGTATCAAACATGATAACTATCGCAGACCGTACTTCATGTACTCACAATGTATACGTCCGCATAGAATCAAACGTGATAACTATCGCAGACCGTACATCATGTACTCACAATCTATACGTCCGCATGGAATCAAACGTGATAACTATCACAGACCGTACATCATGTAATCACAATGTATACGTCCGCATAGAATCAAACGTGATAACTATCGCAGACCGTACATCAAATGAGACACATGCCCTCATACATACGAAAAGCAAAGAATACACACATTCATACATACAAAAGTAAAGAACTCTACATGTACCCACAATGTATACGTCCGCATAAAATCAAACGTGATAACTATCGCAGACCGTACATCAAATGAGACACATGCACTCATACATACGAAAAGCAAAGAATACACAAATTCATTCATCACATACAAAAGTAAAGAACTCTACATGTACCCACAATGTATACGTCTGCATAGAATCAAACGTGATAACTATCGCAGACCGTACATCATGTACTCACAATGTATACGTCCGCATAGAATCAAACGTGATAACTATCGCAGACCGTACATCAAATGAGACACATGCCCTCATACATACGTAAAGCAAAGAATACACACATTCATACATACAAAAGTAAAGAACTCTACATGTACCCACAATGTATACGTCCGCATAGAATCAAACGTGATAACTATCGCAGACCGTACATCATGTACCCACAATGTATACGTCCGCATAGAATCAAACGTGATAACTATCGCAGACCGTACATCATGTACTCACAATGTATACGTCCGCATAGAATCAAACGTGATAACTATCGCAGACCGTACATCAAATGAGACACATGCCCTCATACATACGTAAAGCAAAGAATACACACATTCATACATACAAAAGTAAAGAACTCTACATGTACCCACAATGTATACGTCCGCATAGTATCAAACGTGATAACTATTGCAACACTCATGTACTCACAATGTATACGTCCGCATAGAATCAAACGTGATAACTATCGCAGACCGTACATTATGTACTCACAATGTATACGTCCGCATAGAATCAAACGTGATAACTATCGCAGACCGTACATCAAATGAGACACATGCCCTCATACATACGTAAAGCAAAGAATACACACATTCATACATACAAAAGTAAAGAACTCTACATGTACCCACAATGTATACGTCCGCATAGAATCAAACGTGATAACTATCGCAGACCGTACATCATATACTCACAATGTATACGTCCCATAGAATCAAACGTGATAACTATCGCAGACCGTACATCAAATGAGACACATGCACTCATACATACAAAAAGCAAGGAATACACAAATTCGTACATACAGTAGTCAAGAACTCTACATGTACCCACAATGTATACGTCCGCATAGAATCAAACGTGATAACTATCGCAGACCATACATCAAATGAGACACTTGTCCTCATACATACAAAAAGCAAAGAATACACACATTCATACATACAAAAGTAATGAACTGTACTGTAATAAAACGTGATAACTATCGCAGACCGTACATCATGTACTCACAATGTATACGTCCGCATAGAATCAAACGTGATAAATATCGCAGACCGTACATCAAATGAGACACATGCCCTCATACATACGTAAAGCAAAGAATACACACATTCATACATACAAAAGTAAAGAACTCTACATGTACCCACAATGTATACGTCCGCATAGAATCAAACGTGATAACTATCGCAGACCGTACATCATGTACTCACAATGTATACGTCCGCATAGAATCAAACGTGATAACTATCGCAGACCGTACATCAATGTACACATCCTCATACATAAAAGCAAATACGTCCGCATAGAATCAAACGTATAACTACAACAGACCGTACATCATGTACTCACAATGTATACGTCCGCATAGAATCAAACGTGATAACTATCGCAGACCGTACATCAAATGAGACACATGCCCTCATACATACGTAAAGCAAAGAATACACACATTCATACATACAAAAGTAAAGAACTCTACATGTACCCACAATGTATACGTCCGCATAGAATCAAACGTGATAACTATCGCAGACCGTACATCATGTACTCACAATGTATACGTCCGCATAGAATCAAACGTAATAACTATCGCAGACCGTACATCAAATGAACACATGCCCCATACATATACGTCCGCATAGAATCAAACAATGATAACTATCACAATAAGACCGTACATCATGTACTCACAATGTATACGTCCGCATAGAATCAAACGTGATAACTATCGCAGACCGTACATCAAATGTGACACATGCACTCATACATACGAAAAGCAAAGAATACACACATTCATACATACAAAAGTAAAGAACTCTACATGTACCCACAATGTATACGTCCGCATAGAATCAAATGTGATAACTATCGCAGACCGTACATCAATTGAGACACAGGCCCTCATACATACGTAAATCAAAGAATACACACATTCATACATACAAACGTAATGAACTCTACATGTTCCCACAATGTATACGTCCGCATAAAATCAAACGTGATAACTATCGCAGACCATACATCATGTACTCACAATGTATATGTCCGCATAGAATCAAACGGTATAACTATCGTAGACCGTACATCAAATGAGACACATGCACTCATACATACAAAAAGCAAAGAATACACACATTCATACATACAAAAGTAAAGAACTCTACATGTACCCACAATGTATACGTCCGCATAGAATCAAACGTGATAACTATCGCAGACCGTACATCATGTACTCACAATGTATACGTCCGCATAGAATCAAACGTGATAACTATCGCAGACCGTACATCAAATGAGACACATGCCCTCATACATACGAAAAGCAAAGAATACACACATTCATACATACAAAAGTAAAGAACTCTACATGTACCCACAATGTATACGTCCGCATAGAATCAAACGTGATAACTATCGCAGACCGTACATCATGTACTCACAATGTATACGTCCGCATAGAATCAAACGTGATAACTATCGCAGACCGTACATCATGTACTCACAATGTATACGTCCGCATAGAATCAAACAATCAAACGGATAACTATCGCAGACCGTACATCAAATGAGACACATGCCCTCATACATACGAAAAGCAAAGAATACACACATTCATACATACAAAAGTAAAGAACTCTACATGTACCCACAATGTATACGTCCGCATAGAATCAAACGTGATAACTATCGCAGACCGTACATCAAATGAGACACATGCCCTCATACATACGAAAAGCAAAGAATACACACATTCATACATACAAAAGTAAAGAACTCTACATGTACCCACAATGTATACGTCCGCATAGAATCAAACGTGATAACTATCGCAGACCGTACATCATGTACTCACAATGTATACGTCCGCATAGAATCAAACGTGATAACTATCGCAGACCGTACATCAAATGAGACACATGCACTCATACATACGAAAAGCAAAGAATACACACATTCATACATACAAAAGTAAAGAACTCTACATGTACCCACAATGTATACGTCCGCATAGAATCAAACGTGATAACTATCGCAGACCGTACATCATGTACTCACAATGTATACGTCCGCATAGAATCAAACGTGATAACTATCGCAGACCGTACATCAAATGAGACACATGCCCTCATACATACGAAAAGCAAAGAATACACACATTCATACATACAAAAGTAAAGAACTCTACATGTACCCACAATGTATACGTCCGCATAAAATCAAACGTGATAACTATCGCAGACCGTACATCAAATGAGACACATGCACTCATACATACGAAAAGCAAAGAATACACACATTCATACATACAAAAGTAAAGAACTCTACATGTACCCACAATGTATACGTCCGCATAGAATCAAACGTGATAACTATCGCAGACCGTACATCAAATGAGACACATGCCCTCATACATACGAAAAGCAAAGAATACACACATTCATACATACAAAAGTAAAGAACTCTACATGTACCCACAATGTATACGTCCGCATAGAATCAAACGTATAGATAACTATCGCAGACCGTACATCATGTACTCACAATGTATACGTCCGCATAGAATCAAACGTGATAACTATCGCAGACCGTACATCAAATGAGACACATGCCCTCATACATACGAAAAGCAAAGAATACACACATTCATACATACAAAAGTAAAGAACTCTACATGTACCCACAATGTATACGTCCGCATAAAATCAAACGTGATAACTATCGCAGACCGTACATCAAATGTACACAATGTATACGTCGCAAAGAATCAAACATATAACATCAAACGTAAAAACTCTACATGTACCCACAATGTATACGTCCGCATAAAATCAAACGTGATAACTATCGCAGACCGTACATCAAATGAGACACATGCACTCATACATACGAAAAAAGAGAATACACACATTCATACATACAAAAGTAAAGAACTCTACATGTACCCACAATGTATACGTCCGCATAAAATCAAACGTGATAACTATCGCAGACCGTACATCAAATGAGACACATGCCCTCATACATACGAAAAGCAAAGAATACACACATTCATACATACAAAAGTAAAGAACTCTACATGTACCCACAATGTATACGTCCGCATAAAATCAAACGTGATAACTATCGCAGACCGTACATCAAATGAGACACATGCACTCATACATACGAAAAGCAAAGAATACACACATTCATACATACAAAAGTAAAGAACTCTACATGTACCCACAATGTATACGTCCGCATAGAATCAAACGTGATAACTATCGCAGACCGTACATCATGTACTCACAATGTATACGTCCGCATAGAATCAAACGTGATAACTATCGCAGACCGTACATCAAATGAGACACATGCACTCATACATACGAAAAGCAAAGAATACACACATTCATACATACAAAAGTAAAGAACTCTACATGTACCCACAATGTATACGTCCGCATAGAATCAAACGTGATAACTATCGCAGACCGTACATCATGTATACGTCCGCATAGAATCAAACGTGATAACTATCGCAGACCGTACATCAAATGAGACACATGCCCTCATACATACGAAAAGCAAAGAATACACACATTCATACATACAAAAGTAAAGAACTCTACATGTACCCACAATGTATACGTCCGCATAGAAATCAAACGTGATAACTATCGCAGACCGTACATCAAATGAGACACATGCCCTCATACATACGAAAAGCAAAGAATACACACATTCATACATACAAAAGTAAAGAACTCTACATGTACCCACAATGTATACGTCCGCATAGAATCAAACGTGATAACTATCGCAGACCGTACATCATGTACTCACAATGTATACGTCCGCATAGAATCAAACGTGATAACTATCGCAGACCGTACATCAAATGAGACACATGCCCTCATACATACGAAAAGCAAAGAATACACACATTCATACATACAAAAGTAAAGAACTCTACATGTACCCACAATGTATACGTCCGCATAAAATCAAACGTGATAACTATCGCAGACCGTACATCAAATGAGACACATGCACTCATACATACGAAAAGCAAAGAATACACACATTCATACATACAAAAGTAAAGAACTCTACATGTACCCACAATGTATACGTCCGCATAGAATCAAACGTGATAACTATCGCAGACCGTACATCATGTACTCACAATGTATACGTCCGCATAGAATCAAACGTGATAACTATCGCAGACCGTACATCAAATGAGACACATGCACTCATACATACGAAAAGCAAAGAATACACACATTCATACATACAAAAGTAAAGAACTCTACATGTACCCACAATGTATACGTCCGCATAGAATCAAACGTGATAACTATCGCAGACCGTACATCATGTACTCACAATGTATACGTCCGCATAGAATCAAACGTGATAACTATCGCAGACCGTACAAAAATACGCAGACCGTACATCAAATGAGACACATGCACTCATACATACGAAAAGCAAAGAATACACACATCCATACATACAAGAGTAAAGAACTGTACATGTACCCTCAATGTATACGTCCACATAAAATCAAACGTGATAACTATCGCAGACCGTACATCATGTACTTACACATGCACTCATACATACGAAAGTCAAAGAATAATATAATGAACTCTACATGTACCCACAATGTATACGTCCGCATAAAATCAAACGTGATAACTATCGCAGACCGTACATCAGATGATACACATGCCCTCATACATACGAAAAGCAAAGAATACACACATTCATACATACAAAAGTAAAGAACTCTACATGTACCCACAATGTATACGTCCGCATAGAATCAAACGTGATAACTATCGCAGACCGTACATCATGTACTCACAATGTATACGTCCGCATAGAATCAAACGTGATAACTATCGCAGACCGTACATCAAATGAGACACATGCCCTCATACATACGAAAAGCAAAGAATACACACATTCATACATACATAAAAAGTAAAGAACAATCTACAATGTACCCACAATGTATACGTCCGCATAAAATCAAACGTGATAACTATCGCAGACCGTACATCAAATGAGACACATGCACTCATACATACGAAAAGCAAAGAATACACACATTCATACATACAAAAGTAAAGAACTCTACATGTACCCACAATGTATACGTCCGCATAGAATCAAACGTGATAACTATCGCAGACCGTACATCATGTACTCACAATGTATACGTCCGCATAGAATCAAACGTGATAACTATCGCAGACCGTACATCAAATGAGACACATGCCCTCATACATACGAAAAGCAAAGAATACACACATTCATACATACAAAAGTAAAGAACTCTACATGTACCCACAATGTATACGTCCGCATAGAATCAAACGTGATAACTATCGCAGACCGTACATCAAATGAACACAATGCACCCATACAATAAAAATAGCAAAGAATACACACATTCATACATACAAAAGAAATAAAAACGTGATAACTATCAGACCGTACATCATGTACCCACAATGTATACGTCCGCATAGAATCAAACGTGATAACTATCGCAGACCGTACATCAAATGAGACACATGCACTCATACATACGAAAAGCAAAGAATACACACATTCATACATACAAAAGTAAAGAACTCTACATGTACCCACAATGTATACGTCCGCATAGAATCAAACGTGATAACTATCGCAGACCGTACATCATGTACTCACAATGTATACGTCCGCATAGAATCAAACGTGATAACTATCGCAGACCGTACATCAAATGAGACACATGCACTCATACATACGAAAAGCAAAGAATACACACATTCATACATACAAAAGTAAAGAACTCTACATGTACCCACAATGTATACGTCCGCATAAAATCAAACGTGATAACTATCGCAGACCGTACATCATGTACTCACAATGTATACGTCCGCATAGAATCAAACGTGATAACTATCGCAGACCGTACATCAAATGAGACACATGCCCTCATACATACGAAAAGCAAAGAATACACACATTCATACATACAAAAGTAAAGAACTCTACATGTACCCACAATGTATACGTCCGCATAAAATCAAACGTGATAACTATCGCAGACCGTACATCAGATGATACTCATACATACGAAAGCAAAGAATACACACATTCATACATACAAAAGTAAAGAACTCTACATGTACCCACAATGTATACGTCCGCATAAAATCAAACGTGATAACTATCGCAGACCGTACATCAAATGAGACACATGCCCTCATACATACGAAAAGCAAAGAATACACACATTCATACATACAAAAGTAAAGAACTCTACATGTACCCACAATGTATACGTCCGCATAGAATCAAACGTGATAACTATCGCAGACCGTACATCATGTACTCACAATGTATACGTCCGCATAGAATCAAACGTGATAACTATCGCAGACCGTACATCAAATGAGACACATGCACTCATACATACGAAAAGCAAAGAATACACACATTCATACATACAAAAGTAAAGAACTCTACATGTACCCACAATGTATACGTCCGCATAGAATCAAACGTGATAACTATCGCAGACCGTACATCATGTACTCACAATGTATACGTCCGCATAGAATCAAACGTGATAACTATCGCAGACCGTACATCAAATGAGACACATGCACTCATACATACGAAAAGCAAAGAATACACACATTCATACATACAAAAGTAAAGAACTCTACATGTACCCACAATGTATACGTCCGCATAAAATCAAACGTGATAACTATCGCAGACCGTACATCAAATGAGACACATGCACTCATACATACGAAAAGCAAAGAATACACACATTCATACATACAAAAGTAAAGAACTCTACATGTACCCACAATGTATACGTCCGCATAAAATCAAACGTGATAACTATCGCAGACCGTACATCAAATGAGACACATGCCCTCATACATACGAAAAGCAAAGAATACACACATTCATACATACAAAAGTAAAGAACTCTACATGTACCCACAATGTATACGTCCGCATAGAATCAAACGTGATAACTATCGCAGACCGTACATCAAATGAGACACATGCACTCATACATACGAAAAGCAAAGAATACACACATTCATACATACAAAAGTAAAGAACTCTACATGTACCCAAATGTAATCCGCATAAAATCAAACGTGATAACTATCGCAGACCGTACATCATGTACTCACAATATATACGTCCGCATAGAATCAAACGTGATAACTATTGCAGACCGTTCATCAGATGAGACACATGCCCTCATACATACGAAAATCAAAGAAGACACACAATTATACATACAAAAGTAAAGAACACTACATGTACCCACAATGTATACGTCCGCATAAAATCAAACGTGAGAACTATCGCAGACCGTACATCATGTATACGTCCGCATAGAATCAAACGTGATAACTATCGCAGACCGTACATCAAATGAGACACATGCACTCATACATACGAAAAGCAAAGAATACACACATTCATACATACAAAAGTAAAGAACACTACATGTACCCACAATGTATACGTCCGCATAAAATCAAACGTGAGAACTATCGCAGACCGTACATCATGTATACGTCCGCATAGAATCAAACGTGATAACTATCGCAGACCGTACATCAAATGAGACACATGCACTCATACATACGAAAAGCAAAGAATACACACATTCATACATACAAAAGTAAAGAACTCTACATGTACCCACAATGTATACGTCCGCATAAAATCAAACGTGATAACTATCGCAGACCGTACATCAAATGAGACACATGCCATACATACCAAAGCAAACTATCCACACATCATACATACAAAAGTAAAGAACTCTACATGTACCCACAATGTATACGTCCGCATAAAATCAAACGTGATAACTATCGCAGACCGTACATCAAATGAGACACATGCCCTCATACATACGAAAAGCAAAGAATACACACATTCATACATACAAAAGTAAAGAACTCTACATGTACCACAATGTATACGTCCGCATAGAATCAAACGTGATAACTATCGCAGACCGTACATCAAAAAAAAAAAAAATAACAAACAGTACATCATGTACTCACAATGTATACGTCCGCATAGAATCAAACGTGATAACTATCGCAGACCGTACATCAAATGAGACACATGCCCTCATACATACGAAAAGCAAAGAATACACACATTCATACATACAAAAGTAAAGAACTCTACATGTACCCACAATGTATACGTCCGCATAAAATCAAACGTGATAACTATCGCAGACCGTACATCAAATGAGACACATGCACTCATACATACAAAAAGCAAAGAATACACACATTCATACATACAAAAGTAAAGAACTCTACATGTACCCACAATGTATACGTCCGCATAGAATCAAACGTGATAACTATCGCAGACCGTACATCATGTACTCACAATGTATACGTCCGCATAGAATCAAACGTGATAACTATCGCAGACCGTACATCAAATGAGACACATGCCCTCATACATACGAAAAGCAAAGAATACACACATTCATACATACAAAAGTAAAGAACTCTACATGTACCCACAATGTATACGTCCGCATAGAATCAAACGTGATAACTATCGCAGACCGTACATCATACATACAAAAAGCAAAGAACACACATTCATACATAAAAGTAAAGTACATCATGTACTCACAATGTATACGTCCGCATAGAATCAAACGTGATAACTATCGCAGACCGTACATCAAATGAGACACATGCACTCATACATACGAAAAGCAAAGAATACACACATTCATACATACAAAAGTAAAGAACTCTACATGTACCCACAATGTATACGTCCGCATAAAATCAAACGTGATAACTATCGCAGACCGTACATCATGTACTCACAATGTATACGTCCGCATAGAATCAAACGTGATAACTATCGCAGACCGTACATCAAATGAGACACATGCACTCATACATACGAAAAGCAAAGAATACACACATTCATACATACAAAAGTAAAGAACTCTACATGTACCCACAATGTATACGTCCGCATAAAATCAAACGTGATAACTATCGCAGACCGTACATCAAATGAGACACATGCCCTCATACATACAAAAAGCAAAGAATACACACATTCATACATACAAAAGTAAAGAACTCTACATGTAACACAATGTATACGTCCGCATAGACCGTACATCAAATGAGACACATGCACTCATACATACGAAAAGCAAAGAATACACACATTCATACATACAAAAGTAAAGAACTCTACATGTACCCACAATGTATACGTCCGCATAGAATCAAACGTGATAACTATCGCAGACCGTACATCATGTACTCACAATGTATACGTCCGCATAGAATCAAACGTGATAACTATCGCAGACCGTACATCAAATGAGACACATGCACTCATACATACGAAAAGCAAAGAATACACACATTCATACATACAAAAGTAAAGAACTCTACATGTACCCACAATGTATACGTCCGCATAGAATTAAACGTGATAACTATCGCAGACCGTACATCATGTACCCACAATGTATACGTCCGCATAAAATCAAACGTGATAACTATCGCAGACCGTACATCAAATGAGACACATGCACTCATACATACGAAAAGCAAAGAATACACACATTCATACATACAAAAGTAAAGAACTCTACATGTACCCACAATGTATACGTCCGCATAAAATCAAACGTGATAACTATCGCAGACCGTACATCAAATGAGACACATGCACTCATACATACGAAAAGCAAAGAATACACACATTCATACATACAAAAGTAAAGAACTCTACATGTACCCACAATGTATACGTCCGCATAAAATCAAACGTGATAACTATCGCAGACCGTACATCAAATGAGACACATGCACTCATACATACGAAAAGCAAAGAATACACACATTCATACATACAAAAGTAAAGAACTCTACATGTACCCACAATGTATACGTCCGCATAGAATCAAACGTGATAACTATCGCAGACCGTACATCATGTACTCACAATGTATACGTCCGCATAGAATCAAACGTGATAACTATCGCAGACCGTACATCAAATGAGACACATGCACTCATACATACGAAAAGCAAAGAATACACACATTCATACATACAAAAGTAAAGAACTCTACATGTACCCACAATGTATACGTCCGCATAAAATCAAACGTGATAACTATCGCAGACCGTACATCAAATGAGACACATGCACTCATACATACGAAAAGCAAAGAATACACACATTCATACATACAAAAGTAAAGAACTCTACATGTACCCACAATGTATACGTCCGCATAAAATCAAACGTGATAACTATCGCAGACCGTACATCATATACTCACAATGTATACGTCCGCATAGAATCAAACGTGATAACTATCGCAGACCGTACATCAAATGAGACACATGCACTCATACATACGAAAAGCAAAGAATACACACATTCATACATACAAAAGTAAAGAACTCTACATGTACCCACAATGTATACGTCCGCATAGAATCAAACGTGATAACTATCGCAGACCGTACATCATGTACTCACAATGTATACGTCCGCATAGAATCAAACGTGATAACTATCGCAGACTCGTACATCAAATGAGACACATGCCCTCATACATACGAAAAGCAAAGAATACACACATTCATACATACAAAAGTAAAGAACTCTACATGTACCCACAATGTATACGTCCGCATAAAATCAAACGTGATAACTATCGCAGACCGTACATCATGTACTCACAATGTATACGTCCGCATAGAATCAAACGTGATAACTATCGCAGACCGTACATCAAATGAGACACATGCACTCATACATACGAAAAGCAAAGAATACACACATTCATACATACAAAAGTAAAGAACTCTACATGTACCCACAATGTATACGTCCGCATAAAATCAAACGTGATAACTATCGCAGACCGTACATCATGTACTCACAATGTATACGTCCGCATAGAATCAAACGTGATAACTATCGCAGACCGTACATCAAATGAGACACATGCCCTCATACATACGAAAAGCAAAGAATACACACATTCATACATACAAAAGTAAAGAACTCTACATGTACCCACAATGTATACGTCCGCATAAAATCAAACGTGATAACTATCGCAGACCGTACATCAAATGAGACACATGCACTCATACATACAAAAAGCAAAGAATACACACATTCATACATACAAAAGTAAAGAACTCTACATGTACCCACAATGTATACGTCCGCATAGAATCAAACGTGATAACTATCGCAGACCGTACATCATGTACTCACAATGTATACGTCCGCATAGAATCAAACGTGATAACTATCGCAGACCGTACATCAAATGAGACACATGCCCTCATACATACGAAAAGCAAAGAATACACACATTCATACATACAAAAGTAAAGAACTCTACATGTACCCACAATGTATACGTCCGCATAGAATCAAACGTGATAACTATCGCAGACCGTACATCATGTACTCACAATGTATACGTCCGCATAGAATCAAACGTGATAACTATCGCAGACCGTACATCAAATGAGACACATGCCCTCATACATACAAAAAGCAAAGAATACACACATTCATACATACAAAAGTAAAGAACTCTACATGTACCCACAATGTATACGTCCGCATAGAATCAAACGTGATAACTATCGCAGACCGTACATCAAATGAAACATCATATACATACGAAAAGCAAAGAATACACACATTCATACATACAAAGTAAAGAACTCTACATGTACCCACAATGTATACGTCCGCATAAAATCAAACGTGATAACTATCGCAGACCGTACATCAAATGAGACACATGCACTCATACATACGAAAAGCAAAGAATACACACATTCATACATACAAAAGTAAAGAACTCTACATGTACCCACAATGTATACGTCCGCATAAAATCAAACGTGATAACTATCGCAGACCGTACATCATGTACTCACAATGTATACGTCCGCATAGAATCAAACGTGATAACTATCGCAGACCGTACATCAAATGAGACACATGCCCTCATACATACGAAAAGCAAAGAATACACACATTCATACATACAAAAGTAAAGAACTCTACATGTACCCACAATGTATACGTCCGCATAAAATCAAACGTGATAACTATCGCAGACCGTACATCAAATGAGACACATGCACTCATACATACAAAAAGCAAAGAATACACACATTCATACATACAAAAGTAAAGAACTCTACATGTACCCACAATGTATACGTCCGCATAGAATCAAACGTGATAACTATCGCAGACCGTACATCATGTACTCACAATGTATACGTCCGCATAGAATCAAACGTGATAACTATCGCAGACCGTACATCAAATGAGACACATGCCCTCATACATACGAAAAGCAAAGAATACACACATTCATACATACAAAAGTAAAGAACTCTACATGTACCCACAATGTATACGTCTGCATAGAATCAAACGTGATAACTATCGCAGACCGTACATCATGTACTCACAATGTATACGTCCGCATAGAATCAAACGTGATAACACACATGCCCTCATACATACGAAAAGCAAAGAATACACACATTCATACATACAAAAGTAAAGAACTCTACATGTACCCACAATGTATACGTCCGCATAAAATCAAACGTGATAACTATCGCAGACCGTACATCATGAATGAACATGTATACGTCCGATAAAATCAAAGTGATAACTACACAGACCGTACATACAAAAGTAAGAACTCTACATGTACCCACAATGTATACGTCCGCATAAAATCAAACGTGATAACTATCGCAGACCGTACGTCAAATGAGACACATGCACTCATACATACAAAAAGCAAAGAATACACACATTCATACATACAAAAGTAAAGAACTCTACATGTACCCACAATGTATACGTCTGCATAGAATCAAACGTGATAACTATCGCAGACCGTACATCATGTACTCACAATGTATACGTCCGCATAGAATCAAACGTGATAACACACATGCCCTCATACATACGAAAAGCAAAGAATACACACATTCATACATACAAAAGTAAAGAACTCTACATGTACCAACAATGTATACGTCCGCATAGAATCAAACGTGATAACTATCGCAGACCGTACATCAGTGACACATGTATACGTCCGCATAGAATCAAACGTATAACTATAACAATACACAATGTATACCCAAATCAAACGTGATAATCGACATCAAATGAGACACATGCACTCATACATACGAAAAGCAAAGAATACACACATTCATACATACAAAAGTAAAGAACTCTACATGTACCCACAATGTATACGTCCGCATAGAATCAAACGTGATAACTATCGCAGACCGTACATCATGTACTCACAATGTATACGTCCCATAGAATCAAACGTGATAACTATCGCAGACCGTACAACATGTACTCACAATGTATACGTCCGCATAGAATCAAACGTGATAACTATCGCAGACCGTACATCAAATGAGACACATGCAAATACGAAAAGCAAAGAATACACACATTCATACATACAAAAGTAAAGAGCTCTACATGTACCCACAATGTAAACGTCTGCATAGAATCAAACGCGATAACTATCGCAGACCGTACATCATACATCACAAAGTATACGTCCGCATAGAATCAAACGTGATAACTATCGCAGACCGTACATCAAATGAGACACATGCCCTCATACATACGTAAAAGCAAAGAATACACACATTCATACATACAAAAGTAAAGAACTCTACATGTACCCACAATGTATACGTCCGCATAGAATCAAACGTGATAACTATCGCAGACCGTACATCTACACAATGTATCGCATAGAATCAAACGTGATAACTATCGCAGACCGTACATCAAATGAGACACATGCACTCATACATACGAAAAGCAAAGAATACACACATTCATACATACAAAAGTAAAGAACTCTACATGTACCCACAATGTATACGTCTGCATAGAATCAAACGCGATAACTATCGCAGACCGTACATCATGTACTCACAATGTATACGTCCGCATAGAATCAAACGTGATAACTATCGCAGACCGTACATCAAATGAGACACATGCACTCATACATACAAAAGCAAAGAATACACAAAATTCATACATACAAAAGTAAAGAACTCTACATGTACCCACAATGTATACGTCCGCATAGAATCAAACGTGATAACTATCGCAGACCGTACATCATGTACTCACAATGTATACGTCCGCATAGAATCAAACGTGATAACTATCGCAGACCGTACATCAAATGAGACACATGCGCTCATACATACGTAAAGCAAAGAATGCACACATTCATAGATACAAAAGTAAAGAACTCTACATGTACCCACAATGTATACGTCCGTATAGAACCAAACGTGATAACTATCGCAGACCGTACATCGTTTACACACAATGTATACGTCCGCATAGAATCAAACGTGATAACTATCGCAGACCGTACATCATGTACTCACAATGTATACGTCCGCATAGAATCAAACGTGATAACTATCGCAGACCGTACATCAAATGAGACACATGCCCTCATACATACTTAAAGCAAAGAATACACACATTCATACATACAAAAGTAAAGAACTCTAAATGTACCCACAATGTATACGTCCGCATAGAATCAAACGTGATAACTATCGCAGTCCGTTCATCATGTACTCACAATGTATACGTCCCTGGAATCAAACGTGATAACTATCACAGACCGTACATCATGTAATCACAATGTTACTCCATAGAATCAAACGTGATAACTATCGCAGACCGTACATCAAATGAGACACATGCCCTCATACATACGAAAATCAAAGAATACACACATTCATACATACAAAAGTAAAGAACTCTACATGTACCCACAATGTATACGTCCGCATAAAATCAAACGTGATAACTATCGCAGACCATACATCAAATGAGACACATGCACTCACACATACAAAAAGCAAGGAATACACACATTCATACATACAAAAGTAAAGAACTCTACATGTATCCACAATGTATACGTCTGCATAGAATTAAACGTGATAACTATCGCAGACCGTACATCATGTACTCACAATTATACGTCCGCATAGAATCAAACGTGATAACTATCGCAGACCGTACATCAAATGAGACACATGCCCTCATACATACGAAAAGCAAAGAATATCAACACATTCATACAGCTACAAAGTAAAGAACTCTACATGTACCCACAAT
>JAEIGP010000272.1:0-47066 GCA_018904095.1 Zaprionus ghesquierei | reverse complement strand
AAAAAACACACGCACCCATCAGTAAGGAGCATCTTGGACATGATGAATGCCAAGATAAATCTGGTACTGTGCGCATTTGAGACGCAGCGTCATGTTACCAAGGAGACTAAAGGAGCAATAACGGATCTGGCTGCTCTTAATACAAGAGCGATCCAGCTGCAGCAAAGCTCTGTCAAAGTAGGTAGTAGTAGCTAAGAGATTCGGAAGAAGCGTCCAGTGGCGACGGCCCTAAAAAGCGTCACGGAGAAGTTTCCAGTGTTGCATCCCCCAAACAAGGCTCCCGAAGTGGTTGCTACCAAAGCAAAGGTGCCAAGCCCAGCCAGCTATGCAGCGGTCGCTAAGAACACTAGCAGCACGGTTGATTGGACAAAGGTGAAGCCTAAGCGCATACGCAAAAAGCCCGAGGCGTTTATAGTAAAGAAGACAGGCGAAGCATCGTATGCCGATATTGCTTAAGATGAGTGCAGATCCGAACCTAAGCGAGTTTGGCAATCAAGTAACGAAAATAAGAAGGACTCAACAGGGGGAGTTACTGCTCGAGGTAAAGGGCAAAGCATCCGAAAACGTACCCTTATACAGAGGAGCCATCGAAGAGTCCTTTAAGAAAATGGCGGCGGTACGCACGGGTACGCAGAGAATGGCGCTAACCTGTAGCGGAATGCAAGAGGCGACCACAGTAGAGGAACTCCATAGCTGTTTGGTCTCACAATTTGAAGGCATCAATGTTACCCCAGATGATGTGAGGGGCCTGCGCAAAATGCGGGACGTCACTCAGATAGCGACTGTGATGCTCAGTGCAAACGACGCAATCACTGTGCTTAAAAAGGGCTCGGTAAACGTAGGCTGGTCACGGTGCCGCATCAACCAGGATGTACGTCCTACAAGATGCTTCAGGTGCTTGGGATATGGCCATAGGGCCACCAACTGCAAGGCAGCCGACCGCTTCGACTGTGAAAGGCGTGAAAGGTCATAAGGCAAAAGGATGCAGCGTGAATGTCGATAGAAACCACTCGACAGGTGGCTTCGCGTGCCCCACCTACAAAGCGAACATCGTAAAAGGAGTCAAGAACCGTCGCGATGATGCTGGACCCAATTAAAATCATCCAGCTTAATGTTAACCACTGCGCAGCTGCTCAGAGCCTCCTGGGTCAGACTGCGGCGGAGCGCACCATAGACATCATGCTCTTAAGCGAGCCCTACTCCCCGGGAATTGGAAACCCTTCGATGATCCTGGATGAGTCAGGCAAAGCGGCTATAAAGTGTTGCAGCTCTCTTCACGTTCAGGAACGGGCCTACTTGTTGATGCGTGGTATCGCATATGCGAGGGTGAAGGGTGTGCATATTTAAAGCTGCTATGCACCGCCTAGCGACAGCACTGACCAATTCGAGGAGATGCTTGACACTCTTGTCAATCATGCGACTGCCTAGGCAGTCGAATGGGGCAGCAGGGTATCCAATCCCAGAGGCAGAGCGGTGGTAGATGCTATGATGATGCTGGATCTGACCTTGCTGAATGACGGCCGCGTGCCCACGTTTAACAATGACAGGGAAACCTTATTTATTGACGTCGCAGAGGCTTAGTGGTTAACTCAAGTTGGACGGTACTTGACGAGGTAACGCTGAGCGATCACGCTTTGATCACTTTTAGCGTCTTAACGACTGGCAAAAATAGTAGCCAACCGAGAAGATCACTGGGGCAAGCATGGGATACGAGGAAATTCGATGAGGATATGCTGCAATACCAAATCGACACCCTACTAAACCCAACGGGCGATGCAGAGACAATGGCGGCGGAACTTATGAAAATACTCGTAGCAACGTGCGATACGACCATGGCACGCAAAAAAAGGGGCAGCGTAAACCCCCCGTATACTGGTGGAGCCCCGTCCTTCAACAGCTGCGATCGGAATGCCTCAAGGCTAGAAGGAGAGCACAACGAGCCAGAGATAGCCCTCATCAAGCGGATCTTCTGAAAGCTTTTAAAGCCAAGCGAACCGCGTTCAAGCACGGAATCTCGGCGGCCAAGGCACAGGCTTACAAGAACTTGCTGGATAGCTTAGACGACGACACTTGGGGTCTGGCTTATAAGCTGGTAAGCAACAAACTGCGGAAGAGAGATGTCCCCCCTTCGGATCCTGGTGTCCTGGCCAACATTGTTGCGGAGTTATTCCCGATGCAGCCGACCACATGGCAGCCATTAGCCGCAGCTCCAGTCTCCGACTTCCCGAGCATCACTACACACGAGGTTGTAGAGGCAGCAAGGCGCATTAAGGCTAACAAAGCGCCTGGACAAGATGGCATTCCGGGAGTAGTCGTCAAAGCAGTCGCGTTGTCTAGACCGGACATCTTCAGGGACACCTTTCAGTAGTGCCTCCTGGACGGAGTCTTTCCAGCAAAGTGGAAAAGCCAGATGCTGGTACTTTTGCGTAAAGGGAAAGGTGCAGCACAAGTTGCAGGTAGCTACCGCCTGCTATGCCTTCTGGACATTGTAGGAAAACTATTTGAGCGCATGCTATATTCCCAAATAGAGGCCGTAACCGAGAGCATAAACGGTCTAAGCAGCCACCAATATGGCTTTCGAAAGGGAAAGAGTACCCTCAACGCACTCAAGGCAGTGAGAAACACTGCCAAGAACGCGCTCGAGGGCGACAGATGGCTAGGTGGCAGTAAAGAATACTGTGAGATTGTCACGCTGTTAAAAACGCTTTTAACACGGCAAGATGGCTTTTAATCCTCCATGCAATGTACACGATGGGTACCCCGGAGTACCTCAGGATCGCTGTAGGCAGCTATTTTAGAAATCGTGTCCTCTGGTATGATACAGAAGATGGACCGAAAAGTTACCGAGTCTAGCTGGTGTTCCATAAGGATCTATACTTTAACCGATCCTGTGGAACCTTACGTACGATGGTATACTGGCAATCAGGAAGCCAGTGGAGCTGAGCTGCACTGCTTCGCAGACGACGTGGCTATAACTGCAGTCGCCAAAACGATAAAGGAAATCCAGGAGAAGTGCAACGTAACAATTAGAGCGGCCATCGACTGGTTTGAGAAAGCTGGACTTACAATAGCGGCACACAAAACCGAAGCTGTCTTATTAAGCAGCAGGAAAAAGGTGGACAGCATGCAAGTCTCAGTCAGCGGAACCCAGGTGACTTCAGCTGAGTCCTTGAAGTACCCTGGAGTCCTCATAGACCACAGGCTATCCTTCAAGGATCATGCTAAATACGCTAGCAGAAAGGCAACCATCACATCGGCAGCCATAGCTCGACTTATGCCCAACGAGGGAGGCCCTAGAGAGCCAGCCAGAAGGCTACTGGTAACCGTAGCCCTTAGGCTAATAAGAGGTTTTAGAACTGTATCAGAGAATGCAGCATTAGTTCTGGCATGTCACCAGCCGATCTGGAGATCAAGGCTCTTGGTCTCATTAGTAATGGTGCTACACGGGTCGAGGCTTACGAATGGCTGTTTGGAGAGTTGCAGACGAGATGGCAAATGTCGCAACGGGGAAGGTGGACCTACCAACTCACCTCGGAGATAGACGCATGGACGCAGTGCAGCCACAAAACCTTGGACTACCATATTTCCCAATTCCTCACGGACCATGGCTGTTTCCGGGCCTATCTACATCGTTTCCGCCATGTAGACTCAGGCCAATGCCTATACTGCATTAATGCGGTGGAAACGGCGGAACATGTGCTAATGCACTGTTCTAGGTTCTCGGCGGAGAGGGAACAGTAGAAAGCGTTGAATGGAGTCCAAATGGATTGATCACGGCGATGACGGCGAATATAAATAAATGGGAGCTGGGACACCGCATCATCATTAATATGATAAAACGAGGCCGTGCCGACGAGATGTCCAACAGAGCTGGCAACTAAAACACAGAAGGAGTGTTCCTGTGCGGTGGCGGGATAAGAATACTATCTCAGCGTACCCGGCTTGTCGTAAAAGGCGACTAAAGGGTGGAAGGAGGTGCGCTACATGGCCAATATCTCAGGAAGGGAGAGCGACATGGCTTAACATCCTGCTCATCGAATTTCTTACCTTGACTGGCAGTTTCGGTGAGCGTTTACAGGACTGAGGAGCATACGGAGGTTTTTGTTTCAGTACGTAGGCATAATCTCACTAGGGGTTATGAATCGTGCATACCACCTACGGACGATTGGTGGTATTTTTAGAAGATTATAATTTTCCTACCGTAAGGCGAAACAAAAAAAAAAAAAAAAAAACAAACACAAACAGAAACACGCACATACACACGCACACACACACACACACACACAAACACAGAGAGAGAGAGTTAATTCCCGCTCAAACTAGACGTGTTTTTAAACGCTGCGCGATTTTGATCTATTTCTTTCGACGGTGCTGTTAGAAATAGTGGAGAAGTGCGCAAAGCCGCATTCCTTTGTTTTGCTTCGGGATCACAAAGTGGTCAACGCGGAAATAAGTACTTATCGGTATAATTTACTTTTATTAACAAACAATTGTCGCGGGAGGCCCGGCTGACCAAACAGCTGACAGCGCTGCCAACTGATCGCGAAGTACGCGTGGGTGGCCCTGCTGATAGTGCTGCCAACCAATCGCACAAATCGATTGGCGTTGCCAGACACACGGTGCTGCCAGACTTTGTCCGTTGGGCGCGAAACGAAAAAAATTTAAATTTGAATTTAAAGTTTAAATTTTGGAGTGGACTACGCCTGCAAAGCGGGAAACGGCAACAACTTTGCTCTTTTATTTGGAGTGGACCTAATTTTTAAGGGAAAAGGCATAACGGCCGCGGACAGGCTAAATATCAACCTCTCACCCTAGCGGTGCCAAAGAAGAGGCTCTGGTGTCCGAGAAGAGGCGGAGCAAAAAATCCTCCAACGGTCAAACGCCTAGGAGAAATCCGTGGCCAGAGAGGGACCCCTTTAGCTGTAAATCAGAGCTTTAATGGATAGTCCAGCTGGGGGCATCGGCCCCAATGACGGAGACCCGTTTAGAAGCAGCTCCAGGACGATGAGGTCCCCGAGACCGATGGCATGCGCCCCGTTCCCGGCGACAACGGACCCAACAACGCCACTGGACAATGTGGCTAGTAAGGTGAGCTCGACGTTTGAGCAACTTGGAGAGAAAATAAGAGCGCTGACTCAAATGCTACTAGGCAGACGTTCGATCCACCAGCCAATGAGGGACTTGGTCGACAGCATACTCGGCTTGTATGTCGCAGTAGACGAGGAACAAAGCCGTCTTGCATCAACAGAAGGACGATTACGCCACCTACCCAGAGATGGTCCCCGAGGGAAGGAAAGCGCTCCCGAGACGACAGAGGCGAGCTTTTGTCACCTCCCCCCGGCCCTAAGAAGTCCAAGGGCAAGACGGCAGTGAGACCGAACGCCATAATAACGCAGACAACGTCTGCAGTAATCGCGAAGGAGAAAACACCGCGACAAGATGAAGAACCATGGAAGAAGGTCGAGAACACCAAAAGTTGAAAGAAGACGCTAAAACCAGACGCCATCGTCGTCAAGGGCAAGGAGGGAGCCTCGTATGCCGAGATCCTGCGTTCTGTTAAGACGGAGCCTAAGCTGAAGAGCCTTGCGCAGCAGGTTAAAGGCATCCGGAAAACGGCCAAGGGCGAGCTACTCTTTAAGGTCAAAAGGTCAGCCGATCCCAACACGAGGACCTTCCAAGAAGCGGTGCAGGCATTTCTGGGCCCCGAGACAGAGGTGCGTTCACTCACCGAAATGGCAACCCTGGAGATCAAAGATCTGGACGAGGTCACGACGACGGAGGAACTCTTGGAAGCCCTGATCACGCAGTTCGGCGAAATCGGTGCATCGCCAACTTCGATTGTCTCCATCCGCAAATCATACGGAGGCACCCAGACGGCAATCTTGAAGCTCCAAAGTCCGAGTCGGTTAGGTTATCTGCCGTATTCGGCGCAAAGCGCAACCGCTGAGATGCTTCAAGTGCATGGAGTTCGGCCACATTGCCAGCCGCTGCATGGGTGAAGACTGCACTGGTCTTTGCTTTAAATGCGGCGAGAAGGGACACAAGGCAATGAGCTGTTCAAACAGACACAAATGTATCCTATGCACCAGGAAGGGAGAAACGGAAACTGACCATCCAGCCAGCAGCGCAGGCTCGACGTATCCAGCAATGACGAGGATTTACCAACTTAACCTCAACAACTGCAAAGCAGCGCATGACCTGCTAGAGCAATCGGTAAAAGCGAGTAATATTGACGTTGCCATACTGAGCGAGCCGTACCGCAAAAGATCCCCCAATACGTGGGCTGAGGACCACCTCGAAAAGGCGGCAGTATGGAGCTGCGGTCAGCCTGCAGCATAGCCACTGGAAGTTCTCCAAGAAGAAGGGATCGTGCGCACGAAGATGTACGGACTGTACATCTACAGCGTGTACCTGGCACCCTCAATGCCCATGGATTGCTACATGCGCGCCCTGGACAGGCTAGTAGCAGACGCACGAAGCAAGTCGCCATGCCTGATAGCCGGGGATTTTAACGCCTGGGCAATCGATTTGGGGTGTCCAAGTACTAACAGCAGAGGTCAGGCTGTAACGGTCGCAATGTCCACACTGCATGTCGTCCTACTGAACCATGAACCAACGCTGGGTCAATTATTGATTTGACATTTGCTTCTAGTAGCCTGGCACCGAACACCACCTGGACCCTGCGCGAGGACTATACGCACAGCGATCACCTGGCGATTGTTATAGAGGTCCGAACGCGAGCACACCAGATGCTCATGCCAAGGAAAAGACGCTATAAAGTGGACACACTCGACATAGGGGTCTTTGAGAGCATACTCGGCGACTTCAATGGCAGAGGCAATGCCACGGCCAGAACCGACCAGCTCATGGCGCATATAGTGAGAGCGTGTGATACCTCAATGCGCAAAACCAGAACGGGTGCCAAGCGCCGCCCAGTTCATTGGTGGAACGACAACATTGAAAGGGCACGGTCTGACTGCTTTCGAACAAGACGGGCTTAACAAAGGGCTCTTAGACGCAGCGATCCGAGATCAGAATCGTTCAGGGAGCAACTCAGAGTCAAGAGGTTAGTAGTCAAACGCCTAATAAAGCACAGCAAGAGGAGAAGCTTCCTGGAGCTGTGCGACAAAGCCGACGCGGACCCCTGGGGAATGGCGTATAAGCTGACGATGAAGAGGCTGCACGCATTCAGAGCGCCGACCCCAGCGTGGCCGACGCTAAGCAATTGTCAGGCACCTGTTCTCAGAGCATGGATTGGTCCCAGGAAGGACCCACCAAACCAACGTGGATTGCCAATTCAGCGAGGTTACCACGGATGAAGTCGCAAGCGTCGCTAGGACGTTCACGACAGGAAAAGCCCCGGGCCCGGATGGGATTCCTAGTGCGATAATAAGGATTGCCATGGAACGGCAGCCAAGCTACTTTGCGAACGGGTTCAACGCATGCATAAGGGAAGGAGTGTTCCCCAAGCGCTGGAAGAGGCAGGAGCTCGTTCTGATCCCAAAAGGAGGTAAACCACCCATCCGCCTACAGGCTAATCTGTCTGCTGGACACTGCTGGGAAAGCATTGGAGACAATCCTATGCGACCGTCTCAACATTAAGATTGACGAATGTGGAGGCCTGTCACCACTCCAATTCGGCTTCCGAAAGGCACGGTCCACTACGCAGGCCATCCAAGTGGTAACGGACTTGGCAGAGAAAGCGATAGAGGGCAGGAGATGGCTCTGGGGGACTAAGCAATATTGCCTGGTGGCCACCCTCGATATCCGGAACGCCTTCAATTCCGCCAGATGGGACAAAATTATGGATTCACTTACCGCCAAGGGAATCAACCGCTACCTGATTGAGATGCTGAGAAGCTACCTCGAGGGAAGAGTGCTCCACTATAGGACCAGTGCAAGAGAGTCGACGTACCGTGTCTCCAGTGGAGTCCCACAGGGATCAGTACTAGGTCCAACATTATGGAACCTGATGTACGATGGGATCCTCAGGCTAGCCCTGCCAGAAGGAGTGAAGATCGTGGGTTTCGCGGACGACGTGGCTATCGTAGCCGTTGCAAAGCAACTGCATGAAGTCCAGGAGATGGCCAACTCAGAAAAGGGTGGAGATAGTTGGCGACACAACTGTATGCTCGAGACCCTCACTTAGGTACCTTGGAGTGGTTCTGGACCATCGGCTCAGTTTTAAGGACCACATGTCCCACACAGCACGGAAAGCGACAGTAGCATGCACGGCACTGCATCACGCTGTATGCTGCAACCATATGGGCAAAGGTACCACGATGGCAAGATACATGGTCGGTCCCCCAGAAGGGCAGCTGGACGCGACGGCTTATCCCGCAAATCGAACCCTGGATTGGAAGGAAGCATGGGCAGATAAACTTCTACTTGACCCAGTTTCTAAGTGGACATGGCTGCTTTAAAGCCTACCTGCACCGCTTCGGTCATAGCGAGGATTCCATATGCGCGACCTGTGGTGTAGGCTATGAAGAAGATGCCGAGCACGTCATATTTGTGTGCCCCCGATTCAACAGGGAAACATATGCGGTGGAGGAGGCGTTCCGGGAGACACCAACACCCGGAAAGCTTGTGCCGAACATGGTGGCCTGCCAGGAAAAATGGGATGCTGTGAACGCGATGGCATGTAGCGTTATGGTGCAGCTGAGGCGAGAGGAAAGGATCCGAGCAGATGCGAGCCTCTAAGGCTATACTCCCCCCTGTTGTAATGCCTAACGGCGGGGCCAGGAGGGAGTATGAACGGTGTTTCAACAACAGGCTACGGCCTGGTGTCACAAAGACCACTTGAAGTACTGCGGTGCCTCAACGTCTTTAAAAAAAAAAAAAAAAAAAAAAACACACACACACATACACACACAGTGGTCAACGCGGAAATTAGTACGTATCGGTATAATTTACTTTTTATAACAACCAATTGTCGCGGGAGGCCCGGCTGATCAAACAGCTGACAGCGCTGCCAACTGATCGCGAAGTACGCGTGGGTAGCCCAGCTGATAGTGCTGCCAACCGATCGCACAAATCGATTGGCGTTGCCAAACACACGGTGCTGCCAGACTTTGTCCGTTGGGCGCGAAACGAAAAAAATTTAAATTTAAATTTAAAGTTTAAATTTTGGAGTCGACTACGCCTGCAAAGCGGGAAACGGCAACAACTTTGCTCTTTTATTTGGAGTGGACCTAATTTTTAAGGGAAAAGGCATAACGGCCGCGGACAGGCTAAATATCAACCTCTCACCCTAGCGGTGCCAAAGAAGAGGCTCTGGTGTCCGAGAAGAGGCGGAGCAAAAAATCCTCCAACGGTCAAACGCCTAGGAGAAATCCGTGGCCAGCGAGGGACCCCTTTAGCTGTAAATCAGAGCTTTAATGGATAGTCCAGCTGGGGGCATCGCCCCCAATGACGGAGACCCGTTTAGAAGCAGCTCCAGGACGATGAGGTCCCCGAGACCGATGGCATGCGCCCCGTTCCCGGCGACAACGGACCCAACAACGCCACTGGACAATGTGGCTAGCAAGGAGAGCTCGACGTTTGAGCAACTTGGGGAGAAAATAAGAGCGCTGACTCAAATGCTACTAGGCAGACGTTCGATCTACCAGCCAATGAGGGACTTGGTCGACAGCATACTTGGCCTGTATGTCGCAGCAGACGAGGAGCAAAGTCGTCTTGCATCAACAAGGAGGACGACTACGCCTCCTACCCAGAGATGGTCCCCGAGGGAAGGAAAGCGCTCCCGAGACGACAGAGGCGAGCTTTTGTCACCTCCCCCCGGCCCTAAGAAGTCCAAGGGCAAGACGGCAGTGAGACCGAACGCCATAATAACGCAGACAACGTCTGCAGTAATCGCGAAGGAGAAAACACCGCGACAAGATGAAGAACCATGGAAGAAGGTCGAGAACACCAAAAGCCGAAAGAAGACGCTGAAACCAGACGCCATCGTCGTCAAGGGCAAAAAGGGCGCCTCGTATGCCGAGATCCTGCGTTCTGTTAAGACGGAGCCTAAGCTGAAGAGCCTTGCGCAGCAGGTTAAAGGCATCCGGAAAATGGCCAAGGGCGAGCTACTCTTTGAGCTCAAAAGATCCCCCAATACGTGGGCTGAGGACCACCTCGAAAAGGCGGCGGTATGGAGCTGCGGTCAGCCTGCAGCACAGTCACTGGAAGTTCTCCAAGAAAAAGGGTTCTTGCGCACGAAGATGTACGGACTGTACATCTACAGCGTCTACCTGGCACCCTCAATGCCCATGGATTGCTACATGCGCGCCCTGGACAGGCTAGTAGCAGGCGCACGAACCAAGTCGCCATGCCTGATAGCCGGGGATTTTAACGCCTGGGCAATCGAGGGTGTCCAAGTACTAACAGTCAGGCTGTAACGGACGTCCACACTGGATGTCGTCCTACTGAACCATGGAGCCCGCCACACCTTCTCGAGGGGCAATGCTGGGTCAATTATTGATTTGACATTTGCTTCTGGCCTGGCACCGAACACCACCTGGACCCTGCGCGAGGACTATACGCACAGCGATCACCTGGCGATTGTTATAGAGGTCCGAACGCGAGCACACCAGATGCTCATGCCAAGAAAAAGACGCTATAAAGTGGACACAATCGACATAGGGGTCTTTGAGAGCGTACTCGGCGACTTCAATGGCAGAGGCAATGCCACGGCCAGAATCGACCAGCTCATGGCGCATATAGTGAGAGCGTGTGATGCCTCAATGCGCAAAACCGGAACGGGTGCCAAGCGCCAAGGGCTCTTAGACGCAGCGATCCGAGATCAGAATCGTTCAGGGAGCAACTCAGAGTCAAGAGGTTAGTAGTCAAACGCCTAATAAAGCACAGCAAGAGGAGAAGCTTCCTGGACCTGTGCGACAAAGCAGACGCGGACCCCTGGGGAATGGCGTATAAGCTGACGATGAAGAGGCTGCACGCATTCCGCCGACCCCAGCGTGGCCGACGCTAATGCAAGCAATTGTCAGGCACCTGTTCCCAGAGCATGGATTGGTCCCAGGAAGGACCCACCAAACCAACGTGGATTGCCAATTTAGCGAGGTTACCACGGATGAAGTCGCAAGCGCCGCTCGGAGGATCACGACAGGAAAAGCCCCGGGCCAAGATGGGATTCCTAGTGCAATAATAAGGATTGCCATGGAACGGCAGCCAAGCTACTTTGCGAACGTGTTCAACGCATGCATAAGGGAAGGAGTGTTCCCCAAGCGCTGGAAGAGGCAGGAGCTCGTTCTGATCCCAAAAGGAGGTAAACCACCAGAAGACCCATCCGCCTCCAGGCCAATCTGTCTGCTGGACACTGCTGGGAAAGCATTGGAGACAATCCTATGCGACCGTCTCAACATTGAGATTGACGAATGTGGAGACCTGTCACCACTCCAATTCGGCTTCCGAAAGGCGCGGTCCACTACGCAGGCCATCCAAGTGGTAACGGACTTGGCAGAAAAAGCGATAGAGGGCAGGAGATGGCTCTGGGGGACTAAGCAATATTGTCTGGTGGTCACCCTCGATATCCGGAACGCCTTCAATTCCGCCAGATGGGACAGAATTATGGATTCACTTACCGCCAAGGGAATCAACCGCTACCTGATTGGGATGCTGAGAAGCTACCTCGAGGGAAGAGTGCTCAACTATAGGACCAGTGCAGGAGAGTCGACGTACCGTGTCTCCAGTGGAGTCCCACAGGGATCAGTACTAGGTCCAACATTATGGAACCTGATGTACGATGGGATCCTCAGGCTAGCCCTGCCAGAAGGAGTGAAGATCGTGGGTTTCGCGGACGACGTGGCTATCGTAGCCGTTGCAAAGCAACTGAATGAAGTCCAGGATATGGACAACTCAGCCACCAGGATGGCGCGAGCATGGCTCTTCCAAGAGGGTCTTTCCTTAGCGGAGCAAAAAACAGAGGTGGTACAAATCAGTTTGTGGAAAAGGGTGAAGATAGCTAGCATCATAGTTGGCGACACAACTGTGTGCTCGCGACCCTCACTTAAGTACCTTGGAGTGGTTCTGGACCATCGGCTCAGCTTTAAGGACCACATGTCCCACACAGCACGGAAAGCGGCAGTAGCGTGCACGGCACTGGCAAGAACCATGCCCAACACAAGGAGACCGAAGCAGCTGAGGAGACGACTTCTGACGTCCGTTGTCCAGTCCATCACGCTGTATGCTGCAACCATATGGGCAAAGGTAACAGCGGAAACGCATACAATAGCGATTCGGGCGATCTACCGAGTGTGCGCCCTCAGGATAGCATGCGGCTTCCGAACTATCTCGGGTGAGGCTGCGCATGTGATCGCCAGCATGACCTTCTAGTCGAGTCAAGGGTAGCGGCGATGAGGAACCAGGATACTGGTAATGACTACCAAGGTAGCCTCATACTACGATGGCAAGATACATGGTCGGTCTCCCAGAAGGGCAGCTGGACGCGACGGCTTATCCCGCAAATGGAACCCTGGATTGGAAGGAAGCATGGGCAGATAAACTTCTATTTTACCCAGTTTCTAAGTGGACCTGGCTGCTTTAGAGCCTACCTGCATCGCTTCGATCATGTCGAGGATTCCATATGCGCGACCTGTGGTGCAGGCTATGAAGAAGATGCCGAGCACGTCATATTCGTGTGCCCCCGATTCAACAGGGAAAGATATGCGAGAGGAAAGGATCCGAGCAGATGCGAGCCACTAAGGCTATACTCCCCCCTGTTGTAATGCCTAACGGCGGGGCCAGGAGGGAGTAAGAACGGTGATTCAACAACAGGCTACGGCCTGGTGTCACAAAGACCACTTGAAGTACTGCGATGCGTCAACGTCTTTTGAAAAAAAAAAAAAAAAAAAAAACACACGCACACACACACACACACACACGGACACCGAATCTAGCATGCAGTTTCGCATGCCCTACCTACAAAGCGAGCACCAAAAAAGAAGCCAATAGCCGCCAAAATGATGTTAGATCTTATTAACATCATTCAGATCAACGTCAACCATTACGCAGCTGCGCAGAACCTTTTGGCTCAGACAGCGAGGGAGCGCAATACTGACCTACTGCTCCTGAGTGAACCATACCTTCCGGGTGTAGGTAACTCAGTGGTGCTCGATGAACTAGGTAAGGAGGCTATCAAAAGTCACACTAGCATACCTGTGGAAGAGAGCGAAAACATACCAATGCGCGGCATCGCATACGCTAAGATCAAAGAAGTGCACTTCTACAGCTGCTATGCTCCACCTAGCGACAGCCCGGAGCAATTTGAGGACATGCTTAAAAAGCTTGTTGACCATGCAAGAGGGCGCAGACCAGCAGTCATAGGAGGTGATCTCAATGCTTGGGCCACTGAATGGGGCAGCCGGACTTCCAACACAAGTCGTATTACTAAACGACGGCCTCAAGCCGACCTTTAATAACGACAGAGGCTCGTCTTGCATCGATGTCACCTTTGTGAGCAGTGTCCTAGTGGCCAACGCAAACTGGATGCTGCAAGAGGACATAACCCTGAGCGACCACAACCTGATCACGTTCCGGGTATAAACAAGGAGACCGATGCCTAGACAGAGGAGATGGGCACTAGACCCAGTATGGGACATCAAAAAACTGGATGAAGATATGTTGGCCTACCAGATTGAATCCATGGAGACCACAAATGGACACGCGGAGACCAAGGTTGCAACGCTTATGAGCATGCTCAAAGCAACATGCGACGCAGTGAGGCCGAGAAAAACAAATGCGAAACGCAAGCCCCCTGTTTACTTCGTACGGAATGCCTAAGGACGAAGAGACAAACGCAGCGATCCAGAGGACGACCGCTCCACGTCCAATGCACGGAGGCATACAAAGCGAAGCGAGCCGAGCTCAAAAACAGCATATCTGCAGCAAAGGCAAATGCATTTAAGGACTTGCTTGCCAGCGTTGACGACGACCCCTGGGGTATTGCCTACAAAAAAGTCCGGAAAAAACTTACTGTCGCTGGTGGAAGTACTCCTCAGGACCCAGCCGCACTGGCCAGCATCGTGTCGGAGCTATTTCTAAGCCAAGACACGCTATAGCAACCCGCTCTACAAGCCCCCGCCTATGATTTTCCGTGTATCACAGCATGCGAAGTCGTCGAAGCAGCGAAGAGGATCAAGCCAAAAAAATCTCCCGCCATTGATGGTATTTCTGGGCTAATTGTTAAGGCCGCTGCCACCGCAAGACCCGAGGTCTTTAGGGAGGCTTTCCAACAATGTCTTCTGGACGGAGTCTTCCCCAAGCGGTGGAAGACAATGAAACTTGTCCTTCTGCCAAAAGGCAAGGGGTCTGCAAACGCAGCAGGCAGCTACCGCCCCTTATGTCTGCTGGACATTGTGGCAAACTGATTGAGCGCATTCTATACACACGCATAGAAGCCATCTCCGAGAACCCCACAGGCCTTCAATGCCAACAGTATGGCTTCCGTAAAGGGAAGAGCACGCTCGATGCCCTCACAGCCGTAACTGAAGTAGCGGAGAACGCACTTGACGGCGACCGATGGTTAGGCGGCAGTAAAAAGTACTGTGACATTATCGTTTAATTCAGCGAGATGGCCCAATATCCTCGGCGCAATGCGTAACATGGGCATACCCGATTATCTCCGAAGCGTAGTTGGCAACTACTTCAGGGAACGCACGCTGTTGTATGTTACTGAAGCTGGTCCAATATGCCACCAAGTCTCTGCAGGTGTTCCACAAGGGTCGGTACTTGGACCGATCTTGTGGAACATCATGTATGATGGGATCCTGAGGATTAGCAATCCCCGAGGCGTGGAGCTACACTGCTTCGCCGACGACGTTGCGGTAACAGCGGTGGCCAAGACAATACCGGGACTCCAGGACATCAGTAATGTGGCGATCAGGGCGATCACCGATTGGCTTGAGAAAGTCGGCCTAGGAATTACGGCACAAAAGACGGAATTAGTTCTGTTGAGCAGCAGAAAGAGAATCGAAAGCATGCAGGTCGAAGTGAAGAGAGAAATAATCACTTCAGCAGGAGCGTTGAAGTACTTGGGAGTCCTAATAGACCGTAGGCTCTCCTTTAAGGACCACGGAACGTATGCCAGCAGAAAAGCGGCAATGACAGCTGCAGCGCTGGCAACAATTATGCCCAACTTGGGAGGACCCAGATTGCCGGCAAGGACTCTGCTTGCGGCGGTTACTAAGGCAACGCTGCTGTACGCTGCCCCTATCTGGAGCTGTGTTACAAGCAAAGTAACCTACTTGGCTAGTGCACGGGCAGTATCACGGACAATGGCACTGAGACTAATCAGAGTCTTTTCAACCGTTTCGGATGACGCAGCGAATGCTCTTTCAGGCATTATACCCATTGACCTGGAGATAAAAGGCCAATATCTAGCGCGAGAAGGAGTTAACCCAACAGAGATTCTCGAGTGGATTCGTGGAGTCTGGCAGACTAGGTGGCAAGAGTCGCAACGTGGGCGATGGACGTACCAGCTTATCCCTGACCTAACGGAATGGGCAGAGTGTGAGCACACAGTGGTGGACTACCACATGACCCAGTTCCTAACGGACCATGGTTTTTTCCGAGGGTACCTGTTTAGGTTCCAGCATGTGGATACAGCGCAATGCCTCTTTTGCATAAACGCGGTGGAAACAGCAGAGCACATCCTCCTGCACTGCTCCAGGTTCGCTGTGGAGAAGGTCCAACTGGAGTCGCTCGCTGGTGCACGTTTGGAATGGGGCTCACGATATCGTAGTCCGCATGATGAAGCGTGTCCGCAAGGACGAGATGGCCAACAGGAATGGCGGTTAAGGAGTACTCCCGTGTGGTGACGTCGTAAAAGGCTACCAAAAAGTCAAGGAAGGAGCGCCATGCAACAACACAGCGCACAAGTAGAGGGAGTGCGATTTAGCATCACATCCTGCTCACCGATGAAATACTTTGACTGGCAGTCACGGTGAGAATGTCAAGGACAGGAGAAGGAGCGGAGGTTTTTGTTTAGTACGTAGGCATAACTCTACTTGGAGGGTTATGAATCGTGCATACCATCTACGGTCGGTAGATGGTATCTTTAGAAGATTTCATTTTCCTGGCGTATATATAATAATAAAAAAAAAAAACACACACACACACACACACATACGACACACCGAATCTACCACGAAAATAGAAAGACGTGTTTTTTGATAGTGAAGAGATTTTTCTTGTGTTTCTGCGGTTTTTCTGCCCAGAACTCTGACCTGAAAGAGCAAAGTGCTGGGTCAAAGTCTGCTGCATCGGTGGCAATACTCACTGCGAGGTTGTCCGGTTTCTGGAATCCAAATCGGGAGTTTTTTCCCAGGTCATATCACTGCGTTTATTGGTGGTGGGGGCGAGGAGAGCGCCGCGAGGGCTGAGTGAAGGTGAAAATTTAATTTTCACTCAACTTTTCCTCGCTTTCTTCTTTTCCTAAATCACGCCATTGTGGCCGTCGGAGAACATCAGCTGTCAGCGCTGCCAACTTACGTCAGTATGCGATCGGACCTGAGTGGCGTTGCCAGATCAACGGCGCTTCCAGGCCTGCTCAATCAGTTGGGCGCGTAATTCAGGTATTTAATTTGAATTTTATATTTATATAAATATCTATATTTATAAATATATATTTATAAATATATATTTATATATTTATATTTATTTATTTATAAATATATTTATAAATATATATTTATATTTATATATAAATCTTGTGGAGTTGACCGATATCTAGCAAGGGAAACGGCGCAAAGGTCACGGACAGACTAATTATCAACCTCTCACCATCGCGGTGCCTAAATAGAGGCTCTGGTGTCCGTGTAGAGGCGGATTAACCTCCATCAGAGAAGCCTAGAAGAAATCCGTGGCCTACGTAGGACCCTTGCTAAATTTGGTGCTCCACGTACGCATAGGGTAAGCTGTTGACACCTGCCAATTAATGGACGGTCCAACGGGGGGCAGTGCCCCCGACGACGTGGTGGACCCATTCAAACGAAGCGCTAGAATCTCCAGGTCCCCCACAAGAGGAGTGGGAATAACGGAGTGAGGAGCTGAAATCCCAGTTCCAGCGGCCGTGAGCGTAGCGCAAGCCGTCTCCCAGACGCTGACTCCAATACCCAGCATCAGTGATGTTATAGTAGGAGAGAACTTGGCCCCTTCAGCATCGCCAGTGACCAAGAAGAAGATCTCCGATCTCATCAGTGTGCCGACCCAAAAAGCCTCAGCGAAAACCCCGCCTGTTTCGCCGATTAGGCCACTAGACCTGTCGGCCTACAAAAACGAGGACCTGCGCAGCATCAATTGGGCATTATAGAACGGAAAATAACGGTACTGCTATCAGCCTTTGAGACGCAGCGCCACGTTACCCGGGAAACTAAGGGTGTGATTTCGGAGATGGCAGCTGTAAATGCCAGAGCAATCCAGCTGCAGGATGCCATAGCTAAGGTGGCCCCATCAAAGAGCACGGCAACCCAGACGAAAGCGCAACTGCAACCAGCGTGCACCCCGGCAGCCAGCAAAAAGAGCGCCCCAGTGAAGCCTGCCCCGAAGAAGCTTCCCGCTAGCAAGGATGTGACATTGCAGACGTCCAACATTAAGGAGCCACTTCCGCCCATCTTCGCGTCCGTAGCCAAAGAGGGTAACAAATAGGTGGACTAAGGTGGCACTTAAGCGACTACGCAAAAAGCCGGAGGCCATAATAATTAAAAAGACGGGAGAAATTTCATACTCGGACATGCTCCGCAAGCTAAAAGCCGACCCGAGGCTAACAGAACTTGGCAGTCATGTCAAGAAAATCAGGAGGACTCAACAAGGCGAGTTGTTGCTCGAAGTGGAGGAAAAAGTTTCTGCAAGCGTGCCCAAATTTCCCTCAGGGAAATGGCTGCGGTCCGCACGGGCGCGGAGAGAATGGCGCTAACCTGCAGCGGCATGGATAAGGCGACGACAGCAATGGAGCTCTACAACTGCATGGCCTCCCAAAGCCTGACCGCACGGACTGCTGTCTTCGGTGCGGCGAACGTGGGCACAAAGCGAAGGGCTGTGATATTCCGCCGAAATGCCTAATCTGGGATGTAGACAGGAATCACCCGACAGGTAGTTATGCATGCCCCACCTTCAAAGCGAGCACAAAAAAAGGAGTCCTGAGTCGCCATGCTGATGATTAACATCTTCCAGCTAAATGTTAACCACTGCGCAGCTGCACAGAGCCTCCTGTCCCAGACAGCGAGAGAGCGCAATGCTGACGTCATGCTCCTGAGCGAACCGTACGCCCCTGTTGCGGGAAACTCAGGAGTGCTCTTCGACTCTACACGTAAGGCGGCAGTCATATGCTGCAGAAACCTCTACGTAGAGAAACAGGAAAGCGTGCCTATGCGTGGCATTGCGTACGCTATAGATAAGGGTGTTCACCTGTATAGCTGCTACGCCCCGCCTAGTGTCAGTCCGGACCTCTTCGATGAACTGTTAAATACTTTAGTTCACCACGCTAGAGGGCGCAAGCCTGTAGTCATTGCAGGTGACTTCAACGCCTGGGCAATAGAATGGGGAAGCCGGATATCCAATCTCAGAGGACGGGCCGTTATTGATGCCATGAACCAGCTGGATCTGGTGCTGTTGAATGACGGCGGCAAGCCGACGTTTAATAACGACAGAGATGTACCTCTGTACCATTCATCGATGTCACCTTTGTCAACAGAAGTCTAGCCCCCTCTGCTAAATGGACGGTTCAGGAGGACGTAACGCTGAGCGATCATGCCCTAATTACATTCAGCGCGTGCACGTCGTGCATCACACAACGATAGGCAAGGAGTACTCTTGGGCAAGCATGGGACATCAAAAAACTTGACAAGGATATGCTGGCTTTCAACATCGAACAAATGGTGTTTACAAATGGACATGCGGAAACCATGGTGGCGGCGCTCATGAAGATGCTGGAAGCTGCATGTGATGCAGCGATGCCGCGTAAGAAGCAAACAACTAAACGCAAACCTCCGGTCTACTGGTGGAACGGCTGTCTCAACCAGCTACGCTCGGAATGCTTCAGGGCAAGGAGACAGGCGCAACGAGCCAGAGGACACTCTCAGCACTCAGAGCTACATGAGAGGCACAGATCGAAATGTGCGGAGCTCAGAAATGGCATTGCTGCTGCTAAAGCAAATGCTTTTAAAGAGCTGCTGGCGAGCGTAGACGATGATCCGTGGGGTCCCGCCTACAAAATGGTTTGTAATAAACTGAAAGCCGTTGAAGGAGGCACTCCACAGGACCCGGCTCTATTATCCAGCATCGTGGAGGAGCTATTCCCAGATCAGGATACTCTATGGCAGCCCGCACAAGAAATCCCTGTCCCCGACTTCCCGTGTGTCACTGCGTGTGAGGTCATCGAAGCGGCAAAGAGAATTAAGCCCAATAAAGCGCCAGGTCTCGATGGCATCCCAGGCGTCGTAGTTATGGTTGCCGCAAATGCTAAGCCTGAAATCTTCAGGGACACCTTCCAACAGTGTCTGATAGATGGTGTCTTCCCATCTCGCTGGAAGAACATGAGGCTGGTATTGTTGCCGAAAGGTAAGGCTACAACTAATGCTGCAGGCAGTTTCCGCCCACTATGTCTGCTGGATATTGTTGGAAAGCTCTTCAAACGCATCCTATACACCCGAATTGAGCTGATCACTGAGAGCCCCGATGGCCTACAAAGACACCAGTATGGCTTCCGGAATGGAAAAAACACTCTCGACGCTCTCACTGCCATAAGAGATCTGGCCAAGTCCGCCCTCGATGGTGACAGATGGCTAGGTGGCAGCAAAGATGCATTCAATACGGCGAGAAGGCCAAACATCCTCGGGGCCATGCGCAACATGGGTATTCCTCGTTACCTCAGGATCATCATTGTCAGCTACTTCAGGGACCTTATACTATGGTACGATACTGATGGCGGGCCAAGAAAACACCACGTCACCGCAGGTGTCCCACAAGGGTCGGTACTTGGACCAATCCTATGGAACATAATGTACGACGGGATATTGTCCATCAGCAAGCCCAGTGGAGTGAAGCTACTCTGCTTTGCTGACGACGTAGCAGTAGCAGCGGTTGCCAAAACTATTCCGGAGCTACAGGACAAGAGCAATGCAGCGATTAGCTCAGCTATTAGTTGGCTGGAGAATGCCGGTCTAAGCATCGCTGCGCAAAAGTCCGAAGCAGTGTTGTTGAGCAGCGGAAAGCCCGTCGAGAGTATACGAGTCACGGTCAAAGACGCTCAAATAGAGTCTCCTGGATCCCTGAAGTATCTGGGTGTTCTTATTGACCATAGACTGTCATTCAAGGAGCATGCGATATACGCCAGTAGAAGGGCAGCGATGACAGCAGCAGCACTGGCAAGACTCATGCCAAATATAGGTGGACCCAGGATGCCGGCCAGGAGGCTGCTAGTGGCAGTCGCGAAATCATCGCTTCTATACGCTGCCCCCATCTGGAGGAGTGTCACGAATAGAGTGACTTTCCTGGACAACGCGCGTGCAGTATCACGGACCCTGGCTCTTAGACTGATAAGAGGATTTAGAACAATATCGGAAGATGCAGCTCATGTTCTTGCGGGCATCCCCCCAATCGATCTTGAGATAGAAGCCCAATACCTGTATCGAGAAGGTGTTACCGGGGAAGAGATCAGCGACTGGCTTTATGGAGTGTTGCAGACTAGGTGGCAATACTCACAACAAGGGAGATGGACCTACCAGCTACCAACTTGACCCAGTTCATCACCGACCATGGTTGCTTCCGGGGTTACCTTTTCGGGTTTCGCCATGTGGGCTCAGCCCTGTGCCTGTTCTGCAGCGAGGGAGATACTGGAGACTCTTGCTGGAACTCCGCTCAGGCCGAGAAGCCTAATGCGCAATATTCTGGCGGACAAAACCGTGTGGGAGAGGGCTCATGGCATTATCATAGGCATGATGAAACGTGTTCGTATCGATGAGACGGCCAGCAGACCCGTTGGATAAAGGAGCACTCCCGTGTGGTGGCGGACCCAGAATACCACCTCATCGGGCTCGGCTTGTCGTAAAAGGCGACTAAAGAGTTAACGAAGGAGCGTTAGGCAGCAACGCACCAAGAGAGGGATTGCGATCGGGCACCACATCCTGCTCACCGAAGTAATACCTTGATTGGAAGTACCAGTGAGCGAAGCAAGGACTGGAGAGCATACGGTGGTTTTTGTTTAGTACGTAGGCGGAATTCTACTTGGAGAGTTATGAATCGTGCATACCATCTACGGACGGTGGATGGTATCTTTCGAAGATTTTATTTTCCTGCCGTACTTGTAATAAAAAAAAAAAAAAAACTCACACACATACAGAGAGAAAGACGCACTCCCCCCGTTGTTGGCAAGAAATGTTAATACCAAAACGAAACAATTGCCGCAATGAAAATCGCGTAAATTTCATACTGATTGTAAGCGTTGCCTCGTTTCCCTTGACGTTGTTTTCTCCCTCCCGCTCCCTTCAACCTGAAGCTGAAGCTGCAGCTGGAATTTTAGCTGGACATGAAGACGTTGTCCGCCCCGTCTGCTTGTCTAGCTGTCATCTTCCCTATCCCCCTTTTTAAAATGGCCTTCGATCGCATTAATGGCGGACGCGACCAGTGCCAGCTGCAAATCTCCCAAATGAGAAAACTTTTGCACCAACTGCCAATGGCATTTTTCAGTTTTTGGTGGTATGTGTAGGGGAAAGGGGAGTACAGAAGAAGGTGGGGGAAGGAGGGGAACTTTTACACATACATGCTGGATGCATGTGTAACCAGGCGTAAAGTTATACGAGAAACAGAGTCAAAATTTGTTGCTATTAACTCTTTGTTGCTAACAAAAGAGTAGAAACTCAACTTCGTTTCGGAGATGCAAGACTTGGGTGAATATTATTCTATATCGTTTAAATGCCCGATTATTATATAGTAAAGAAATATCATAGTTTAAGAGCAACTGAACTGATCAAGAAGAAGCTTCTTTACAAATTTTGCCAAGCCCCTTTTTTACTCAAAAAGTCGGATTTAAATAAGCTTTAGCCAGTCTTTGTAGGTTGTTACGTTATCTATAATTACCCCACAAGTAGCTGCAACTGCAGCCTGCCACATCAACTGAAATGTGATTAAAAAACAATTTCACAGAAATATGGTGGGCGCGGCACTCCAAATTTGAAATAAACTTGTTCTTTGATGGTATACAGGAACCACCATGTCAAATTTGGTGTCTCTAGCTTTTGTAATAGGTGAGATCTCGACGTTCATACAGACAGACGGACAGACAGACAGACACATAGACAGACAGACAGACGGACATGACTAAATCGACTCGGCTTTTGATCCTGAGCCGGAATATATATAGTTTATGGGGTCTGCCATGTCTCCTTCTGCCTTTTACATACTTTTACACAAACTTAGTAACCCATTTTTGACCATTTTTAATGGTCAAATGGTATAAAAAGCTATGGTCTTATACAGTCAACACTTGACTGTAGCCCTTCTTTCTTGTTAAGTTGTTAGACTGTCATTTGGTGTGTGATTTTCAACGTCGAAATAGCTGGAAATTGTTGAATTGCTTGCCGCAGGTAAACAATTTTTGAATACAATCAGGCGATTGTTATAACCGCTACTCATAGAGTAGAAGGGTATTATAACTTTGTTCAAACTGAAAATGTATGTAACAGGCAGAAGAAGACATCTCCGACCCCATAAAGTATATATATTCTGGCTCAGGATCAACATAGTCCGTCTGTCCTTCTGTCTGTCCGTGTGAAAATCTAGATCTCAGCTATTATAAGAGCTAGAACTACCAAATTTGGTGATAATATGAGTTATTATTGCACATTGATCAAATTTATTTTGGAAACGCCCCGTAAATCGAAAAAATTGCTTACAAGCGCAATTTTGATGCCATATTGTTCATTTCGGTTTATATGAGAACTATTGCCAAGTGATCTCTGAAAATTTGGTAACAATCGGATAATAAACACAGAAGTTATTTAGCATAAAGTTTTCCATAGCTGCCGGGAGCGCTGCCTGCAGCAGTGTGCCGAATAGTGTGTTTTTGTACGGTGGTGAAATGGGTTAAGTTGTGGACTGCAAAACGAACAGTACTATTATGCATTTACGGGTTCAAGTCCCGCCCGCATAAAAAATTAAAAGGGTGCAAAATTTTTTTTTTATTTTAGATTTTGACTTTGCATAAATATTGTAAGTCTATGGACTTTTACGGTTATAATATGATAGTAGCCGTTCTTTATTGTTCCGCAAATAATTTTGTTGTATGAGCAGCTGAGTTGCTGAGTATTTTACAGTGGAGCACACTCGACTTTTTCTTACTTGTTTCTTAAATTTTTAAAAAATTCATGGTCTTATTAACACTTGACGTAGCCGTTCTTACTTGTTTCACTTTATTTTTTTTTTAACCTGCTTTAATAGGTGATAACTGATACACGGACTGAAACATGGAAAATGTAGTTGAGCTCAGTAGCGACGAAGATCAAAATTCCGAGGAGCAATTCTACAGTAACTTGATGTTAGAACAAAGGTAAGAATGTGATCGACAGTGCGCTTCGCTGCAGTATGCGCGTGATATGGATCTACAGATTCTACAGATTCTACTTTGCGACGAGGTAAGTCACTTAAACATTCAAAGTAAATGAGGAAAAGACGAGTTTACCTAGAACTTTAAATCTTCCAGAGTTAAAACAATTGCAAAACTATCGACGTCAAAATCGTGGCTAAAATAATCTACCACCTCAGTAAATTTTACACACCCACACACACTCGCTCTGTACTCCAGATCTAACGACACGGTGTGTCGTTACCTAGCTGTCATCTTCCCCATCCCCCTTCCTTTCACTTGACTGTCGCCTGCAGATTGTCAGCATTGCCACAATTGCAATTTTTAGTTTACGCTGTCGCTCTGGCGCTGATTTGCTTGCCATTTTGCGCATTTACCATAAGCGTTGCCAGTCCCCCTTTCATCTTTTATTTCCCTCCTTGAGCAGTAACAGAGGCAAAAATGGCCTTTGATCGCATTAATGGCGGACGCGACCAGTGCCAGCTGCAAATCTTCCAAATGAGAAAACTTTTGCACCAACTGCCAATGGCAGTTTGGTGGTATGTGTAGGGGGAAGGGGACTACAGAAGAAGGTGGGGGAAAGAGGGGAACTTTTACACATACATACTGGATGCATGTGTAACCAGGCGTAAAGTTATACGAGAAACAGAGTCAAAATTTGTTGCTATTAACTCTTTGTTGCTAACAGTTCGAAAGTAGAAAATCAACTTCGTTTCGGAGATGCAAGACTTGGGTGAATATTATTCTATATCGTTTAAATGCCCGATTATTATATAGTAAGGAAATATCATAGTTTAATAGCAACTGAACTGATCAAAGTGCAAATCTATATGAAACGTTGAATAACTTTTATGTCTATTATCCGATCGGAACCAAATTTATAGCGATCGTTTAGGTGGTGATAGTTATCAACACACCAAAACTGAATACTGTAGCTTTATTATTGCGTTTGCTATACGGTTTATCGATTTGCGAGGCGGAAGTAGGCGGGGCCCAAATTTTGTCAACGTATGATTCACACTGTCATTGACCCCGCACTGCCATTGACCCCGCACTGCCATTGACAACGCTTGGTTCCTTGAACTCTGCGCCCATTTGACATTGTTGGCATAAAAAAAAAATTCTAAGAACATTTGTTTAGCTGAGCTAACCATCAACATAGTTAAAACAAGTAAGAACGGCTACGGTCAAGTTTTAACTCTATAAGGCCATCGATTTTTCATTTATTATACCATTCGACCATTAAAAATGGTCAAAAATTGTATTCTAAGTTTGTGCAAATGTATGTAAAAGGCAGAAGGAGGCGTGGCAGACCCCACAAAGTATATATATTTTTCCTCAGGATCACTAACCGAGTCGATTGAGCCATGTCCGTCTGTCCGTCTGTCGGTATGAATGTCGAGATCTCACCTATTACAAAAGCTAGAGACACCAAAATTGACATTATACTTCTTATAAATCATGCGCAGATGAAATTTATTTCAAATTTGAGGTGCCACTCTATATATCGTCTGCATCGTTTTACTCTTTGTGTATGTGTCTGTATGTGTGTGTGAGAGCGAGTTAGTACTAGTTAGTGCAACTACGAAGTTAGTCAAATGGTATCTTATGGTCGGGCGCGCTCGACTGTAGCTTTACTTACTTGTTTTTAAACCATGGATTTTAAAAAAATTCATTGTCTATTGTGTTTGTCGAAATGTGCGTAACAGGCAGAAGGAGGCATTTTCGACCCCATAAAGTATATATATTCTTGCTCAGGTTCACTTGCCGAGTCAATTAAGCCATGTCAGTCTATCCGTCTGTCCGTCTGTATGAACGCCCATATCTCAGAAACTGAAAAAGCTAGAGCCACCAAATTTGGTTAAGGCTATGTGAATCATACGCTGTAAAATTTTTATTAAAATTTGGGACACGCCTACTTCCGCCCCCGCAAATCGATAAACCGTATAGTAAGCGCAATAATAAATCTAGAGTATTCAGTTTTGGTGTGAATGACACCACCTAAACGATCGCTGAAAATTTGGTTGCGATCGGATTATGAACATAAAAGTTATTCAACGTTTCATATAGATTTGCACTGCACCCACTGCAAGCAAGCAGTGTTTTTTCCAAGCAGTTTTTTTTCCAATTGCTTGGACTGCTTGGCGTCTAACTAAAAATAATATGTGTTGTTTATTATTTTTCTTTGTAAAACACGTTTACCAATAACAGTTTTCTAAATCTGATTTTTTCATAACCTTGAAAAATCTATGGTCTTATACAGTCAACACTTGACTGTAGCCGTTCTTACTTGTTTTTTTTTTTCATTTAGTGAAATTTTTGACCAGGCTTTTATAATTGCTTCAACTAGGGTCCCAGTGTCACTAAATTGTCTTCGTCCTTCGTACACTCTCCGGGACAAAAGTCTCCAAATGTTTTCAATAATGTTAATATCAGGGGAGTCAGGCGGCCACTCGAGCATTTCTACGTTTTGGTATTTAATCCGTTTTATGGATGGAGCGTTGCAACGCGTTGTCATGTTGCCACGTCCATTGAATATTACCATAAATTTCAGAAAACTGAGGGAAAGCCTTTTGAAGCACAGTCTCATACACGTTTGCGTTTTTTTTCGAGGTTACAATCTGCAGCTCGCATGTTCCATAGAAAGATATGGCTCCCCACATCATTACACCACCTGCAAAAGTGTGATGACGGCTTAAAAAAAATTCTTTCTTTCTTATATCCTGCTTCTCTGAAGTCGTATTTATGAAGGTGTTCTTGAATATTTTTTTTCCTCCTTTCATTTTGTTTCCATAGTCGACTTCATTACGGAAAAAATTACTCACAACGCTTTGACTTTGACTGATTTTCTTGGCTATTACACAGTGCATTAAACGGGCTTCAATATAGCCTTTTATGTAACCTTTTTGAAAATCGGTTTAAAGTTTACGCGGCCCATTTTAGAAAAAACCAGTAAGGAAAGCTACAGTTGAGCGCGCCCGACAGTAAGTTACCGTTCGCCCACTTTTGAAAAATATTATAACACTTTTATTTCCATTATTATTATTTATTTAAATCAGATCTATGTATCTTTGAATAGCGCCATCTACATATGAAAAAGTCGTAGCAGTCAGTTTTACATACGCTACGGCTGAAACGAAGCATCGGGACGATTTGCTGCAAAGGCGCAAGCAGTGGAACTACGGAAAACGTTAACATGGATAACTCCTGGGTTTATTGTCTGATCGGATTGTAATTTGGGGAATAGATTTATATTGCAGTTATTTATGTTCATAAAAAGCAGAAAGCTGTACCCTTAATACTTCTCCTGATAATCGTAAATTATCGATTTGCGTGGGAGGTGGGCGTGGCATCAAAAATTGAAAATAAAAAAAAAAATATTGAAATAATTTTTGACCATTTTCAATAGTCGAATGGTATAAAAAATATTATAAAAGATTATTTTAATTTTAGAATACAAAAGAATTGACTTTTTTTTAATCACGCGGTCAAACAAAAAGTGAAGTCAAAAGTGTAAAACCTATTCAGATGAGCCAAAAGTAGTGCCCACATTGAGCCAATTTCATGAGAGCAAAATTCCGAATTATCAGCTATAGTTATCATATAAGCCGAAAATTAACAATATGTCATCAAAATTGCGCTTGTAATCAATTTTTTTCGATTTACTGGTGCACATTTTGCTTCTTAAAAGTTTTGCACTTAAATTGGAATTAAACTGAAAACTAGGATTGGTACTTGAGACGGACTTAAGTGACAATGTTCTTTCCGTGTTTTAACTAAAAATTAAATACATCGCTTTCGATCTGCTGAGCACGTCGGTATATCGAGGCGTGGCAGATCTCAGAAAGTGTATATATTCTGCTTAAATCAGATCTATGTATCTTTGAATAGCGCCATCTAAATATGAAAACGTCGTAGCAGTCAGCTTTACGTACATCACGGCGTTTAAGCAACATGGATAGTTTTCGCTGCTGCTGTTCTAAAAATTAAAACTTAAGAACGGCTACAGTCAAGTGTTGACTGTGTAAGACCATGGATTTTTTAGGATTACGAAAAAAAAAAACAGATTAAAAAACTGTTATTGGTAAACGTGTTTTTTAAAGAAAAATAATAATGAACACATAATTTTTAGTTAGACGCCAAGCAGTCCAAGCAGTTGGGAAAAACACTGCTTGGAAAAACACTGCTTGCTTGCTTGCAGTGGGCGCAGTGCAAATCTATATGAAATGTTGAATAACATTTATGTTCATTATCCGATCGGAACCAAATTTTCAGCGATCGTTAAGGTGGTGATAGTTATCATACTCACCAAAACTGCTTTATTATTGCGCTTGCTATACGGTTTATCGATTTACGGGGGCGGAAGTATGCGTGGCCCAAATTGTCATAAAAATTTTACAGCGTATGATTCACATAAGTGTTTTAGATTCTGAGATATAGGCGCTTGCTATACGGTTTATCGAATTGCGGGGGCGGAAGTAGGCGTGGCTCAAATTTTAATAAAAATTTTATAGCGTATGATTCACATGAGTGTTATCACCAAATTTGGTGGCTCTAGCATTTTTTTTAGTTTCAGAGATATAGGCGTTTATACAGACGGACTGACAGACATAGCATAATCGACTCGGCTAGTGATCCTGAGCAAGATTGTATATACTTTATGGGGTCGCAAATGCGTCCTTCTGCCTGTTACACTTCCACTAAAGTATATACTCCATCTATGTATCCATCCTATTCGTATTTTTTAAATAATTCTAACTTCTTTTTTTGGTCTTTCTATTAACGAGATCTCTTTACTAAGCTATCTTAAATCCACTAAGCCCGTATATTCTCCCTGTCCTGATGGTGTTCCAGCATGTATCCTTAGCTTCTGTGCAGATACCATTTGTAAGCCAATATCTAGTCATGAGTTACTTTCCGTCGATTTGGAAGGATACGTTTTCCTTACCTTTTCACAAATGTGGCTCTAACCAAGAAGTGAAGAATTATAGGTGTATTTCCAAATTGTCCGCTATTCCTACAATTTTTGAAAAAATGTTGACTGCACAATTAACACATATGTGTAAGTAAGTTATTTCCCTCCATCAGCATGAATTTGTCAATTTTAGGTCAACCACTTCAAGTCTTCTTGGTTTTCTTTACATTTTACTAAAGGATTTCGGAGAAAAATACAAACTGATATACTGATTTCAGTAAAGCATTGGACTCCGTTAATCATAACCTGTAGTTTAATAAGTTAAATCTCATTGGTTTTTCTCAAAAACTTATTTTGTGGATATCTGAATATTTAACTAACGCAAAGAGTCTCTTTTAATTCTTTCCTATCTTAGCCTATATTAGTTACATCAGGTCTTTCTCAGGGTAGTCATTTTGATGACGTGAAACTTTTTTTGATTATACCATCATGTCATCAACTATTCCTTTAACTTAACTCAACTTATAAGACAAACTGAAGTAAACGATCTATTGTAGGTATTCTCTTTAATCAGAAATATAAATTTGATCGCCAAGTTTTTTTTTTCAAACTTATTGCGTTTTTTATTAAAAAAAGAAAGTGCTTTTATTTAAACTTCTTCATTGTGTTCGCAAATTCGAACTGACTTAAAATAATTTTACAATCTTTAACCAAAGCTAACCCTATGTACGGCGATGCAAGCGGCGACTTCGGCGTTAGGAAAGGCTCCAGAATTAGTGGCAGCGGCTGCTTCCTATTGGTGATCTAACTTTGCAATTATGCTTGTGTAGGCCATTGGTGCATGTTGTTGTTTATGCTTTTGATAAAGTGGTGCCTTAACTTTTTCCCCCTTAAAATACGTGCGTCCTCGAACGTGATTTGAGATTTGAGATTAGCTTCGTCTTAGGTTTTTTTTGGCTTAAGTGGTTTGCAGATTTTGAATGCCGCAATGGCCAGTAAAATGAAAATTAGAGAAAAGTTTGTTGATGCCAATTCTGTATTTTCGATGTTAATTTTGTTTACCACATAGTTACCTTGAAACTGAATTTACAATGTAGGTTTTAGCCCAGCTTATTAAATATATTATATTTCGGATTTCTTCTTTAACTAATTGAATTTTGTATTTTAATTTCATTATTCTTTTGCTATTAAGCTCTTGACTGTTGCATTGCAATTTTAATTATTTCATTTGTGATATTTGTAAGTTCTTTATTTACTACGACCTGTTTATTGTTATTTTCCAATTGCTCATTCATTTTTTGACAATTATGTCATGATGGTCGGGTGCACTGGCCAGCCATTTCCAAGTGAGCCTATTGCATTGATTGAATTTTTATACCCGCTACTCATAGAGTAGAAGGGTATTATAAATTTGTTCAAAAGTATATATATTCTTGCTCAGGATCAAAAGCCCAGTCGATATAGCCATGTCCGTCTGTCCGTCTGTTCGTCCGTGTGAAAATCTAGATCTCAGCTATTATAAGAGCTAAAACTACCAAATTTGGTGACAAAATGTGTTATTATTGCACGCTGATCAAGTTTATTTTGGATTTTGACCACGCCCCCTTCCGTCCCCGTAAATCAAAAAAAATTTATTACAAGTGCAATTTTGATTCCATTTTATTTTCGGTTTATATGATATCTATAGCTAGCCAGATACGCTGCTTGCTGCATTGTGCCGAATAGTGTGTGCGTTTACGGTGGTGAAATGGGTTAAGTTATGGACTGCAATCAATAGCATCAATAGGGGAGTCGAACTAGCCATGTCCGTCTGTCCGTCCGTCCGCCTGTTGCAATGCAAACTAGTCTCTCAGTTTTAGAGCTATCTTGATAATAATTGGTATTCATGCTTCTCATTGCTGCAGGCTATAAATATGTCGGAACCAGCCGGATCGGACCGATGTATCTTAAGCTGCCATCCAACCTATCGGCCGATTATTGTCATTTTTCAAGATATTGTTAAGAAACTTTCGCAGTCTATGCCTTAGTATGTCCAATCAAAGCTGTGCAAAGTTTATCAAAATTGGACCGATATATCGTACAGCTGCCATAGAACCTATCGGCCAATTTTTGTCATTTTTCAATATATCGCCAAGAAACTTTTGCAGTCTATGGCTTGGTATGTCCATTCAAAGCTGTGCAAATTTTTTATCAAAATCAGAGCGATTTATCGTATGGCTGCCATTGAACCTAATTGCCGATTATTGTAATTTTTCAAGATATCGCTGTAAAACATTTCTGATATATATCTGCAATGGTATTAAACCTTCGGTGAGCCGAAGGTACATAGCTTTTTTTCTTTTTATACCCGCTACTCATAGAGTAGAAGGGTATTATAACTTTGTTCAACCCGAAAATGTATGTAACAGGCAGAAGGAGACACCTCCGACCCCATAAAGTATATATATTCTGGCTCAGGATCAACAGCCGAGTCGATATAGCCATGTCCGTCTGTCCGTGTAAAAATCTAGATCTCAGCTATTATAAGACCTAGAACTACCAAATTTGGTGACAGTATGTGTTACTATTGCACGCTGATCAAGTTTATTTTGGATTTTGGCCACGCCCCCCTCCGCCCCTGTAAATCGAAAAAAATTGATTACAAGCGCAATTTTAATGCCATATTGTTAAATTTCGGCTTACATGACTATAGCTAGCCAGATGATCTCTGGGTTAAGTTGTGGACTGAAAAACGAACAGAACTATTATGCATTTACGGGTTCGAGTCCCGCCCCCATCAAAAATTAAATGTGTGCAAAAATATATATATTTTTTTATTTTAGATTTTGACTTTGCATAAATATTGTAAGTCCATAGCCTTTTACGGTCAAAATATGATTGTAGCCTTTTTTTGTTCCGCAAAAATGATGTACGAGCAGCTTGGTAGCGGGTATATTACAGTCGAACACACTCGACTGTAGCTTTCTTACTTGTTTTTTATATTTTAGATTTTGACTTTGCATAAACATTGTAAGTCCATGGTCTTTTACTGTCAAAATATGATTGTAGCCGTTCTTTATTGTTCCTCAAATAATTTTTATGTATGAGCAGCTGGGTAGCGGGTCGAGCACACTCGACTGTAGCTTTCTTACTTGTTTTGTCTAGTTTTAATTGGGTTTATCTTATGCAAATCGTTTTTCATTTGGGTGCACTCTAAAGATAAAAGAGGATATATAGGATTCGAGACCGATATGCTGGATAGGGAGCTTCCCAACACTTCCAGTGTCAATTCATAAGCATGTAAATCTATATTATGGATAATTCTGAAGGTCCCATTCTGTTCTGCAGCTAGACCCGTTTTGATCGTGATTATCTGAGAGTCTGCATAAACCAAAACCTTTTCTTCACACAAACAAGTTCGAATAAACAATCTGTAAAAGGGGTTATTTATTTATTTATTTCTATTTATTTTTTTTTTAATTTTTATACCCGCTACTCATAGAGTAGAAGGGTATTATAACTTTGTTCAAACCGAAAATGTATGTAACAGGCAGAAGGAGACACCTCCGACCCCATAAAGTATATATATTCTGGCTCAAGATCAACAGCCGAGTCGATATAGCAATGTCCGTCTGTCCGTCTGTCTGTCTGTCCGTCTGTCCGTCTGTCTGTCCGTGTGAAAATCTAAATCTCAGCTATTATAAAAGTTAGGAATACCAAATTTGGTGACAATATGTGTTATTATTGCACGCTGTTCAAGTTTATTTTGGATTTTGGCCACGCCCCCTTCCGCCCCTGTAAATCGGGAAAACATTGATTACAAGCGCAATTTTGATGCCATATTGTTCATTTCAACAGGCGAGTCGATATAGCCATAGTCGATATAGTAATCAATGTTTTTTCGATTTACGGGGGCGGAAGGGGGCGTGGCCAAAATCCAAAATAAACTTGATCAGCGTGCAATAATTAACACATATTGTCACCAACTTTGGTAGTCCTAGCTCTTATAATAGCCGAGATCTAGATTTTCACACGGACAGACAGACGGACAGACGGAGATGGCTATATCGACTCGGCTGTTGATCCTGAGCCAGAATATATATACTTTATGGGGTCGGAGGTGTCTCCTTCTGCCTGTTACATACATTTTCGCCTTGAACAAAGATGTAATACCCTTCTACTCTATGAGTAGCGGGTATAAAAAAAATTGTTTGCACACATTTAATTTTTAATGCGGGTGGGACTCGAACCCGTAACCCATTTCACCACCGTACTCGCACACACTATTCGACACAATGCTGCAAGCAGCGCTGCTGGCAGCGTTGCTTTCAGCTATGGACAACGTTAAGCTGAATAACTTCTGTGTTTATTATCCAATTGTTACCAAATTTTCAGCTCTTATAATAGCTAAGATCTAGATTTTCACACGGACAGTCAGACGGACAGACGGACAGACTGACTGACGGACAGACGGACATGGCTATATCGACTCGGCTGTTGATCCTGAGCCAGAATATATATACTTTATGGGGTCGGAGGTGTCTCCTTCTGCCGGTTACATACATTTTCGGTTTGAACAAAGTTATAATACCCTTCTACTCTATTTAGTATGTAGCGGGTATAATAATTTAATTTTTGAATATGCATTAATTGGTGGTCGTGCATTTTATTTAAAATTTTTTTAATGGCTCACAATGAACTTAGTTAACAAGTGGAGAAGTAACAGTCTCTTAAATCAGCTGTGTGCGATTGTTAGAGCGCAGCTTTTTCTTATATTTTTTTTCATTTTATTTTTTATTTAATTGTATGTTTAAGTTATGAGACTAAATATCAACAAAAACACGCATCATGCATTCAGACTTTGTTTTTGTCGTGCAAGAATTTCCTAATGGTCTCATAATGTAACTTTGTCAAAATTTGCGTAATGGCTTAATGACCGAATGGAGAAGTGGTAATGGGTCCAAGTTTTTGCCTCCCTTTTTGAGCTACCTTCATGAAACTTTGTATACATGTATCTTCTATTTGCTGGCCTTTTACTAACAAAATATGATTGTAGCCGTTCTTTATTGTTCCGCAAAGATTTTTGATGTACGAGCGGGTAGCGGGTATATTACAGTCGGGCACACTCGAATGTAGCTTTCTTACTTGTTTTAACAAAATTTATTAAAAGTTAGAGTGCATAGAACACTTTCCATTCAAGTATATAAAGAGGTAATAAAAGGGCACATATCGTTTTTTACATGCACGTGTTCGATTTATAGTCCTCGACAGGTAGAATTATTATTTTTACTGTTTAATTGATAAATCTTGGAGATTTTTGGTACCTGAATAAAAGTTATACAATTTCAATACTTTTAACTCTTTTCGCCGGTAGCGCTGCTTGCAGCATTGTGCCGATTAGTGTGTGCGTGTACGGTGGTGAAATGGGTTGTGGACTGCAAAACGAACAAAACTATTATGCATTTACGAGTTCGAGTCCCACCCGCATCAAAAATTAAATGTGTGCAAAAAATTATTTTTAGACCATGGATTTTAAAAAAATACATGGTCTATTGTATTTGTCGAAATGTGCGTAACAGGTAGAAGGAAGCCTCTGCGACCTCATAAAGTATATATATTCTTGCTCAGGATCACTAGCCGAGTCGATTAAGCCATGTCTGTCTGTCCGTCTGTATGAACGCCAATATCTCAGAAACTAAAAAAGCTAAAAGCATTCTTATTATTTCCTGTACAAATAAAGAATTTGCGCTGCCGGCAGCGTTGCTTACAGTTATGGAAAACGGTAAGGTGAATAATTTCTGTGTTTATTATCCGATTATTACCAAATTCAGAGATCATCTGGCTAGCTATAGTTATTATATAAACCGAAAATGAACAATATGGCATCAAAATTGCGCTTGTAATCAATTTTTTTCGATTTACAGGGGGGGAAGGGGGCGTGGCGAAAATCCAAAATAAACTTGATCAGCGTGCAATAATAACACATACTGTCACCAGATTTGGTAGTTCTAGCTCTTATAATAGCTGAGATCTAGATTTTCATACGGAGAGACAGACGGACGTACAGACGGACGGACAGACGGACGGACAGACGGACGGACAGACGGACGGACAGATGGACGGACGGACAGACGGACATGGCTATATCGACTCGGCTGTTGATCCTGAACCAGAATATATACACTTTGTGGGGTCGGAGGTGTCTCCTCCTGCCTGTTACATACATTTTCGGTTTGAACAAAGTTATAATACCCTTCTACTCTATGAGTAGCGGGTATAAAAAAATTTTTTGCACACATTTAATTTTTGATGCGGGTGGGACTCGAACCCGTAACCCATTTCACCACCGTACACGCACACACTATTCGACACAATGCTGCAAGCAGCGCTGCTGGCAGCGTTGCTTTCAGCTATGGACAACGTTAAGCTGAATAACTTCTGTGTTTATTATCCAATTGTTACCAAATTTTCAGCTCTTATAATAGCTAAGATCTAGATTTTCACACGGACAGTCAGACGGACAGACTGATTGACGGACAGACGGACATGGCTATATCGACTCGGCTGTTGATCCTGATCCAGAATATATATACTTTATGGGGTCGAAGGTGTCTCCTTCTGTCTGTTACATACATTTTTGGTTAGAACAAAGTTATTGAATAATACCCTTCTACTCTATGAGTAGCGGGTATAAAAAAAAAAACATTTTTCGGCACATTTAATTTTTGATGCGGGCGGGACTCGAACCCGTAAATGCATAATAGTAGTGATCGTTTTGCAGTCCACAACTTAACCCATTTCACCACCGTACATGCACACACGATTCGGCTGCCGGCAGCGCTGTGTTTCTGTGTTTATTATCCGATTGTTACCAAATTTTCAGAGACCATCTGGCTAGCTATAGTTATTATATAAACCGAAAATGAACAAGGCATCAAGGCATCAAAATTGCGCTTGTAATCAATTTTTTTCGGTTTACAGGGGTGGAAGGGGGGGTGGCCAAAATCTGTAGTAAACTTGATTAGCGTGCAATAATAACACATACTGTCACCAAATTTGGTAGTTCTAGCTCTTATAATAGCTGAGATCTAGATTTTCACACGGACAGTCAGACAAGCCGACGGATAGACGGACAGATGGACATGGCTATATCGACGCGGCTGAGCCAGAAAATATATACTTTATGGGGTCGGAGGAGTCTCCTCCTGCCTGTTACATACATTTTCTGTTTGAACAAAGTTAAAATACCCTTCAACTCTATGAGTAGCGGGTATAATAATAAACAATACATATAATTTTCAGTTAGACGCCAAGCAGTCCAAGCAGTTGGAAAAAAACACCGCTTGGAAGAAACACTGCTTGCTTGCTTGCAGGGGGCGCAGTGCAAATCTATATGAAACGTTGAATAACTTTTATGTTCATTATACGATCGGAACTAAATTATCAGCCATCGTTAAGGTGGTAATAGACTTGGGCGTGGCCAAAATCCAAAATAAACTTGATCAGCGTGCAATAATAATACATTTTGTCACCAAAGTTGGAAGTTCTAGCTCTTATAATAGCTGACATCTAGATTTTCACACGGATAGACAGACGGACAGACAGACAGACGGACAGACGGACATGGCTATATCGACTTGGCTGTTGATCCTCCTTGAGCTAGGACTACCAAATTTGGTGACAATATGTGTTATTATTGCACGCTGATCAAGTTTAATTTGGATTTTGGCCACGCCCCCTTCCGCCCCCGTAAATCGGATAAAATTGATTACAAGCGCAATTTTGATGGCATATTGTTCATTTTCGGTTTACATGATAACTATAGCTAGTCAAATGAATGTTTTTGTTGATATTTAGTCTCATAACTTAAACATACAATTAAATAAAAAATAGAATGAAAAAAATATTGTAATCAATTTTATCCGATTTACAAGGGCGGAAGGGGGCGTGGCCAAAATCCAAAATAAACTTGATCAGCGTGCAATAATAATACATTTTGTCACCAAAGTTGGAAGTTCTAGCTCTTATAATAGCTGAGATCTAGATTTTCACACGGACAGACAGACGGACAGACGGACAGACAGACAGACGGACAGACGGACATGGCTATATCGACTTGGCTGTTGATCCTCACCCAGACTATATATACTTTATGGGGTCGGAGGTGTCTCCTTCTGCCTGTTACATACATTTTTGGTTTGAACAAAGTTATAATACCCTTCTACTCTATGAGTAGCGGGTATAAAAACGACTGATAGGTTTTATGGCATCTATACGATGTATCGGTCCGTATCGGCTCGTTCCGACTTATTTACAGCAGGCAGCAATAAGAAACATGTATACAAAGTTTCATGAAGGTAGCTCAAAAAGGGAGGCAAAAACTTTTTTTTGGAAAAAATAAGAAAAGTTTGATCCCCCACCATGACACGCATGCATGCGGAATCAAACCTTGGACCCATTATGTAAGAGGTCCACCACTTCTCCATTCGGCCATTAAGCCATTACGCAAATTTTGCCAAACTTACATTACGAGACCATTCGGAAATTCTTGCACGACAAAAACAAAGTCTGAATGCATGATGCGTGTTGTTGTTGCTATTTATTTTCATAACTTAAACATTCAATTAAATAAAAAATAAAAATAAAAAAATGTAAGAAAAAGCTGCGCCCTAATCGCAGACAGCTGATTTAAGAGACTGTCACTTCTCCTCTTGTTAACCAAGTTCATTGTGAGCCATTATAAAATTTTAAATAAAATGCACGACCACCAATAAATGGATATTCAAAAATGAAAGAAAAAGTTCTTACAAAAAAAAAAGAAAAAGCTTAAGCGGCATGAGCTTGGAAACGAACCAGGGTCCTGTCGGTTCAGGAGTTCATCGCTTTTCCACTAAGCTACTGACACTGTTTTGCAACAACTGCAAAAATTTGCATTGTAAGGCATTCTTATTATTTGCTGTACAAATAAAGAATTTGCGCTACCGACAGCGCTGCTTAATGCTATGGAAAACGTTAAGCTAAATAACTTCTGTGTTTATTATCCGATTGTTACCAAATTTTCAGAGATCATCTGGCTAGCTATAGTTATCATGTAAACCGAAAATGAACAATATGGCATCCCAAGTTTCGCTTGTAATCAACTTTTTTTCGATTAACAGGGGCGGAAGGGGGCGTGTCCAAAATCCAAAATAAACTTGAACAGCGTGCAACAATAACACATTTTGTCACCAAATTTGGTAGTTCTAGCTCTTATAATAGCTGAGATCTAGATTTTCACACGGACAGACAGACGGACATGGCTATATCAACTCGGTTGTTGATCCTGAGCCGGAATATATATACTTTATGGGGTCGGAGGTGTCTCCTTCTGCCTGTTACGTACATTTTCGGTTTGAACAAAGTTATAATACCCTTCTACTCTATGAGTAGCGGGTATAAAAACACTTCCACATTACCTTTTAAGATTGTTATTAATATTAACAAGTAGAGAAAGCTACAGTCGAGCGCGCCCGACAGCAAGATACCATTCGCCCAGTTTCTAAACAAATTATCACACACTTAATTCCATCAAAAACTCTGCACAAGTTCATCCGCCACCTATTGTTTAAATTCGATCTAGTTTTGAATAGCGCCATCTACATGTGAAAACGCCATAGCTTTACACACTCTACGGCTGAAACAAAGCATCGTGACGATCACGTCACGACGCGCACCACAGGCGCAAGCAGTGGAAGTACGGAAAACGGAAATATGGATAGCTTCTGTGATTATTATCCAATTGTTACCAAATTTTCAGAGATCATCTGACTAGCTATAGTTATCACGTAAACCGAAAATAAATATATGGCATCAAAATTGCGCTTGTATTAAATTTTTTTTCGATTTTCAGGGGCGGAAGGGGGCGTGGCCAAAATCCAAAATAAACTTGATCAGCGTGCAATAATAACAGATACTGTCACCAATTTTGGTAGTTCTAGCACTTATAATAGCTGAGATCTAGATTTTCACACGGACAGTCCGACGGACAGACGGACAGACAGACAGACGGACAGACAGACATGGCTATATTGACTCAGCTGTTAATCCTGAGCCAGAATATATATACTTTGAGGGGTCGCAGGTGTGTCCTCCTGCCTGTTACATACATTTTCGGTTTGAACAAAGTTATTGTATAATACCCTTCTCCTCTATGAGTAGCGGGCATAAAAAAAAACATTTTTTTCAGAGATCATCTGGTGATAGCTATAGTTATCATGTTAACCGAAAATGAACAAAATGGCATCAAATTTGCCCTGCCTGTTGATCCTGAGCCAGATTATATATACTTTATGGGGTCGCAGAGGCCTCCTTCTACCTGTTACGCACATTTCGACAAACACAATAGACCATGTACGACGGACAGACGGACATAGCTATATCGACTCGGCTGTTGATCCTGAGCCAGATTATATATACTTTATGGGGTCGCAGAGGCCTTCTTCTACCTGTTACGCACATTTCGACAAACACAATAGACCATGTATTTTATTAAAACCCATGGTCTAAAAATAATTTTTTGCACACATTTAAATTTTGATGCGGGTGGGACTCAAACTCGTAATTGCATAATAATTCTGTTCGTTTTGCAGTCCACAACTTAACCCATTTCACCACCGTACACGCACACACCATTCGGCACAATGCTGCAAGCAGAGCTGCCGGCAACAGGAGTTAAAAGTATTGAAAACAAATTACTTTTATTCAGGTACCAAAAAAATCCAAGATTTATCAATTAAACAGTAAAAATAATAATTCTACCTGTCGAGGACTATAAATCGAACACGTGCATGTAAAAAACGATATATGATATGTGCCCTTTTAATACCTCTTTATATACTTGAATGGAAAGTGTTCATGCATTCCAACTTTTGATAAAGTTTGTTAAAAAAAACGACCGATAGGTTTTATGGCACCTATACGATGTATCGGGCCGTACTGGCTCGTTCCGACTTATTTACAGCGGGCAGCAATAAGAAACATGTTTACAAAGTTTCATGAAGGTAGCTCAAAAAGGGAGGCAAAAACTTTTTTTGGAAAAAATAAGAAAAGTTCGATCCCCCCACCATGACACGCATGCATGCGGAATCGAACCTTGGACCCATTACCTAAGAGGTCCACCACTTCTCCATTCGGCCATTAAGCCATTACGCAAATTTTGCCAAAGTTACATTCTAAGACCATTCGAAAATTCTTGCACGACATAAACAAAGTCTGAATGCATGATGCGTGTTGTTGTTGATATTTATTTTCATAACTTAAACATTCAATTAAATAAAGAATAAAAACAACAAAAAATAAGAAAAAGCTGCGCTCTAACAATCGCACACAGCTGATTTAAGAGAGTGTCACTTCTCCACTTGTTACCTAAGTTCATTGTGAGCCATTATAAAAATTTAAATAAAATGCACGACAACCAATTAATGCATATTCAAAAATTAAAGTAAAAGTTCTTACAAAAAAAAAAGAAAAAGCTTAAGCGGCATGAATTGGAAAACGAACCACGGTTCTGTCGGTTCAGAAGTTCATCGCTTTTCCACTAAGCTACTGACGCTGTTTTCCAACAACTTCAAAAATTTGCATTGTAAGGCATTCTTATTATTTGCTGTACAAATAAAGAATTTGCGCTACCGGCAGCGCTGCTTAAAGCTATGGAAAACGTTAAGCTGAATAACTTCTTTGTTTATTATCCGATTGTTGCCAAATTTTCAGAGATCGTCTGGCTAGCTATAGTTATCATGTAAACCGAAAATGAAAAATATTGCATCTCAAATTTCGCTTGTAATCAACTTTTTTTCGATTAACAGGGGCGGAAGGAGGCGTGTCCAAAATCCAAAATAAACTTGATCAGCTCACAATAATACCACATACTGTCACCAAATTTGGTAGTTCTAGCTCTTATAATAGCTGAGATCTAGATTTTCACACGGACAGACAGACGGACATGGCTATATCAACTCGGCTGTTGATTCTGAGCCAGAATATATATACTTTATGGGGTCGGAGGTGTCTCCTTCTGCCTATTACATACATTTTCGGTTGAACAAAGTTATAATACCCTTCTACTCTATGAGTAGCGGGTACAAAAACACTTCCACATTACCTTTTAAGATTGTTATTAAAATTAACAAGAAAAGAAAGCTACAGTCGAGCGCGCCCGACAGTAAGATACCATTCGCCCAGTTTCGAAACAAATTATTACACATTTAATTCCATCAAAAAACTCTGCACAAGTTCATCCGCCATCTATTGTTTAAATTCGATCTAGTTTTGAATAGCGCCATCTACATGTGAAAACGCCATAGCTTTACACACTCTACGGCTGAAACAAATCATCGTGACGATGACGTCACGACGCGCACCACACTCGCAAGCAGTGGAAGTACGGAAAACGTGGGCGGTGGGCGTGGCATCAAAAATTCATACCATACTATACGCAGATCATGTTTATCTCAAATTTGGAGTGCCACGCCTGTCGCCCACGCAAATCGATAATTTAAGAATATTAAGGAAAGTATTACAGTTACAGACAGCAAATGTGGCATGATGATTCCTGTAAATCATGCGCAGATGAAATTTAATTCAAATTTGAGGTGCAACGCCCACCGCTCACGGAAATCGATAATTTACGAATATTAAGGAAAGTAAGTTACGGACACCAAATTTGGCATGATGGTTCCTATAAATTATGTGCAAATGAATTTTATTTCAAATTTGAGGTGCCACGCCCATCGCCCACGCAAATCGATAATTTACGAATATTAATGAAAGTATTACATTTACGGACACCAAATTTGGCATGATGATTCTTATAAATCATGCGCAGATCAAGTTTATTTCAAATTTGAGGTGCCACGCTCGCCGCCCACGCAAATCGATAATTTACGAATATTAAGGAAAGTATTTAGGTTACAGATTTCTGATTTAAAGCACGTAAAGATGTTGATAATATGCACCCATTCCCATAATTACAATCCGATCGGGAATAAATACAGAAGTTATTAAAGAAAACGTTTTTCATAGTTCCGTTGCCTGCGTCATTACAGCATATCGTCTGCATCGCTTTAGCCTTTGTGTGTTTGTCTGTATGTGTATGTGAAAGCGAGTTAGTACTAGTTAGTGCAACTACGAAGTTGGTCGAATGGTATCTTACGGTCGGGCGCGCTCGACTGTAGCTTTCATTACTTGTTTTTAAATAGCTTCCATGTTTATTATTCGATCTTATTCAAATTTTTACAAAACGTCCGCGATAAGCTTTAATGTTGAAAAAAATTCGTGACGTACAGCTATAATTGTGGAAGTCACATTTTGCGGGAGCGGTAGTAGGCGTGGCCCAAATTTTAATGAAAATTTTACAGCGTATGATTTACATAAGTGTTGTCACCAAATCTATAGTCATGTGTTGACTGTAAAAGACCATGGATTTTTCAAGGTTATGAAAAAAATCTAGTTTAGAAAAATGTTATTGGTAAACGTGTTTTTCAAAGAAATAATAATAATAATAAACAACACATATTATTTTCAGTTAGACGCCAAGCAGTCCAAGCAGTTTGAAAAAAACACTGCTTGGAAAAAACACTGCTTGCTTGCTTGTAGTGGGCGCAGTGCAAATCTATATGAAACGTTGAATAAATTTTATGTTCATTATCCGATCGGAACCAATTTTTCAGCGATCGTTTCAGTAGTGATAGTTATTATTCACACAACAACTGAATACTCTAGCTTTATTATTGCGATTTCTATACGGTTTACCGATTTGCGGCGGCGGAAGTAGGCGTATCCCAAATTTTAATAAAAATTTTACAGCGTATGATTCACATAAGTGTTGTCATTAAATTTGGGGGCTCTAGCTTTTTTAGTTTCTGAGATATAGACGCTTGCAATACGGTTTTTCGATTTGCGGGGGCGAAAGTAGGAGTGACCCAAATTTTAATAAAAATTTTACAGCGTATGATTCACATAAGTGTTGTCACCAAATTTGGTGGCTCTAGCTTTTTTAGTTTCTGAGATATAGGCGCTTGCAATACGGTTTTTCGATTTGCGGGGGCGGAAGTAGGAGTGGCCCAAAATTTAATAAAAATTTTACAGCTTATGATTCACATAAGTGTTGTCACTAAATTTGGTGGCTCTAGCTTTTTTAGTTTCTACTATATACGCGTTCATACAGACGGTCAGACGGACAGACAGACATGGCTTAATCGACTCAGCTAGTGAACCTGAGCAAGAATATATACACTGTATGGGGTCGCAGATGCCTCCTTCTGCCTGATAAGTACATTTCGACAAACACAATAGATCATGTATTTTTTTAAAATCCATGGTCTAAAAAACTCTGAAGAAGTTCTAAATATTAAAACTTCAAATGGGTTAAGAACTGACACGAATGAAAATCTTTTAATTTTCCATATCCCAAAAGATATTATTAAAAATCCAGTCTTCATAATAATACCGTACCCCGAAAGCAATAAAAATATATTAATTAAAAATATTAACAACAAATATTATGTTTAAAACATCTTAAATAAAAATTATTATCTAACAGATGCATAAGAGCTATCTAAATCATAATAATCTAAACCAAGCAAATACAGAATGTAGATACACAAAAACCCATAAAAATGTAGAAATAAGTTATATCGAACCTAACATTAGATTAACATTCAAATTACCAAAAACCACACTCAACCAGAATTGTCTAAATCAAAAAATAATGATAGAGGGAGATAATTTAATTAAAGCTTTTAATTCTTCTATTCAGATAGATGATATTTCAATATCAAATACATTACTTGACAACACAATAGTATACATCCGATCCACACCGCCCTGGATTAGAGAAGAAAAAGTGAAAGTTCTAGAGTGACCAACATACTCCCCAGATCTCAATATAATAGAAAACGAATGGGGATGGTTGGCTAGGAAGGTGTACGAGGATGGTAAACAATATGCCACTAAAGAAGAATTGATCACTGGGATATAACTCGCATGGTCAATGATTTCCTTGGATTACTACAAAAACTTTATGAGTCACTTCCCAATCGTGTGTAAAGTCGTTGTTAACAAAGGAAGGACAACACATTATTAATTAGCTTCTAAAATATTCAAATTAGTATTTAAAATTGTTAAGTTTAACATTTTTTTCGAAATTAACTGAATATACTTATATTATCGTAGCGCTATCCTATTGACCCAATTTTGATTTACTTATTTATGAATTGTTTTTCTTTATTATTTATATAAAAATCCATTTAAAACCATTTGCATTGAATTTTAACTATTCATTTAAAAAATAATTGGAATTATCAGAAAAAAAAATTTCATAGCGGTAGCTTAAGCAGTTTGCCAAATATTTCACATCAAAGAAGTATGTACGGGGGTCTCTAACCTGATGACGCGCAGTGTATGTAAATAATAACGTTACAAAACTGGAAACATTAGCAAATATTGCAGCAAAGGAAATTTTTGAAACAAAAACAAAAGATACTTTTCAAACAGTAATAATAAGTAATTGTTTTAATTATAATAATAATGTTATATTTTGTTTACAAATACAAGAGTATACATAAGAAAATCATAATTAAATTTCAAAAACAAGTTCCCACAACCACCAAAAATTGTAAACAATGAAATAATTGAAAACGATAATAATATAAGCCCTATATTGTATCCTAATTTATCCGCCTGAGGGCATTTTTTAAGGAAGGGGAAGTAGTATATGTACCATAGTGCACCACTTGGCCACACATTCACACCCACAAATACTTCCACATAGACTTAATACATTGTACTTAGCATATAAGATAAACATTTACGTATATCACTAGAACCCATCCGTCTGCTTAGACATAATCATTTGTAATCATAATTCGGTGATAATAACAAGTCAGCCTACTCTGATCATTTATAAACATTTCCCCGAAAGGGTCAAAACTGCTTACGAAGCGCAAATTCTCAGCTGATCTGTTCCCATGCACAATCTACTCAAGAGAGCGCCATGAGTACACATAAAAGAGAGCCTTTTGTATGCTCAATATAGAAGTAAATAAGATTCAGCCAAAGGTTTTCTAAGCGTCCAATTTGTAGCTTTAAGTAAGATTTCATTTTAAATTTTTTATTTAAAGACGCGAATTGTCCCCGGGTTTTTCTAAGTTTTCATACCCGCTACTCATAGAGTAGAAGGGTATTATAACTTTGTTCAAACCGAAAATGTATGTAACAGGCAGAAAGAGACACCTCCGACCCCATAAAGTATATATATTCTTGGTCAGGAGCAACAGCCGAGTCGATATAGCCATGTCCGTCTGTCTGTCCGTGTGAAAATCTAGATCTCAGCTATTATAAGAGCTAGAACTACTAAATTTGGTGACAGTATGTGCTATTATTGTGAGCTGATCAAGTTTATTTTGGATTTTGGCCACGCCCCCTTCCGCCTCTGTTAATCGAAAAAAATGATAACAAGCGCAATTTTGATGCCATATTGTTCATATTCAGTTTCCATGATAACTATAGGTAATGGTATATGGTATAGATATATGGTAATAATCGGATGATAAACACAGAAGTTATGCAGCTTAACGTTTTCCATAGCTGTAAGCAGCGCTGCCAGCAGCGCTTTTTTGACTTTGCATAAATATTGTAAGTCCACAGCCTTTTACGGTCAAAAAATGATTGTAGCCGTTTTTTTTTTGTTCTGCAAATAAATGATGTACGAGCAGCTGGGTAGCGGGTATATTACAGTCAAGCACACTCGACTGTAGCTTTCTTACTTGTTATACCCGCTACTCATAGAGTAGAAGGGTATTATAACTTTGTTCAAACCGAAAATGTATGTAACAGGCAGAAGGAGACACCTCCTGGCTCAGGATCAACAGCCGAGTCGATATAGCCATGTCCGTCTGTCCGTCTGTCTGTCCATGTGAAAATCTAGATCTCAGCTATTATAAGAGCTAGGACAACCAAATTTGGTGACAATATGTGTTATTATTGCACGCTGATCAAGTTTATTTTGGATTTTGGCCACGCCCCCTTTCGCCCCCGCAAATCGAAAAAACATTGATAACAAGTGCAATTTTGATGCTATATTGTTCATTTTCGGTTTACATGATAAGTATAGCTAGCCAGATGATCTCTGAAAATGGTAACAATCGGATAATAAACACAGAAGTTATTCAGCTTAACGTTTTCCATAGCTGTAAGCAGCGCTGCCGGCATATATACATATATATATATATATATATAGTAACATATCCATTCAACACCCACACCCCAACCACATTGTACATTAGAATATAACAAAGAGAATTATTGTAAAACTCACGTACACATATTAAAATTTAAGTACTAAACACATTAAATCTGAAGCGCAAATTGTAATCAAAGAACAAGAGCCCTTCGATTAACTTTGGCCATTAACGCACATGCCTAGTGTCATGTTTCAAGTCACCCCACACTTCAAAAGTACTGTTCCCACAGATCATAAACTAAACAATTGTCCCCAATTCTGAGATCTTAACGATAAACAATTCTCCCCCAATTCGGATATCTTAACGATAAACAAATCTCCCCCAAATCCAAAACGGGAACCAACTGAAATAATAAAGCCAACTGAAATAATAAAACCTTATTGCCCGAGTCACCGATCACGCACTTGTCTCAGGATTCTCAAATTACCTCCTATTTTAAGAGAGCCCCTCTCTGCACGAGAGAACCAAAACTCATAGCTAAAACTCTCTTTAACACACTTCGCTCTTAAGCTTGCCTATATAAACGCGAAGACGTCCCCTTACAAGTGTTCAGTTCTGAGTATACTATCAATCGAGATAGTTTCGCCAAAGCCTCGTTTCGACTTTGAAACCCTATTATCCGACCAAGTGATAATCTAACGGCTCCGGTTCTTCCTTAGTTACTTTGGAAGTAAATAAAGTGTTCAAGTAAAAATCAAACAATCGTTGTTTTTTTTACTTGACCATAACTCTGAATCTGTTTCTGGCGCAGCCGGTAGGATAAAGAGAGTAAGTTGTGCGACTCGTTTACCGATATCAATCAAGTGACAAAGATCCTTGTACGACCAAGCGTATCTTTCGAGATTGAACCACGCGAATCGGCGCTAAAGTGAACGTGCATCGTAATACAATTGACTTTCATTATCCGCCAAAGAACTACGTGTAGTCGGTGGTTAACATACAAGAGTTAACCCACTACATACCGAAAATAAAAGTGTAAAAACAAACAAAAACTCTGCAACATTTAAAACAAAACCAACCATGGCAACCGAACCAATCCAATTGTTGTCGGAGTCTCATCTCAACCAAGCCCTAAGCCAAATTAGGCAAGTGCCTTCGTTCAGCGGTAACACCCAAGAACTTAGCTCTTTCATCAGAAGGATCAACTTTATTCTTCAACTATACCCATCCACCGATGCCAGGCAAAAGCATGTATTCTTCAGCGCAATTGAAATGCAGATTGTGGGAGACGCCCAAAGAGTGTCACAATTATCTGGAGCTACAACATGGCCGGAATTGATGAACGCCCTCATCAACGAATACAAGACGCAAACACCCT
>JAEIGP010000270.1:0-204561 GCA_018904095.1 Zaprionus ghesquierei | reverse complement strand
ACATACTGTCATCAAATTTGGTAGTTCTAGCTCTTATAATAGCTGAGATCTAGATTTTCACACGGACCGACTGACGGACAGACGGACATGGCTATATCGACTCGGCTGTTGATCCTGAACCAGAATATATATACTTTATGGGGTCGGAGGTGTCTCCATCTGCCTGTTACATACATTTTCGGCTTGAAAAAAGTTATAATACCCTTCTACTCTATGAGTAGCGGGTATAAAAAAAGAAAAAGCTTAAGCGGCATGTACTGGGAATCGAATCACGGGCCTGTCGGTTCAGGAGTGCATCGCTTTTCCACTAAGCTACTGACGCTGTTTTTCAACAACTGCAAAAATTTGCTTTGTATGGCATTCTTATTATTTTCTGTACAAATAAAGAATTTGTGCTGCCGGAAGCGCTGTTTACAGCTATGGAAAACGTTAAACTGAATAGCTTCTGTGTTTATTATCCGATTGTTACCAAATTTTCAGAGATCACCTGGCTAGCTATAGTTATGATATGAACCGAAAAAGAACAATATGGCATCAAAATTGCGCTTGTAATCAATTTTTTTCGATTTACAGGGGCGAAAGGGGGCGTGGCCAAAATCCAAAATAAACGTGATCAGCGTGCAATAATAACACATACTGTCACCAAATTTGGTAGTTCTAGCTCTTATAATAGCTGAGATCTAGATTTTCACACGGACAGACAGACGGACATGGCTATATCGACTCGGCTGTTGATCCTGAGCCAGAATATATATACTTTATGGGGTCGGAGGTGTCTCCATCTGCCTGTTACATACATTTTCGGCTTGAAAAAGTTATAATACCCTTCTACTCTATGAGTAGCGGGTATAAAAAAAAAAAGCTTAAGCGGCATGAACTGGGAATCGAATCACGGACCTGTCGGTTCAGGAGTTCATCGCTTTTCCACTAAGCTACTAACGCTGTTTTTCAACAACTGCAAAAATTTGCTTTGTATGGCATTCTTATTATTTTCTGTACAAATAAAGAATTTGTGCTGCCGGAAGCGCTGTTTACAGCTATGAAAAACGTTGAACTGAATAGCTTCTGTGTTTATTATCCGATTGTTAACAAATTTTCAGAGATCATCTGGCTAGCTATAGTTATGATATGAACCGAAAAAGAACAATATGGCATCAAAATTGCGCTTGTAATCAATTTTTTTGATTTACAGGGGCGGAAGGGGGCGTGGCCAAAATCCAAAATTAACGTGATCAGCGTGCAATAATAACACATACTGTCACCAAATTTGGTAGTTCTAGCTCTTATAATAGCTGAGATCTAGATTTTCACACGGACCGACTGACGGACAGACGGACATGGCTATATCGACTCGGCTGTTGATCCTGAACCAGAATATATATACTTAATGGGGTCGGAGGTGTCTCCATCTGCCTGTTACATACATTTTCGGCTTGAAAAAAGTTATAATACCCTTCTACTCTATGAGAAGCAAGTATAAAAAAAGAAAAAGCTTAAGCGGCATGAACTGGGAATCGAATCACGGGCCTGTCGGTTCAGGAGTTCATCGCTTTTCCACTAAGCTACTGACTTTTCTGTACAAATAAAGAATTTGTGCTGCCGGAAGCGCTGTTTACAGCTATGGAAAACGTTAAACTGAATAGCTTCTGTGTTTATTATCCGATTGTTAACAAATTTTCAGAGATCATCTGGCTAGCTATAGTTATGATATAAACCGAAAATGAACAATATGGCATCAAAATTGCGCTTGTAATCAATTTTTTTGATTTACAGGGGCGGAAGGGGGCGTGGCCAAAATCCAAAATAAACGTGATCAGCGTGCAATAATAACACATACTGTCACCAAATTTGGTAGTTCTAGCTCTTATAATAGCTGAGATCTAGATTTTCACACGGACAGACAGACGGACATGGCTATATCGACTCGGCTGTTGATCCTGAGCCAGAATTTGTATACTTTATGGGGTCGGAGGTGTCTCCATCTGCCTGTTACATACATTTTCGGCTTGAAAAAAGTTATAAAAACTTTCTACTCTATGAGTAGCGGGTATAAAAAAAGAAAAAGCTTAAGCGGCATGAACTGGGAATCGAATCACGGGCCTGTCGGTTGAGGAGTTCGTCGCTTTTCCACTAAGCTACTGACGCTGTTATCCAACAATTGCAAAATATTGCATTGTATGGCATTCTTATTATTTCCTGTACAAATAAAGAATTTGCGCGGCCGGCAGCGCTGTTTTCAGCTATGGAAAACGTTAAACTGAATAACTTCAGTGTTTATTATTCGCTTGTTACCAAATTTTCAGAGATCATCAGGCTAGCTATAGTTATCATATAAACCGAAAATGAACAATATGGCATCAAAATTGCGCTTGTAATCAATTTTTTTTTATTTACAGGGGCGGAAGGGGGCATGGCCAAAATCCAAAATAAACGTGATCAGAGTGCAATAATAACACATACTGTCACCAAATTTGGTAGTTCTAGCTCTTATAATAGCTGAGATCTAGATTTTCACACGGACAGACTGACGGACAGACGGACATGGCTATATCGACTCGGCTGTTGATCCTGAGCCAGAATATATATACTTAATGGGGTCGGAGGTGTCTCCATCTGCCCGTTACATACATTTTCGGCTTGAAAAAAGTTATAATACCCTTCTACTCTATGAGAAGCAAGTATAAAAAAAGAAAAAGCTTAAGCGGCATGAACTGGGAATCGAATCACGGGCCTGTCGGTTCAGGAGTTCATCGCTTTTCCACTAAGCTACTGACGCTGTTATTCAGCAACTGCAAAAATTTGCATTGTATGGCATTCTTATTATTTTCTGTACAAATAAAGAATTTGTGCTGCCGGAAGCGCTGTTTACAGCTATGGAAAACGTTAAACTGAATAACTTCAGTGTTTATTATTCGCTTGTTATCAAATTTTCAGAGATCATCAGGCTAGCTATAGTTATCATATAAACCGAAAATGAACAATATGGCATCAAAATTGCGCTTGTAATCAATTTTTTTCGATTTACAGGGGCGGAAGGGGGCATGGCCAAAATCCAAAATAAACTTGATCAGCGTGCAATAATAACACATACTGTCACCAAATTTGGTAGCTCTAGCTCTTATAATAGCTGAGATCTAGATTTTCACACGGACAGACAGACGGACATGGCTATATCGACTCGGCTGTTGATCCTGAGCCAGAATTTGTATACTTTATGGGGTCGGAGCTGTCTCCATCTGCCTGTTACATACATTTTCGGCTTGAAAAAAGTTATAAAAACTTTATACTCTATGAGTAGCGGGTATAAAAAAAGAAAAAGCTTAAGCGGCATGAACTGGGAATCGAATCCCGGGCCTGTCGGTTGAGGAGTTCATCGCTTTTCCACTAAGCTCCTGACGCTGTTATCCAACAACTGCAAAAATTTGCATTGTATGACATTCTTATTATTTTCTGTACAAATAAAGAATTTGTGCTGCCGGAAGCGCTGTTTTCAGCTATGGAAAACGTTAAACTGAATAACTTCAGTGTTTATTATTCGCTTGATACCAAATTTTCAGAGATCAGGCTAGCTATAGTTATCATATAAACCGAAAATGAACAATATGGCATCAAAATTGCGCTTGTAATCAATTTTTTTCGATTTACAGGGGCGGAAGGGGGCATGGCCAAAATCCAAAATAAACTTGATCAGCGTGCAATAATAACACATACTGTCACCAAATTTGGTAGTTCTAGCTCTTATAATAGCTGAGATCTAGATTTTCACACGGACAGACTGACGGACAGACGGACATGGCTATATCGACTCGGCTGTTGATCCTGAGCCAGAATATATATACTTTGTGGGGTCGGAGGTGTCTCCATCTGCCTGTTACATACATTTTCGGCTTGAAAAAAGTTATAATACCCTTCTACTCTATGAGTAGCGGGTATAAAAAAAGAAAAAGCTTAAGCGGCATGAACTGGGAATCGAATCAAGGACCTGTCGGTTCAGGAGTTCATCGCTTTTCCACTAAGCTACTAACGCTGTTTTTCAACAACTGCAAAAATTTGCTTTGTATGGCATTCTTATTATTTTCTGTACAAATAAAGAATTTGTGCTGCCGGAAGCGCTGTTTACAGCTATGGAAAACGTTAAACTGAATAGCTTCTGTGTTTATTATCCGATTGTTAACAAATTTTCAGAGATCATCTGGCTAGCTATAGTTATGATATGAACCGAAAATGAACAATATGGCATCAAAATTGCGCTTGTAATCAATTTTTTTTCGATTTACAGGGGCGGAAGGGGGCATGGCCAAAATCCAAAATAAACTTGATCAGCGTGCAATAATAACACATACTGTCACCAAATTTGCTAGTTCTAGCTCTTATAATAGATGAGCTCTAGATTTTTACACGGACAGACAGACGGACAGACAGACAGACGGACATGGCTATATCGACTCGGCTGTTAATCCTGAGCCAGAATATATATACTTTATGGGGTCGGAGGTGTCTCCATCTGCCTGTTACATACATATTCGGCTTGAAAAAAGTGATAATACCCTTCTACTTTATGAGTAGCGGGTATAAAAAATGAAAAAGCTTAAGCGGCATGAACTGGGAATCGAATCACGGGCCTGTCGGTTCAGGAGTTCATCGCTTTTTCACTAAGCTCCTGACGCTGTTATCCAACAACTGCAAAAATTTGCATTGTTTGACATTCTTATTATTTTCTGTACAAATAAAGAATTTGTGCTGCCGGAAGCGCTGTTTTCAGCTATGGAAAACGTTAAACTGAATAACTTCTGTGTTTATTATTCGCTTGTTACCAAATTTTCAGAGATCATCTGGCTAGCTATAGTTATCATATAAACCGAAAATTAACAATATGGCATCAAAATTGCGCTTGTAATCAATTTTTTCGATTTACAGGGGCGGAAGGGGGCGTGGCCAAAATCCAAAATAAACTTGATCAGCGTGCAATAATAACACATACTGTCACCAAATTTGGTAGTTCTAGCTCTTATAATAGCTTAGATCTAGATTTTCACACGGACAGACAGACGGACATGGCTATATCGACTCGGCTGTTGATCCTGAGCCAGAATTTGTATACTTTATGGGGTCGGAGCTGTCTCCATCTGCCTGTTACATACATTTTCGGCTTGAAAAAGTTATAAAAACTTTATACTCTATGAGTAGCGGGTATAAAAAAAGAAAAAGCTTAAGCGGCATGAACTGGGAATCGAATCACGGGCCTGTCGGTTGAGGAGTTCATCGCTTTTCCACTAAGCTACTGACGCTGTTATCCAACAATTGCAAAATATTGCATTGTATGGCATTCTTATTATTTCCTGTACAAATAAAGAATTAGCGCGGCCGGCAGCGCTGTTTTCAGCTATGGAAAACGTTAAACTGAATAACTTCAGTGTTTATTATTCGCTTGTTACCAAATTTTCAGAGATCAGGCTAGCTATAGTTATCATATAAACCGAAAATGAACAATATGGGATCAAAATTGCGCTTGTAATCAATTTTTTTCGATTTACAGGGGCGGAAGGGGGCGTGGCCAAAATCCAAAATAAACGTGATCAGCGTGCAATAATAACACATACTGTCACCAAATTTGGTAGTTCTAGCTCTTATAATAGCTGAGATCTAGATTTTCACACGGACAGACAGACGGACAGACGGACATGGCTATATCGACTCGGCTGTTGATCCTGAGGCAGAATATATATACTTTATGGGGTCGGAGGTGTCTCCTTCTGCCTGTTACATACATTTTCGGCTTGAAAAATGTTATTATACCCTTCTACTCTATGAGTAGCGGATATAAAAAAAGAAAAAGCTTAAGCGGCATGAACTGGGAATCGAATCACGGGCCTGTCGGTTCAGGAGTTCATCGCTTTTCCACTAAGCTACTGACGCTGTTATCCAATAACTGCAAAAATTTGCATTGTATGGCATTCTTATTATTTCCTGTACAAATAAAGAATTTGCGCGGCCGGCAGCGCTGTTTTCAGCTATGGAAAACGTTAAACTGAATAACTTCAGTGTTTATTATTCGCTTGTTACCAAATTTTCAGAGATCATCAGGCTAGCTTTAGTTATCATATAAACCGAAAATTAACAATATGGCATCAAAATTTCGCTTGTAATCAATTTTTTTCGATTTACAGGGGCGGAAGGGGGCATGGCCAAAATCCAAAATAAACTTGATCAGCGTGCAATAATAACACATACTGTCACCAAATTTGGTAGTTCTAGCTCTTATAATAGCTGAGATCTAGATTTTCACACGGACAGACAGACGGACATGGCTATATCGACTCGGCTGTTGATCCTGAGCCAGAATATATATACTTTATGGGGTCGGAGGTGTCTCCTTCTGCCTGTTACATACATTTTCGGCTTGAAAAAAGTTATAATACCCTTCTACTCTATGAGTAGCGGATATAAAAAAAGAAAAAGCTTAAGCGGGATGAACTGGGAATCGAATCACGGGCCTGTCGGTTCAGGAGTTCATCGCTTTTCCACTAAGCTACTGACGCTGTTATCCAACAACTGCAAAAATTTGCATTGTATGGCATTCTTATTATTTCCTGTACAAATAAAGAATTTGCGCGGCCGGCAGCGCTGTTTTCAGCTATGGAAAACGTTAAACTGAATAACTTCAGTGTTTATTATTCGCTTGTTACCAAATTTTCAGAGATCATCAGGCTAGCTTTAGTTATCATATAAACCGAAAATGAACAATATGGCATCAAAATTGCGCTTGTAATCAATTTTTTTCGATTTACAGGGGCGGAAGGGGGCATGGCCAAAATCCAAAATAAAGTTGATCAGCGTGCAATAATAACACATACTGTCACCAAATTTGGTAGTTCTAGCTCTTATAATAGCTGAGATCTAGATTTTCACACGGACAGACAGACGGACAGACAGACAGACGGACATGGCTATATCGACTCGGCTGTTGATCCTGAGCCAGAATATATATACTTTATGGGGTTGGAGGTGTCTCCATCTGCCTGTTACAACATTTTCGGCTTGAAAAAAGTTATAATACCCTTCTACTCTATGAGTAGCGGGTATAAAAAAAGAAAAAGCTTAAGCGGCATGTACTGGGAATCGAATCACGGGCCTGTCGGTTCAGGAGTGCATCGCTTTTCCACTAAGCTACTGACGCTGTTTTTCAACAACTGCAAAAATTTGCTTTGTATGGCATTCTTATTATTTTCTGTACAAATAAAGAATTTGTGCTGCCGGAAGCGCTGTTTACAGCTATGGAAAACGTTAAACTGAATAGCTTCTGTGTTTATTATCCGATTGTTAACAAATTTTCAGAGATCATCTGGCTAGCTATAGTTATGATATGAACCGAAAATGAACAATATGGCATCAAAATTGCGCTTGTAATCAATTTTTTTTGATTTACAGGGGCGGAAGGGGGCGTGGCCAAAATCCAAAATAAACGTGATCAGCGTGCAATAATAACACATACTGTCACCAAATTTGGTAGTTCTAGCTCTTATAATAGCTGAGATCTAGATTTTCACACGGACCGACTGACGGACAGACGGACATGGCTATATCGACTCGGCTGTTGATCCTGAGCCAGAATATATATACTTTATGGGGTCGGAGGTGTCTCCATCTGCCTGTTACATACATTTTCGGCTTGAACAAAGTTATAATACCCTTCTACTCTATGAGTAGCGGATATAAAAAAGAAAAAGCTTAAGCGGCATGAACTGGGAATCGAATTACGGGCCTGTCGGTTCAGGAGTTCATCGCTTTTCCACTATGCTACTGACGCTGTTATCCAACAACTGCAAAAATTTGCATTGTAAGGCATTCTTATTATCTCCTGTACAAATAAAGAATTTGCGCTGCCGGCAGCGCTGCTTACAGCTATGGAAAACGTTAAGCTGAATAACTTCTGTGTTTATTATCCGATTGTTACCAAATTTTCAGAGATCATCTGGCTAGCTATAATTATCATATAAACCGAAAATAATCAATATGGCATCAAAATTGCGCTTGTAATCAATTTATTCGATTTACAGGGGCAGAAGGGGGCGTGGCCAAAATCCAAAATAAACGTGATCAGCGTGCAATAATAACACATACTGTCACCAAATTTGGTAGTTCTATCTCTTATAATAGCTGAGATCTAGATTTTCACACGGACAGACAGACGGACATGGCTATATCGACTCGGCTGTTGATCCTGAGCCAGAATATATATACTTTATGGGGTCGGAGGTGTCTCCATCTGCCTGTTACATACATTTTCGGCTTGAAAAAAGTTATAAAAACTTTATACTCTATGAGTAGCGGGTATAAAAAAAGAAAAAGCTTAAGCGGCATGAACTGGGAATCGAATCACGGGCCTGTCGGTTGAGGAGTTCATCGCTTTTCCACTAAGCTACTGACGCTGTTATCCAACAATTGCAAAATATTGCATTGTATGGCATTCTTATTATTTCCTGTACAAATAAAGAATTTGCGCGGCCGGCAGCGCTGTTTTCAGCTATGGAAAACGTTAAACTGAATAACTTCAGTGTTTATTATTCGCTTGATACCAAATTTTCAGAGATCAGGCTAGCTATAGTTATCATATAAACCGAAAATGAACAATATGGCATCAAAATTGCGCTTGTAATCAATTTTTTTCGATTTACAGGGGCGGAAGGGGGCGTGGCCAAAATCCAAAATAAACGTGATCAGCGTGCAATAATAACACATACTGTTACCAAATTTGGTAGTTCTAGCTCTTATAATAGCTGAGATCTAGATTTTCACACGGACAGACTGACGGACAGACGGACATGGCTATATCGACTCGGCTGTTGATCCTGAGCCAGAATATATATACTTTATGGGGTCGGAGGTGTCTCCATCTGCCTGTTACATACATTTTCGGCTTGAAAAAAGTTATAATACCCTTCTACTCTATGAGTAGCGGGTATAAAAAAAGAAAAAGCTTAAGCGGCATGAACTGGGAATCGAATCAAGGACCTGTCGGTTCAGGAGTTCATCGCTTTTCCACTAAGCTACTAACGCTGTTTTTCAACAACTGCAAAAATTTGCTTTGTATGGCATTCTTATTATTTTCTGTACAAATAAAGAATTTGTGCTGCCGGAAGCGCTGTTTACAGCTATGGAAAACGTTAAACTGAATAGCTTCTGTGTTTATTATCCGATTGTTAACAAATTTTCAGAGATCATCTGGCTAGCTATAGTTATGATATGAACCGAAAAAGAACAATATGGCATCAAAATTGCGCTTGTAATCAATTTTTTTTGATTTACAGGGGCGGAAGGGGGCGTGGCCAAAATCCAAAATTAACGTGATCAGCGTGCAATAATAACACATACTGTCACCAAATTTGGTAGTTCTAGCTCTTATAATAGCTGAGATCTAGATTTTCACACGGACCGACTGACGGACATGGCTATATCGACTCGGCTGTTGATCCTGAACCAGAATATATATACTTTATGGGGTCGGAGGTGTCTCCATCTGCCTGTTACATACATTTTCGGCTTGAAAAAAGTTATAATACCCTTCTACTCTATGAGTAGCGGGTATAAAAAAAAAAAAAGCTTAAGCGGCATGAACTGGGAATCGAATCACGGGCCTGTCGGTTCAGGAGTTCATCGCTTTTCCACTAAGCTACTGACGCTGTTATTCAACAACTGCAAAAATTTGCATTGTATGGCATTCGTATTATTTTCTGTACAAATAAAGAATTTGTGCTGCCGGAAGCGCTGTTTACAGCTATGGAAAACGTTAAACTGAATAACTTCAGTGTTTATTATTCGCTTGTTACCAAATTTTCAGAGATCATCAGGCTAGCTATAGTTATCATATAAACCGAAAATGAACAATATGGCATCAAAATTGCGCTTGTAATCAATTTTTTTTCGATTTACAGGGGCGGAAGGGGGCATGGCCAAAATCCAAAATAAACTTGATCAGCGTGCAATAATAACACATACTGTCACCAAATTTGGTAGTTCTAGCTCTTATAATAGATGAGATCTAGATTTTTACACGGACAGACAGACGGACATGGCTATATCGACTCGGCTGTTGATCCTGAGCCAGAATATATATACTTTATGGGGTCGGAGGTGTCTCCTTCTGCCTGTTACATACATTTTGGGCTTGAAAAAAGTTATAATACCCTTCTACTCTATGAGTAGCGGATATAAAAAAAGAAAAAGCTTAAGCGGCATGAACTGGGAATCGAATTACGGGCCTGTCGGTTCAGGAGTTCATCGCTTTTCCACTTTGCTACTGACGCTGTTATCCAACAACTGCAAAAATTTGCATTGTAAGGCATTCTTATTATCTCCTGTACAAATAAAGAATTTGCGCTGCCGGCAGCGCTGCTTACAGCTATGGAAAACGTTAAGCTGAATAACTTCTGTGTTTATTATCCGATTGTTACCAAATTTTCAGAGATCATCTGGCTAGCTATAGTTATCATATAAACCGAAAATAATCAATATGGCATCAAAATTGCGCTTGTAATCAATTTATTCGATTTACAGGGGCAGAAGGGGGCGTGGCCAAAATCCAAAATAAACGTGATCAGCGTGCAATAATAACACATACTGTCACCAAATTCGGTAGTTCTATCTCTTATAATAGCTGAGATCTAGATTTTCACACGGACAGACAGACGGACATGGCTATATCGACTCGGCTGTTGATCCTGAGCCAGAATATATATACTTTATGGGGTCGGAGGTGTCTCCACCTGCCTGTTACATACATTTTCGGCATGAAAAAAGTTATAATACCCTTCTACTCTATGAGTAGCGGGTATAAAAAAAAAAAAGCTTAAGCGGCATGAACTGGGAATCGAATCACGGGCCTGTCGGTTCAGGAGTTCATCGCTTTTCCACTAAGCTACTGACGCTATTATTCAACAACTGCAAAAATTTGCTTTGTATGGCATTCTTATTATTTTCTGTACAAATAAAGAATTTGTGCTGCCGGAAGCGCTGTTTACAGCTGTGGAAAACGTTAAACTGAATAACTTCAGTGTTTATTATCCGATTGTTAACAAATTTTCAGAGATCATCAGGCTAGCTATAGTTATCATATAAACCGAAAATGAACAATATGGCATCAAAATTGCGCTTGTAATCAATTTTTTTCGATTTACAGGGGCGGAAGGGGGCATGGCCAAAATCCAAAATAAACTTGATCAGCGTGCAATAATAACACATACTGTCACCAAATTTGGTAGTTCTAGCTCTTATAATAGCTGAGATCTAGATTTTCACACGGACAGACAGACGGACAGACAGACAGACATGGCTATATCGACTCGGCTGTTAATCCTGAGCCAGAATATATATACTTTATGGGGTTGGAGGTGTCTCCATCTGCCTGTTACAACATTTTCGGCTTGAAAAAAGTTATAATACCCTTCTACTCTATGAGTAGCGGGTATAAAAAAAGAAAAAGCTTAAGCGGCATGAACTGGGAATCGAATTACGGGCCTGTCGGTTCAGGAGTTCATCGCTTTTCCACTAAGCTACTAACGCTGTTTTTCAACAACTGCAAAAATTTGCTTTGTATGGCATTCTTATTATTTTCTGTACAAATAAAGAATTTGTGCTGCCGGAAGCGCTGTTTACAGCTGTGGAAAACGTTAAACTGAGTAACTTCAGTGTTTATTATTCGCTTATTACCAAATTTTCAGAGATCATCTGGCTAGCTATAGTTATGATATGAACCGAAAATGAACAATATGGCATCAAAATTGCGCTTGTAATCAATTTTTTTTTTGATTTACAGGGGCGGAAGGGAGCGTGGCCAAAATCCAAAATAAACGTGATCAGCGTGCAATAATAACACATACTGTCACCAAATTTGGTAGTTCTAGCTCTTATAATAGCTGAGATCTAGATTTTCACACGGACCGACTGACGGACAGACGGACATGGCTATATCGACTCGGCTGTTGATCCTGAGCCAGAATATATATACTTTATGGGGTCGGAGGTGTCTCCATCTGCCTGTTACATACATTTTCGGCTTGAACAAAGTTATAATACCCTTCTACTCTATGAGTAGCGGATATAAAAAAAGAAAAAGCTTAAGCGGCATGAACTGGGAATCGAATTACGGGCCTGTCGGTTCAGGAGTTCATCGCTTTTCCACTAAGCTACTGACGCTGTTATTCAACAACTGCAAAAATTTGCTTTGTATGGCATTCTTATTATTTTCTGTACAAATAAAGAATTTGTGCTGCCGGAAGCGCTGTTTACAGCTGTGGAAAACGTTAAACTGAGTAACTTCAGTGTTTATTATTCGCTTATTACCAAATTTTCAGAGATCATCAGGCTAGCTATAGTTATCATATAAACCGAAAATGAACAATATGGCATCAAAATTGCGCTTGTAATCAATTTTTTTCGATTTACAGGGGCGGAAGGGGGCGTGGCCAAAATCCAAAATTAACGTGATCAGCGTGCAATAATAACACATACTGTCACCAAATTTGGTAGTTCTAGCTCTTATAATAGCTGAGATCTAGATTTTCACACGGACAGACAGACAGACAGACATGGCTATATCGACTCGGCTGTTGATCCTGAGCCAGAATATATATACTTTATGGGGTCGGAGGTGTCTCCATCTGCCTGTTACGTACATTTTCGGCTTGAAAAAAGTTATAATACCCTTCTACTCTATGAGTAGCGAGTATAAAAAAAGAAAACGCTTAAGCGGCATGAACTGGGAATCGAATCACGGGCCTGTCGGTTCAGGAGTTCATCGCTTTTCCACTAAGCTAGTGACGCTGTTTTTCAACAACTGCAAAAATTTGCTTTGTATGGCATTCTTATTATTTTCTGTACAAATAAAGAATTTGTGCTGCGGGAAGCGCTGTTTACAGCTATGGAAAACGTTAAACTGAATAGCTTCTGTGTTTATTATCCGATTGTTAACAAATTTTCAGAGATCATCTGGCTAGCTATAGTTATGATATGAACCGAAAATGAACAATATGGCATCAAAATTGCGCTTGTAATCAATTTTTTTTGATTTACAGGGGCGGAAGGGGGCGTGGCCAAAATCCAAAATAAACGTGATCAGCGTGCAATAACAACACATACTGTCACCAAATTTGGTAGTTCTAGCTCTAATAATAGCTGAGATCTAGATTTTCACACGGACCGACTGACGGACAGACGGACATGGCTATATCGACTCGGCTGTTGATCCTGAGCCAGAATATATATACTTTATGGGGTCGGAGGTGTCTCCATCTGCCTCTTACATACATTTTCGGCTTGAACAAAGTTATAATACCCTTCTACTCTATGAGTAGCGGGTATAAAAAAAGAAAAAGCTTAAGCGGCATGAACTGGGAATCGAATCACGGGCCTGTCGGTTCAGGAGTTCATCGCTTTTCCACTAAGCTAGTGACGCTGTTTTTCAACAACTGCAAAAATTTGCTTTGTATGGCATTCTTATTATTTTCTGTACAAATATAGAATTTGTGCTGCGGGAAGCGCTGTTTACAGCTATGGAAAACGTTAAACTGAATAGCTTTTGTGTTTATTATCCGATTGTTACCAAATTTTCAGAGATCATCTGGCTAGCTATAGTTATCATATAAACCGAAAATAATCAATATGGCATCAAAATTGCGCTTGTAATCAATTTATTCGATTTACAGGGGCAGAAGGGGGCGTGGCCAAAATCCAAAATAAACGTGATCAGCGTGCAATAATAACACATACTGTCACCAAATTCGGTAGTTCTATCTCTTATAATAGCTGAGATCTAGATTTTCACACGGACAGACAGACGGACATGGCTATATCGACTCGGCTGTTGATCCTGAGCCAGAATATATATACTTTATGGGGTCGGAGGTGTCTCCATCTGCCTGTTACATACATTTTCGGCATGAAAAAAGTTATAATACCCTTCTACTCTATGAGTAGCGGGTATAAAAAAGAAAAAGCTTAAGCGGCATGAACTGGGAATCGAATCACGGGCCTGTCGGTTCAGGAGTTCATCGCTTTTCCACTAAGCTACTGACGCTGTTATTCAACAACTGCAAAAATTTGCTTTGTATGGCATTCTTATTATTTTCTGTACAAATAAAGAATTTGTGCTGCCGGAAGCGCTGTTTACAGCTGTGGAAAACGTTAAACTGAATAACTTCAGTGTTTATTATCCGATTGTTAACAAATTTTCAGAGATCATCAGGCTAGCTATAGTTACGAGGGTCGTTTGATAAGACCGTGACTTTTTGTATTTGCCGCGCCCCTGCTCTAAATACAACACTGCTCCTGTCAGCAGTTATCGATTAACAGCTGACTGTAAAATTTTGAGAAAGCTGCGTTTTTTGGTTTGCGTTTTATAGGCATTGAAAGCAGACGATCTCGTGAATTTTAACGAAAATGGAAAAAAGTGAATTTCGTGTGCTAATTAAGCATTATTTTTGCGTAAAAAATCCATCACCGAAACCAAGGAAAGACTTGATAAATATTATGGGGACTCTGCACCATCAATTTCAATGGTTAAGAAATGGTTTACTGAGTTCCGTTGTGGTCGTACCAGTACAAGTGATGCCGAACGTTCAGGTCGCCCAAAAGAGGTCGTCATGCCAGAAATCGTCGACAAAATCCATGGAATGATATTGGATGATCGGAGAATGAAAGTGCGTGAGGTAGCTGAGGCTGTAGGCATCTCAACTGAACGGGTACATCACATTTTACATGAATATTTGGACATGAAAAAGCTTTCCGCGCGATGGGTGCCGCGATTGCTCACACACAACCATAAGCGCAACCGTGTGACCATTTCAAAGGAGTGTTTGGCGATGTTCAACCGCAATCCAAACGAATTTTTGCGCCGTTTCGTTACCGTAGACGAAACATGGATCCACCACACCACACCAGAGACCAAAGAACAATCAAGACAGTGGGTTTCTCCGGGTGAACGTGCACCAAAGAAGGCCAAGGTGGGTCTGTCGGCCAACAAGGTCATGGCCACAGTTTTTTGGGATGCACAAGGTATCATTCACATCGATTACCTTGAAAAGGGTAAAACGATCACCGGCGAATATTATTCAGAGCTTTTGGACAGATTCGATATTGATTTGAAGCAGAAACGACCGCATTTGGCGAAAAAAAAAGTGCTGTTCCATCAGGACAATGCACGGGTGCACACGTGTGTAGTCAGCATGGCAAAATTTCATAAATTGGGCTACGAACTGCTACCCCATCCAGCATATTCTCCAGATTTAGCCCCCTGTGACTATTTTTTGTTTCCAAACATGAAGAAATGGCTCGGCGGTAAGAGATTCGGGTCAAATGAAGAGGTCATCACAGAAACAAACGACTATTTTGAGGGCCTTGAGAAAACCTATTATTTGGAAGGAATAAAAAAATTGGAAAAACGCTGGACTAAATGTATAGAGCTAAAAGGAGATTATGTTGAGAAATAAAACGCTTCTTTGACGAAAAAAATATATTTTATTCAAAAAGTCACGGACTTATCAAACGACCCTCGTATCATATAAACCGAAAATGAACAATATGGCATCAAAATTGCGCTTGTAATCAATTTTTTTCGATTTACAGGGGCGGAAGGGGGCATGGCCAAAATCCAAAATAAACTTGATCAGCGTGCAATAATAACACATACTGTCACCAAATTTGGTAGTTCTAGCTCTTATAATAGCTGAGATCTAGATTTTCACACGGACAGACAGACGGACAGACAGACAGACATGGCTATATCGACTCGGCTGTTAATCCTGAGCCAGAATATATATACTTTATGGGGTTGGAGGTGTCTCCATCTGCCTGTTACAACATTTTCGGCTTGAAAAAAGTTATAATACCCTTCTACTCTATGAGTAGCGGGTATAAAAAAAGAAAAAGCTTAAGCGGCATGAACTGGGAATCGAATCACGGGCCTGTCGGTTCAGGAGTTCATCGCTTTTCCACTAAGCTAGTGACGCTGTTATCCAACAACTGCAAAAATTTGCATTGTATGGCATTCTTATTATTTCCTGTACAAATAAAGAATTTGCGCGGCCGGCAGCGCTGTTTTCAGCTATGGAAAACGTTAAACTGAATAACTTCAGTGTTTATTATTCGCTTGTTACCAAATTTTCAGAGATCATCAGGCTAGCTTTAGTTATCATATAAACCGAAAATTAACAATATGGCATCAAAATTGCGCTTGTAATCAATTTTTTTCGATTTACAGGGGCGGAAGGGGGCATGGCCAAAATCCAAAATAAACTTGATCAGCGTGCAATAATAACACATACTGTCACCAAATTTGGTAGTTCTAGCTCTTATAATAGCTGAGATCTAGATTTTCACACGGACAGACAGACAGACAGACATGGCTATATCGACTCGGCTGTTGATCCTGAGCCAGAATATATATACTTTATGGGGTTGGAGGTGTCTCCATCTGCCTGTTACAACATTTTCGGCTTGAAAAAAGTTATAATACCCTTCTACTCTATGAGTAGCGGGTATAAAAAAAGAAAAAGCTTAAGCGGCATGTACTGGGAATCGAATCACGGGCCTGTCGGTTCAGGAGTGCATCGCTTTTCCACTAAGCTACTGACGCTGTTTTTCAACAACTGCAAAAATTTGCTTTGTATGGCATTCTTATTATTTTCTGTACAAATAAAGAATTTGTGCTGCGGGAAGCGCTGTTTACAGCTATGGAAAACGTTAAACTGAATAGCTTCTGTGTTTATTATCCGATTGTTAACAAATTTTCAGAGATCATCTGGCTAGCTATAGTTATGATATGAACCGAAAATGAACAATATGGCATCAAAATTGCGCTTGTAATCAATTTTTTTGATTTACAGGGGCGGAAGGGGGGCGTGGCCAAAATCCAAAATAAACGTGATCAGCGTGCAATAACAACACATACTGTCACCAAATTTGGTAGTTCTAGCTCTAATAATAGCTGAGATCTAGATTTTCACACGGACCGACTGACGGACAGACGGACATGGCTATATCGACTCGGCTGTTGATCCTGAGCCAGAATATATATACTTTATGGGGTCGGAGGTGTCTCCATCTGCCTGTTACATACATTTTCGGCTTGAACAAAGTTATAATACCCTTCTACTCTATGAGTAGCGGATATAAAAAAAGAAAAAGCTTAAGCGGCATGAACTGGGAATCGAATTACGGGCCTGTCGGTTCAGGAGTTCATCGCTTTTCCACTATGCTACTGACGCTGTTATCCAACAACTGCAAAAATTTGCATTGTAAGGCATTCTTATTATCTCCTGTACAAATAAAGAATTTGCGCTGCCGGCAGCGCTGCTTACAGCTATGGAAAACGTTAAGCTGAATAACTTCTGTGTTTATTATCCGATTGTTACCAAATTTTCAGAGATCATCTGGCTAGCTATAGTTATCATATAAACCGAAAATAATCAATATGGCATCAAAATTGCGCTTGTAATCAATTTATTCGATTTACAGGGGCAGAAGGGGGCGTGGCCAAAATCCAAAATAAACGTGATCAGCGTGCAATAATAACACATACTGTCACCAAATTCGGTAGTTCTATCTCTTATAATAGCTGAGATCTAGATTTTCACACGGACAGACAGACGGACATGGCTATATCGACTCGGCTGTTGATCCTGAGCCAGAATATATATACTTTATGGGGTCGGAGGTGTCTCCATCTGCCTGTTACATACATTTTCGGCATGAAAAAAGTTATAATACCCTTCTACTCTATGAGTAGCGGGTATAAAAAAAGAAAAAGCTTAAGCGGCATGAACTGGGAATTGAATCACGGGCCTGTCGGTTCAGGAGTTCATCGCTTTTCCACTAAGCTACTGACGCTGTTATTCAACAACTGCAAAAATTTGCTTTGTATGGCATTCTTATTATTTTCTGTACAAATAAAGAATTTGTACTGCCGGAAGCGCTGTTTACAGCTGTGGAAAACGTTAAACTGAATAACTTCAGTGTTTATTATCCGATTGTTACCAAATTTTCAGAGATCATCAGGCTAGCTATAGTTATCATATAAACCGAAAATGAACAATATGGCATCAAAATTGCGCTTGTAATCAATTTTTTTCGATTTACAGGGGCGGAAGGGGGCATGGCCAAAATCCAAAATAAACTTGATCAGCGTGCAATAATAACACATACTGTCACCAAATTTGGTAGTTCTAGCTCTTATAATAGCTGAGATCTAGATTTTCACACGGACAGACAGACGGACAGACAGACAGACATGGCTATATCGACTCGGCTGTTAATCCTGAGCCAGAATATATATACTTTATGGGGTTGGAGGTGTCTCCATCTGCCTGTTACAACATTTTCGGCTTGAAAAAAGTTATAATACCCTTCTACTCTATGAGTAGCGGGTATAAAAAAAGAAAAAGCTTAAGCGGCATGAACTGGGAATCGAATTACGGGCCTGTCGGTTCAGGAGTTCATCGCTTTTCCACTAAGCTACTAACGCTGTTTTTCAACAACTGCAAAAATTTGCTTTGTATGGCATTCTTATTATTTTCTGTACAAATAAAGAATTTGTGCTGCCGGAAGCGCTGTTTACAGCTATGGAAAACGTTAAACTGAGTAACTTCAGTGTTTATTATTCGCTTATTACCAAATTTTCAGAGATCATCTGGCTAGCTATAGTTATGATATGAACCGAAAATGAACAATATGGCATCAAAATTGCGCTTGTAATCAATTTTTTTTTTTGATTTACAGGGGCGGAAGGGAGCGTGGCCAAAATCCAAAATAAACGTGATCAGCGTGCAATAATAACACATACTGTCACCAAATTTGGTAGTTCTAGCTCTTATAATAGCTGAGATCTAGATTTTCACACGGACCGACTGACGGACAGACGGACATGGCTATATCGACTCGGCTGTTGATCCTGAGCCAGAATATATATACTTTATGGGGTCGGAGGTGTCTCCATCTGCCTGTTACATACATTTTCGGCTTGAACAAAGTTATAATACCCTTCTACTCTATGAGTAGCGGATATAAAAAAAGAAAAAGCTTAAGCGGCATGAACTGGGAATCGAATTACGGGCCTGTCGGTTCAGGAGTTCATCGCTTTTCCACTAAGCTACTGACGCTGTTTTTCAACAACTGCAAAAATTTGCTTTGTATGGCATTCTTATTATTTTCTGTACAAATAAAGAATTTGTGCTGCCGGAAGCGCTGTTTACAGCTGTGGAAAACGTTAAACTGAGTAACTTCAGTGCTTATTATTCGCTTATTACCAAATTTTCAGAGATCATCAGGCTAGCTATAGTTATCATATAAACCGAAAATGAACAATATGGCATCAAAATTGCGCTTGTAATCAATTTTTTTCGATTTACAGGGGCGGAAGGGGGCGTGGCCAAAATCCAAAATTAACGTGATCAGCGTGCAATAATAACACATACTGTCACCAAATTTGGTAGTTCTAGCTCTTATAATAGCTGAGATCTAGATTTTCACACGGACAGACAGACGGACATGGCTATATCGACTCGGCTGTTGATCCTGAGCCAGAATATATATACTTTATGGGGTCGGAGGTGTCTCCATCTGCCTGTTACGTACATTTTCGGCTTGAAAAAAGTTATAATACCCTTCTACTCTATGAGTAGCGGGTATAAAAAAAGAAAACGCTTAAGCGGCATGAACTGGGAATCGAATCACGGGCCTGTCGGTTCAGGAGTTCATCGCTTTTCCACTAAGCTAGTGACGCTGTTATCCAACAACTGCAAAAATTTGCATTGTATGGCATTCTTATTATTTCCTGTACAAATAAAGAATTTGCGCGGCCGGCAGCGCTGTTTTCAGCTATGGAAAACGTTAAACTGAATAACTTCAGTGTTTATTATTCGCTTGTTACCAAATTTTCAGAGATCATCAGGCTAGCTTTAGTTATCATATAAACCGAAAATGAACAATATGGCATCAAAATTGCGCTTGTAATCAATTTTTTTCGATTTACAGGGGCGGAAGGGGGCATGGCCAAAATCCAAAATAAACTTGATCAGCGTGCAATAATAACACATACTGTCACCAAATTTGGTAGTTCTAGCTCTTATAATAGCTGAGATCTAGATTTTCACACGGACAGACAGACAGACAGACATGGCTATATCGACTCGGCTGTTGATCCTGAGCCAGAATATATATACTTTATGGGGTTGGAGGTGTCTCCATCTGCCTGTTACAACATTTTCGGCTTGAAAAAAGTTATAATACCCTTCTACTCTATGAGTAGCGGGTATAAAAAAAGAAAAAGCTTAAGCGGCATGTACTGGGAATCGAATCACGGGCCTGTCGGTTCAGGAGTGCATCGCTTTTCCACTAAGCTACTGACGCTGTTTTTCAACAACTGCAAAAATTTGCTTTGTATGGCATTCTTATTATTTTCTGTACAAATAAAGAATTTGTGCTGCGGGAAGCGCTGTTTACAGCTATGGAAAACGTTAAACTGAATAGCTTCTGTGTTTATTATCCGATTGTTAACAAATTTTCAGAGATCATCTGGCTAGCTATAGTTATGATATGAACCGAAAATGAACAATATGGCATCAAAATTGCGCTTGTAATCAATTTTTTTTTGATTTACAGGGGCGGAAGGGGGCGTGGCCAAAATCCAAAATAAACGTGATCAGCGTGCAATAACAACACATACTGTCACCAAATTTGGTAGTTCTAGCTCTAATAATAGCTGAGATCTAGATTTTCACACGGACCGACTGACGGACAGACGGACATGGCTATATCGACTCGGCTGTTGATCCTGAGCCAGAATATATATACTTTATGGGGTCGGAGGTGTCTCCATCTGCCTGTTACATACATTTTCGGCTTGAACAAAGTTATAATACCCTTCTACTCTATGAGTAGCGGATATAAAAAAGAAAAAGCTTAAGCGGCATGAACTGGGAATCGAATTACGGGCCTGTCGGTTCAGGAGTTCATCGCTTTTCCACTATGCTACTGACGCTGTTATCCAACAACTGCAAAAATTTGCATTGTAAGGCATTCTTATTATCTCCTGTACAAATAAAGAATTTGCGCTGCCGGCAGCGCTGCTTACAGCTATGGAAAACGTTAAGCTGAATAACTTCTGTGTTTATTATCCGATTGTTACCAAATTTTCAGAGATCATCTGGCTAGCTATAGTTATCATATAAACCGAAAATAATCAATATGGCATCAAAATTGCGCTTGTAATCAATTTATTCGATTTACAGGGGCAGAAGGGGGCGTGGCCAAAATCCAAAATAAACGTGATCAGCGTGCAATAATAACACATACTGTCACCAAATTCGGTAGTTCTATCTCTTATAATAGCTGAGATCTAGATTTTCACACGGACAGACAGACGGACATGGCTATATCGACTCGGCTGTTGATCCTGAGCCAGAATATATATACTTTATGGGGTCGGAGGTGTCTCCATCTGCCTGTTACATACATTTTCGGCATGAAAAAAGTTATAATACCCTTCTACTCTATGAGTAGCGGGTATAAAAAAAGAAAAAGCTTAAGCGGCATGAACTGGGAATCGAATCACGGGCCTGTCGGTTCAGGAGTTCATCGCTTTTCCACTAAGCTACTGACGCTGTTATTCAACAACTGCAAAAATTTGCTTTGTATGGCATTCTTATTATTTTCTGTACAAATAAAGAATTTGTGCTGCCGGAAGCGCTGTTTACAGCTGTGGAAAACGTTAAACTGAATAACTTCAGTGTTTATTATCCGATTGTTAACAAATTTTCAGAGATCATCAGGCAAGCTATAGTTATCATATAAACCGAAAATGAACAATATGGCATCAAAATTGCGCTTGTAATCAATTTTTTTCGATTTACAGGGGCGGAAGGGGGCATGGCCAAAATCCAAAATAAACTTGATCAGCGTGCAATAATAACACATACTGTCACCAAATTTGGTAGTTCTAGCTCTTATAATAGCTGAGATCTAGATTTTCACACGGACAGACAGACGGACAGACAGACAGACATGGCTATATCGACTCGGCTGTTGATCCTGAGCCAGAATATATATACTTTATGGGGTCGGAGGTGTCTCCATCTGCCTGTTACATACATTTTCGGCTTGAACAAAGTTATAATACCCTTCTACTCTATGAGTAGCGGATATAAAAAAAGAAAAAGCTTAAGCGGCATGAACTGGGAATCGAATTACGGGCCTGTTGGTTCAGGAGTTCATCGCTTTTCCACTAAGCTACTGACGCTGTTTTTCAACAACTGCAAAAATTTGCTTTGTATGGCATTCTTATTATTTTCTGTACAAATAAAGAATTTGTGCTGCCGGAAGCGCTGTTTACAGCTGTGGAAAACGTTAAACTGAGTAACTTCAGTGTTTATTATTCGCTTATTACCAAATTTTCAGAGATCATCAGGCTAGCTATAGTTATCATATAAACCGAAAATGAACAATATGGCATCAAAATTGCGCTTGTAATCAATTTTTTTCGATTTACAGGGGCGGAAGGGGGCGTGGCCAAAATCCAAAATTAACGTGATCAGCGTGCAATAATAATACATACTGTCACCAAATTTGGTAGTTCTAGCTCTTATAATAGCTGAGATCTAGATTTTCACACGGACAGACTGACGGACAGACGGACATGGCTATATCGACTCGGCTGTTGATCCTGAGCCAGAATATATATACTTTATGGGGTCGGAGGTGTCTCCATCTGCCTGTTACGTACATTTTCGGCTTGAAAAAAGTTATAATACCCTTCTACTCTATGAGTAGCGAGTATAAAAAAAGAAAACGCTTAAGCGGCATGAACTGGGAATCGAATCACGGGCCTGTCGGTTCAGGAGTTCATCGCTTTTCCACTAAGCTAGTGACGCTGTTATTCAACAACTGCAAAAATTTGCTTTGTATGGCATTCTTATTATTTTCTGTACAAATAAAGAATTTGTGCTGCCGGAAGCGCTGTTTACAGCTATGGAAAACGTTAAACTGAATAACTTCAGTGTTTATTATTCGCTTGTTACCAAATTTTCAGAGATCATCAGGCTAGCTATAGTTATCATATAAACCGAAAATGAACAATATGGCATCAAAATTGCGCTTGTAATCAATTTTTTTCGATTTACAGGGGCGGAAGGGGGCATGGCCAAAATCCAAAATAAACGTGATCAGCGTGCAATAATAACACATACTGTCACCAAATTTGGTAGTTCTAGCTCTTATAATAGCTGAGATCTAGATTTTCACACGGACAGACAGACGGACAGACAGACAGACGGACATGGCTATATCGACTCGGCTGTTGAGCCAGAATATATATATTTTATGGGGTCGGAGGTGTCTCCATCTGCCTCTTACATACATTTTCGGCTTGAAAAAAGTTATAATACCCTTCTACTCTATGAGTAGCGGGTATAAAAAAAGAAAAAGCTTAAGCGGCATGAACTGGGAATCGAATCACGGGCCTGTCGGTTCAGGAGTTCATCGCTTTTCCACTAAGCTAGTGACGCTGTTATTCAACAACTGCAAAAATTTGCTTTGTATGGCATTCTTATTATTTTCTGTACAAATAAAGAATTTGTGCTGCCGGAAGCGCTGTTTACAGCTATGGAAAACGTTAAACTGAATAACTTCAGTGTTTATTATTCGCTTGTTACCAAATTTTCAGAGATCATCAGGCTAGCTATAGTTATCATATAAACCGAAAATTAACAATATGGCATCAAAATTGCGCTTGTAATCAATTTTTTTCGATTTACAGGGGCGGAAGGGGGCTTGGCCAAAATCCAAAATAAACTTGATCAGCGTGCAATAATAACACATACTGTCACCAAAATTGGTAGTTCTAGCTCTTATAATAGCTGAGATCTAGATTTTCACACGGACAGACAGACAGACATGGCTATATCGACTTGGCTGTTGATCCTGAGCCAGAATATATATACTTTATGGGGTCGGAGGTGTCTCCATCTGCCTGTTACATACATTTTGGGCTTGAAAAAAGTTATAATACCCTTCTACTCTATGAGTAGCGGGTATAAAAAAAGAAAAAGCTTAAGCGGCATGAACTGGGAATCGAATCACGGGCCTGTCGGTTCAGGAGTTCATCGCTTTTCCACTAAGCTACTGACGCTGTTATCCAACAACTGCAAAAATTTGCATTGTATGGCATTCTTATTATTTCCTGTACAAATAAAGAATTTGCGCGGCCGGCAGCGCTGTTTTCAGCTATGGAAAACGTTAAACTGAATAACTTCAGTGTTTATTATTCGCTTGTTACCAAATTTTCAGAGATCATCAGGCTAGCTATAGTTATCATATAAACCGAAAATGAACAATATGGCATCAAAATTGCGCTTGTAATCAATTTTTTTCGATTTACAGGGGCGGAAGGGGGCATGGCCAAAATCCAAAATAAACTTGATCAGCGTGCAATAATAACACATACTGTCACCAAATTTGGTAGTTCTAGCTCTTATAATAGCTGAGATCTAGATTTTCACACGGACAGACAGACGGACAGACAGACAGACGGACATGGCTATATCGACTCGGCTGTTGATCCTGAGCCAGAATATATATACTTTATGGGGTCGGAGGTGTCTCCTTCTGCCTGTTACATACATTTTCGGCTTGAAAAAAGTTATAATACCCTTCTACTCTATGAGTAGCGGATATAAAAAGAGAAAAAGCTTAAGCGGCATGAACTGGGAATCGAATGACGCGCCTGTCGGTTCAGGAGTTCATCGCTTTTCCACTAAGCTACTGACGCTGTTATCCAACAACTGCAAAAATTTGCATTGTATGGCATTCTTATTATTTCCTGTACAAATAAAGAATTTGCGCGGCCGGCAGCGCTGTTTTCAGCTATGGAAAACGTTAAACTGAATAACTTCAGTGTTTATTATCCGATTGTTACCAAATTTTCAGAGATCATCAGGCTAGCTATAGTTATCATATAAACCGAAAATGAACAATATGGCATCAAAATTGCGCTTGTAATCAATTTTTTTCGATTTACAGGGGCGGAAGGGGGCATGGCCAAAATCCAAAATAAACTTGATCAGCGTGCAATAATAACACATACTGTCACCAAATTTGGTAGTTCTAGCTCTTATAATAACTGAGATCTAGATTTTCACACGGACAGACAGACGGACAGACAGACAGACATGGCTATATCGACTCGGCTGTTGATCCTGAGCCAGAATATATATACTTTATGGAGTCGGAGGTGTCTCCATCTGCCTCTTACATACATTTTCGGCTTGAAAAAAGTTATAATACCCTTTTACTCTATGAGTAGCGGGTATAAAAAAAGAAAAAGCTTAAGCGGCATGAACTGGGAATCGAATCACGGGCCTGTCGGTTCAGGAGTTCATCGCTTTTCCACTAAGCTACTGACGCTGCTTCAACAACTGCAAAAATTTGCTTTGTATGGCATTCTTATTATTTTCTGTACAAATAAAGAATTTGTGCTGCCGGAAGCGCTGTTTACAGCTATGGAAAACGTTAAACTGAATAACTTCAGTGTTTATTATTCGCTTGTTACCAAATTTTCAGAGATCATCAGGCTAGCTATAGTTATCATATAAACCGAAAATGAACAATATGGCATCAAAATTGCGCTTGTAATCAATTTTTTTCGATTTACAGGGGCGGAAGGGGGCATGGCCAAAATCCAAAATAAACGTGATCAGCGTGCAATAATAACACATACTGTCACCAAATTTGGTAGTTCTAGCTCTTATAATAGCTGAGATCTAGATATTCACACGGACAGACAGACGGACAGACAGACAGACGGACATGGCTATATCGACTCGGCTGTTGAGCCAGAATATATATACTTTATGGGGTCGGAGGTGTCTCCATCTGCCTGTTACATACATTTTCGGCTTGAAAAAAGTTATAATACCCTTCTACTCTATGAGTAGCGGGTATAAAAAAAGAAAAAGCTTAAGCGGCATGAACTGGGAATCGAATCACGGGCCTGTCGGTTCAGGAGTTCATCGCTTTTCCACTAAGCTACTGACGCTGTTATCCAACAACTGCAAAAATTTGCATTGTATGGCATTCTTATTATTTCCTGTACAAATAAAGAATTTGCGCGGCCGGCAGCGCTGTTTTCAGCTATGGAAAACGTTAAACTGAATAACTTCAGTGTTTATTATTCGCTTGTTACCAAATTTTCAGAGATCATCAGGCTAGCTAGTTATCATATAAACCGAAAATGAACAATATGGCATCAAAATTGCGCTTGTAATCAATTTTTTTCGATTTACAGGGGCGGAAGGGGGCATGGCCAAAATCCAAAATAAACTTGATCAGCGTGCAACAATAACACATACTGTCACCAAATTTGGTAGTTCTAGCTCTTATAATAGCTGAGATCTAGATTTTCACACGGACAGACAGACGGACAGACAGACAGACGGACATGGCTATATCGACTCGGCTGTTGATCCTGAGCCAGAATATATATACTTTATGGGGTCGGAGGTGTCTCCTTCTGCCTGTTACATACATTTTCGGCTTGAAAAAAGTTATAATACCCTTCTACTCTATGAGTAGCGGGTATAAAAAAAGAAAAAGCTTAAGCGGCATGAACTGGGAATCGAATCACGGGCCTGTCGGTTCAGGAGTTCATCGCTTTTCCACTAAGCTACTGACGCTGTTATTCAACAACTGCAAAAATTTGCTTTGTATGGCATTCTTATTATTTTCTGTACAAATAAAGAATTTGTGCTGCCGGAAGCGCTGTTTACAGCTATGGAAAACGTTAAACTGAATAACTTCAGTGTTTATTATTCGCTTTTTACCAAATTTTCAGAGATCATCAGGCTAGCTATAGTTATCATATTAACCGAAAATGAACAATATGGCATCAAAATTGCGCTTGTAATCAATTTTTTTCGATTTACAGGGGCGGAAGGGGGCATGGCCAAAATCCAAAATAAACGTGATCAGCGTGCAATAATAACACATACTGTCACCAAATTTGGTAGTTCTAGCTCTTATAATAGCTGAGATCTAGATATTCACACGGACAGACAGACGGACAGACAGACAGACGGACATGGCTATATCGACTCGGCTGTTGAGCCAGAATATATATACTTTATGGGGTCGGAGGTGTCTCCATCTGCCTGTTACATACATTTTCGGCTTGAAAAAGTTATAATACCCTTCTACTCTATGAGTAGCGGGTATAAAAAAAGAAAAAGCTTAAGCGGCATGAACTGGGAATCGAATCACGGACCTGTCGGTTCAGGAGTTCATCGCTTTTCCACTAAGCTAGTGACGCTGTTATTCAACAACTGCAAAAATTTGCTTTGTATGGCATTCTTATTATTTTCTGTACAAATAAAGAATTTGTGCTGCCGGAAGCGCTGTTTACAGCTATGGAAAACGTTAAACTGAATAACTTCAGTGTTTATTATTCGCTTGTTACCAAATTTTCAGAGATCATTAGGCTAGCTTTAGTTATCATATAAACCGAAAATTAACAATATGGCATCAAAATTGCGCTTGTAATCAATTTTTTTCGATTTACAGGGGCGGAAGGGGGCTTGGCCAAAATCCAAAATAAACTTGATCAGCGTGCAATAATAACACATACTGTCACCAAATTTGGTAGTTCTAGCTCTTATAATAGCTGAGATCTAGATTTTCACACGGACAGACAGACGGACATGGCTATATCGACTTGGCTGTTGATCCTGAGGCAGAATATATATACTTTATGGGGTCGGAGGTGTCTCCATCTGCCTGTTACATACATTTTGGGCTTGAAAAAAGTTATAATACCCTTCTACTCTATGAGTAGCGGGTATAAAAAAAGAAAAAGCTTAAGCGGCATGAACTGGGAATCGAATCACGGGCCTGTCGATTCAGGAGTTCATCGCTTTTCCACTAAGCTACTGACGCTGTTATCCAACAACTGCAAAAATTTGCATTGTATGGCATTCTTATTATTTCCTGTACAAATAAAGAATTTGCGCGGCCGGCAGCGCTGTTTTCAGCTATGGAAAACGTTAAACTGAATAACTTCAGTGTTTATTATTCGCTTGTTACCAAATTTTCAGAGATCATCAGGCTAGCTATAGTTATCATATAAACCGAAAATGAACAATATGGCATCAAAATTGCGCTTGTAATCAATTTTTTCGATTTACAGGGGCGGAAGGGGGCATGGCCAAGATCCAAAATAAACGTGATCAGCGTGCAATAATAACACATACTGTCACCAAATTTGGTAGTTCTAGCTCTTATAACAGCTGAGATCTAGATTTTCACACGGACAGACAGACGGACAGACAGACAGACATGGCTATATCGACTCGGCTGTTGATCCTGAGCCAGAATATATATACTTTATGGGGTCGGAGGTGTCTCCATCTGCCTGTTACATACATTTTCGGCTTGAAAAAAGTTATAATACCCTTCTACTCTATGAGTAGCGGGTATAAAAAAAGAAAAAGCTTAAGCGGCATGAACTGGGAATCGAATCACGGGCCTGTCGGTTCAGGAGTTCATCGCTTTTCCACTAAGCTACTGACGCTGTTATCCAACAACTGCAAAAATTTGCATTGTATGGCATTCTTATTATTTCCTGTACAAATAAAGAATTTGCGCGGCCGGCAGCGCTGTTTTCAGCTATGGAAAACGTTAAACTGAATAACTTCAGTGTTTATTATTCGCTTGTTACCAAATTTTCAGAGATCATCAGGTATAGTTATCATATAAACCGAAAATGAACAATATGGCATCAAAATTGCGCTTGTAATCAATTTTTTTCGATTTACAGGGGCGGAAGGGGGCATGGCCAAAATCCAAAATAAACTTGATCAGCGTGCAACAATAACACATACTGTCACCAAATTTGGTAGTTCTAGCTCTTATAATAGCTGAGATCTAGATTTTCACACGGACAGACAGACAGACGGACATGGCTATATCGACTCGGCTGTTGATCCTGAGCCAGAATATATATACTTTATGGGGTCGGAGGTGTCTCCGTCTGCCTGTTACATACATTTTCGGCTTGAAAAAAGTTATAATACCCTTCTACTCTATGAGTAGCGGATATAAAAAGAGAAAAAGCTTAAGCGGCATGAACTGGGAATCGAATCACGGGCCTGTCGGTTCAGGAGTTCATCGCTTTTCCACTAAGCTACTGACGCTGTTATCCAACAACTGCAAAAATTTGCATTGTATGGCATTCTTATTATTTCCTGTACAAATAAAGAATTTGCGCGGCCGGCAGCGCTGTTTTCAGCTATGGAAAACGTTAAACTGAATAACTTCAGTGTTTATTATTCGCTTGTTACCAAATTTTCAGAGATCATCAGGTATAGTTATCATATAAACCGAAAATTAACAATATGGCATCAAAATTGCGCTTGTAATCAATTTTTTTCGATTTACAGGGGCGGAAGGGGGCATGGCCAAAATCCAAAATAAACTTGATCAGCGTGCAATAATAACACATACTGTCACCAAATTTGGTAGTTCTAGCTCTTATAATAACTGAGATCTAGATATTCACATGGACAGACAGACGCTGTTATCCAACAACTGCAAAAATTTGCATTGTATGGCATTCTTATTATTTCCTGTACAAATAAAGAATTTGCGCGGCCGGCAGCGCTGTTTTCAGCTATGGAAAACGTTAAACTGAATAACTTCAGTGTTTATTATTCGCTTGTTACCAAATTTTCAGAGATCATCAGGCTAGCTAGTTATCATATAAACCGAAAATGAACAATATGGCATCAAAATTGCGCTTGTAATCAATTTTTTTCGATTTACAGGGGCGGAAGGGGGCATGGCCAAAATCCAAAATAAACTTGATCAGCGTGCAATAATAACACATACTGTCACCAAATTTGGTAGTTCTAGCTCTTATAATAGCTGAGATCTAGATTTTCACACGGACAGACAGACGGACAGACGGACATGGCTATATCGACTCGGCTGTTGATCCTGAGCCAGAATATATATACTTTATGGGGTCGGAGGTGTCTCCTTCTGCCTGTTACATACATTTTCGGCTTGAAAAAGTTATAATACCCTTCTACTCTATGAGTAGCGGGTATAAAAAAAAAAAAAGCTTAAGCGGCATGAACTGGGAATCGAATCACGGGCCTGTCGGTTCAGGAGTTCATCGCTTTTCCACTAAGCTACTGACGCTGTTATTCAACAACTGCAAAAATTTGCTTTGTATGGCATTCTTATTATTTTCTGTACAAATAAAGAATTTGTGCTGCCGGAAGCGCTGTTTACAGCTATGGAAAACGTTAAACTGAATAACTTCAGTGTTTATTATTTGCTTTTTACCAAATTTTCAGAGATCATCAGGCTAGCTATAGTTATCATATAAACCGAAAATGAACAATATGGCATCAAAATTGCGCTTGTAATCAATTTTTTTCGATTTACAGGGGCGGAAGGGGGCATGGCCAAAATCCAAAATAAACGTGATCAGCGTGCAATAATAACACATACTGTCACCAAATTTGGTAGTTCTAGCTCTTATAATAGCTGAGATCTAGATATTCACACGGACAGACAGACGGACAGACAGACAGACGGACATGGCTATATCGACTCGGCTGTTGAGCCAGAATATATATACTTTATGGGGTCGGAGGTGTCTCCATCTGCCTGTTACATACATTTTCGGCTTGAAAAAAGTTATAATACCCTTCTACTCTATGAGTAGCGGGTATAAAAAAAGAAAAAGCTTAAGCGGCATGAACTGGGAATCGAATCACGGACCTGTCGGTTCAGGAGTTCATCGCTTTTCCACTAAGCTAGTGACGCTGTTATTCAACAACTGCAAAAATTTGCTTTGTATGGCATTCTTATTATTTTCTGTACAAATAAAGAATTTGTGCTGCCGGAAGCGCTGTTTACAGCTATGGAAAACGTTAAACTGAATAACTTCAGTGTTTATTATTCGCTTGTTACCAAATTTTCAGAGATCATTAGGCTAGCTTTAGTTATCATATAAACCGAAAATTAACAATATGGCATCAAAATTGCGCTTGTAATCAATTTTTTTCGATTTACAGGGGCGGAAGGGGGCTTGGCCAAAATCCAAAATAAACTTGATCAGCGTGCAATAATAACACATACTGTCACCAAATTTGGTAATTCTAGCTCTTATAATAGCTGAGATCTAGATTTTCACACGGACAGACAGACGGACATGGCTATATCGACTTGGCTGTTGATCCTGAGCCAGAATATATATACTTTATGGGGTCGGAGGTGTCTCCATCTGCCTGTTACATACATTTTGGGCTTGAAAAAAGTTATAATACCCTTCTACTCTATGAGTAGCGGGTATAAAAAAAGAAAAAGGTTAAGCGGCATGAACTGGGAATCGAATCACGGGCCTGTCGATTCAGGAGTTCATCGCTTTTCCACTAAGCTACTGACGCTGTTATCCAACAACTGCAAAAATTTGCATTGTATGGCATTCTTATTATTTCCTGTACAAATAAAGAATTTGCGCGGCCGGCAGCGCTGTTTTCAGCTATGGAAAACGTTAAACTGAATAACTTCAGTGTTTATTATTCGCTTGTTACCAAATTTTCAGAGATCATCAGGCTAGCTATAGTTATCATATAAACCGAAAATGAACAATATGGCATCAAAATTGCGCTTGTAATCAATTTTTTTCGATTTACAGGGGCGGAAGGGGGCATGGCCAAGATCCAAAATAAACGTGATCAGCGTGCAATAATAACACATACTGTCACCAAATTTGGTAGTTCTAGCTCTTATAACAGCTGAGATCTAGATTTTCACACGGACAGACAGACGGACAGACAGACAGACATGGCTATATCGACTCGGCTGTTGATCCTGAGCCAGAATATATATACTTTATGGGGTCGGAGGTGTCTCCATCTGCCTGTTACATACATTTTCGGCTTGAAAAAAGTTATAATACCCTTCTACTCTATGAGTAGCGGATATAAAAAGAGAAAAAGCTTAAGCGGCATGAACTGGGAATCGAATCACGGGCCTGTCGGTTCAGGAGTTCATCGCTTTTCCACTAAGCTACTGACGCTGTTATCCAACAACTGCAAAAATTTGCATTGTATGGCATTCTTATTATTTCCTGTACAAATAAAGAATTTGCGCGGCCGGCAGCGCTGTTTTCAGCTATGGAAAACGTTAAACTGAATAACTTCAGTGTTTATTATTCGCTTGTTACCAAATTTTCAGAGATCATCAGGTATAGTTATCATATAAACCGAAAATTAACAATATGGCATCAAAATTGCGCTTGTAATCAATTTTTTTCGATTTACAGGGGCGGAAGGGGGCATGGCCAAAATCCAAAATAAACTTGATCAGCGTGCAATAATAACACATACTGTCACCAAATTTGGTAGTTCTAGCTCTTATAATAACTGAGATCTAGATATTCACACGGACAGACAGACGGACAGACAGACAGACGGACATGGCTATATCGACTCGGCTGTTGAGCCAGAATATATATACTTTATGGGGTCGGAGGTGTCTCCATCTGCCTGTTACATACATTTTCGGCTTGAAAAAAGTTATAATACCCTTCTACTCTATGAGTAGCGGGTATAAAAAAAAAAAAGCTTAAGCGGCATGAACTGGGAATCGAATCACGGACCTGTCGGTTCAGGAGTTCATCGCTTTTCCACTAAGCTAGTGACGCTGTTATTCAACAACTGCAAAAATTTGCTTTGTATGGCATTCTTATTATTTTCTGTACAAATAAAGAATTTGTGCTGCCGGAAGTGCTGTTTACAGCTATGGAAAACGTTAAACTGAATAACTTCAGTGTTTATTATTCGCTTGTTACCAAATTTTCAGAGATCATTAGGCTAGCTTTAGTTATCATATAAACCGAAAATTAACAATATGGCATCAAAATTGCGCTTGTAATCAATTTTTTTCGATTTACAGGGGCGGAAGGGGGCTTGGCCAAAATCCAAAATAAACTTGATCAGCGTGCAATAATAACACATACTGTCACCAAATTTGGTAGTTCTAGCTCTTATAATAGCTGAGATCTAGATTTTCACACGGACAGACAGACGGACATGGCTATATCGACTTGGCTGTTGATCCTGAGCCAGAATATATATACTTTATGGGGTCGGAGGTGTCTCCATCTGCCTCTTACATACATTTTCGGCTTGAAAAAAGTTATAATACCCTTCTACTCTATGAGTAGCGGGTATAAAAAAGAAAAAAGCTTAAGCGGCATGAACTGGGAATCGAATCACGGGCCTGTCGGTTCAGGAGTTCATCGCTTTTCCACTAAGCTACTGACGCTGTTATCCAACAACTGCAAAAATTTGCATTGTATGGCATTCTTATTATTTCCTGTACAAATAAAGAATTTGCGCGGCCGGCAGCGCTGTTTTCAGCTATAGAAAACGTTAAACTAAATAACTTCAGTGTTTATTATTCGCTTGTTACCAAATTTTCAGAGATCATCAGGTATAGTTATCATATAAACCGAAAATTAACAATATGGCATCAAAATTGCGCTTGTAATCAATTTTTTTCGATTTACAGGGGCGGAAGGGGGCGTGGCCAAAATCCAAAATTAACGTGATCAGCGTGCAATAATAACACATACTGTCACCAAATTTGGTAGTTCTAGCTCTTATAATAGCTGAGATCTAGATTTTCACACGGACAGACAGACGGACATGGCTATATCGACTCGGCTGTTGATCCTGAGCCAGAATATATATACTTTATGGGGTCGGAGGTGTCTCCATCTGCCTGTTACATACATTTTCGGCATGAAAAAAGTTATAATACCCTTCTACTCTATGAGTAGCGGGTATAAAAAAAGAAAAAGCTTAAGCGGCATGAACTGGGAATCGAATCACGGGCCTGTCGGTTCAGGAGTTCATCGCTTTTCCACTAAGCTACTGACGCTGTTATTCAACAACTGCAAAAATTTGCTTTGTATGGCATTCTTATTATTTCCTGTACAAATAAAGAATTTGCGCGGCCGGCAGCGCTGTTTTCAGCTATGGAAAACGTTAAACTGAATAACTTCAGTGTTTATTATTCGCTTGTTACCAAATTTTCAGAGATCATCAGGCTAGCTATAGTTATCATATAAACCGAAAATGAACAATATGGCATCAAAATTGCGCTTGTAATCAATTTTTTCGATTTACAGGGGCGGAAGGGGGCATGGCCAAGATCCAAAATAAACGTGATCAGCGTGCAATAATAACACATACTGTCACCAAATTTGGTAGTTCTAGCTCTTATAACAGCTGAGATCTAGATTTTCACACGGACAGACAGACGGACAGACAGACAGACATGGCTATATCGACTCGGCTGTTGATCCTGAGCCAGAATATATATACTTTATGGGGTCGGAGGTGTCTCCATCTGCCTGTTACATACATTTTCGGCTTGAAAAAAGTTATAATACCCTTCTACTCTATGAGTAGCGGGTATAAAAAAAGAAAAAGCTTAAGCGGCATGAACTGGGAATCGAATCACGGGCCTGTCGGTTCAGGAGTTCATCGCTTTTCCACTAAGCTACTGACGCTGTTATCCAACAACTGCAAAAATTTGCATTGTATGGCATTCTTATTATTTCCTGTACAAATAAAGAATTTGCGCGGCCGGCAGCGCTGTTTTCAGCTATAGAAAACGTTAAACTGAATAACTTCAGTGTTTATTATTCGCTTGTTACCAAATTTTCAGAGATCATCAGGTATAGTTATCATATAAACCGAAAATTAACAATATGGCATCAAAATTGCGCTTGTAATCAATTTTTTGCGATTTACAGGGGCGGAAGGGGGCGTGGCCAAAATCCAAAATTAACGTGATCAGCGTGCAATAATAACACATACTGTCACCAAATTTGGTAGTTCTAGCTCTTATAATAGCTGAGATCTAGATTTTCACACGGACAGACAGACGGACATGGCTATATCGACTCGGCTGTTGATCCTGAGCCAGAATATATATACTTTATGGGGTCGGAGGTGTCTCCGTCTGCCTGTTACATACATTTTCGGCTTGAAAAAAGTTATAATACCCTTCTACTCTATGAGTAGCGGATATAAAAAGAGAAAAAGCTTAAGCGGCATGAACTGGGAATCGAATCACGGGCCTGTCGGTTCAGGAGTTCATCGCTTTTCCACTAAGCTACTGACGCTGTTATCCAACAACTGCAAAAATTTGCATTGTATGGCATTCTTATTATTTCCTGTACAAATAAAGAATTTGCGCGGCCGGCAGCGCTGTTTTCAGCTATGGAAAACGTTAAACTGAATAACTTCAGTGTTTATTATCCGATTGTTACCAAATTTTCAGAGATCATCAGGCTAGCTATAGTTATCATATAAACCGAAAATTAACAATATGGCATCAAAATTGCGCTTGTAATCAATTTTTTTCGATTTACAGGGGCGGAAGGGGGCATGGCCAAAATCCAAAATAAACTTGATCAGCGTGCAATAATAACACATACTGTCACCAAATTTGGTAGTTCTAGCTCTTATAACAGCTGAGATCTAGATTTTCACACGGACAGACAAACGGACAGACATGGCTATATCGACTCGGCTGTTGATCCTGAGCCAGAATATATATACTTTATGGAGTCGGAGGTGTCTCCATCTGCCTCTTACATACATTTTCGGCTTGAAAAAAGTTATAATACCCTTCTACTCTATGAGTAGCGGGTATAAAAAAAGAAAAAGCTTAAGCGGCATGAACTGGGAATCGAATCACGGGCCTGTCGGTTCAGGAGTTCATCGCTTTTCCACTAAGCTACTGACGCTGTTATCCAACAACTGCAAAAATTTGCATTGTATGGCATTCTTATTATTTCCTGTACAAATAAAGAATTTGCGCGGCCGGCAGCGCTGTTTTCAGCTATAGAAAACGTTAAACTGAATAACTTCAGTGTTTATTATTCGCTTGTTACCAAATTTTCAGAGATCATCAGGTATAGTTATCATATAAACCGAAAATTAACAATATGGCATCAAAATTGCGCTTGTAATCAATTTTTTTCGATTTACAGGGGCGGAAGGGGGCGTGGCCAAAATCCAAAATTAACGTGATCAGCGTGCAATAATAACACATACTGTCACCAAATTTGGTAGTTCTAGCTCTTATAATAGCTGAGATCTAGATTTTCACACGGACAGACAGACGGACATGGCTATATCGACTCGGCTGTTGATCCTGAGCCAGAATATATATACTTTATGGGGTCGGAGGTGTCTCCATCTGCCTGTTACATACATTTTCGGCATGAAAAAAGTTATAATACCCTTCTACTCTATGAGTAGCGGGTATAAAAAAAGAAAAAGCTTAAGCGGCATGAACTGGGAATCGAATCACGGGCCTGTCGGTTCAGGAGTTCATCGCTTTTCCACTAAGCTACTGACGCTGTTATTCAACAACTGCAAAAATTTGCTTTGTATGGCATTCTTATTATTTTCTGTACAAATAAAGAATTTGTGCTGCCGGAAGCGCTGTTTACAGCTGTGGAAAACGTTAAACTGAATAACTTCAGTGTTTATTATTCGCTTGTTACCAAATTTTCAGAGATCATCAGGCTAGCTATAGTTATCATATATACCGAAAATGAACAATATGGCATCAAAATTGCGCTTGTAATCAATTTTTTTCGATTTACAGGGGCGGAAGGGGGCATGGCCAAAATCCAAAATAAACTTGATCAGCGTGCAATAATAACACATACTGTCACCAAATTTGGTAGTTCTAGCTCTTATAATAGCTGAGATCTAGATTTTCACACGGACAGACGGACATGGCAATATCGACTCGGCTGTTGATCCTGAGCCAGAATATATATACTTTATGGGGTCGGAGGTGTCTCCTTCTGCCTGTTACATACATTTTCGGTTTGAACAAAGTTATAATACCCTTCTACTCTATGAGTAGCGGGTATGAAAATACACGGTCTATTGTGTTTGTCGAAATGTGAGTAACAGGCAGAAGGAGGCATCTGCGACCCCATAAAATATATTCTTGCTCAGGATCACTATCCGAGTCGATTAAGCCATGTCTGTCTGTCCGTCTGCATGAACGCCTATATCTCAGAAACTAAACAAGTAAAGAAAGCTGCAGTTGAGCACGCCCGACAGTAAGATACCATTCGCCCAGTTTCGAAACAAATTATCACACATTTAATTCCATCAAAAAGCGCTGCACAAGTTTATCCGCCACCTATTGTTTAAATTAGATCTATTTTAGAATAGCGCCATCTACATGTAAAAACTGCATAGCTTTACACATGCTACGGCTGAAACGAAGCATCGTGACGATGACGTCACGACGCGCAGCACAGGCGCAAGCAGTGGAAGTACGGAAAACTGAAACATGAATAACTTCTGTGTTTATCGTCCGATTGGATTGTCATTTGGGGAATAGATTTATATTGCAAATATTTATGTTCATACCAATGCAGAAAGCTGTAACTTCAATACTTCTCCTGATAATCAAAAATTATCGATTTGCTTGGGCGGTGGGCGTGGCATAAAAAATTGAAAATAAACTCGATCTACCTATGGTATACAGGAACCTTCATGTGAAATATGGTGTCTAGCTTTTGTAATAGCTAAGATCTAGACGTTCAAACGGACAGACAGACAGACATGGCTCAATTGACTCAGCTAGTGATCCTGAGTCAGAATATATATACTTTGTGGGGTCTGCCACGCCTCCTTCTGCCTGTTACATACACATATTTGCACAAACTTAGTATACCATTTTTGACCATTTTTAATGGTCGAATGGCATAAAAATCAAGAGCCACCAAATTTGGTGACAACACTTATGTCATACGCCGTAAAATTTTTATTAAAATTTGGGCCACACCTACTTCCGGCCCTGCAAATCGAAAAATCGTATTGCAAGCGCCTATATCTCAGAAACTAAAAAAGCTGAAGCCACAAAGTTTGTTGACAACACTTATGTAAATCTAGCACTGCAAAATTTTTATTTTAAAATTTGGCCCACGCCTATTTCCGCCCCCGCAAATCGATAAACCGTAAAGCAAGCGCAAGAATGAAGCTACAGTATTCTGTTTTGGTGTATATGATAACTATCACCACCTAAACGATCGCTGAAAATTTGGTTCCGATTGGATAATGAACATAAAAGTTATTCAACGTTTCATATAGATTTGCAATGCGCCCACTGCAAGCAAGCAAGCTGTGTTTTTTTCCAAACTGCGTTTTTTTTTCAACTGCTTGGTGTCTAACTGAAAACTATGTTTTGTTTATTATTTTTCTTTGAAAAACGCGTTTAATAGATTTCTCAATCTGATTTTTTTCATAACCTTGAAAAATCCATGGTCTTATACAGTCAACACTTGACTGTAGCCGTTCTTACTTGTTTCTGTTTAAATTTATTAAAAAACAAATACATTTTTGATGGTCGAATGTATTACGTTTAGATGCACCAGAAGACGAATATCTGCAAAAGAATGAAACAAATTATTATAAATATTAGGTTGACCTAGTAAAAGTAAAAAGTTCGTTCGGTATTTATCTAAGAGATGGCGTTATTGTCTAGAGAATTAGTGTTATGTGTCGCATCATATCATACTATACGGCGATAAAAACGTGTTTAGTCGCGCTAAAAGTTTGTCTTTGACAGTTTATCGATTAATTGACTCTGTACGTTGTGAGATCTTGTCAAAGATGGACCCCAGCAAAGAGAAAATTCGCTATATTTTACTAAAAAGCAGCCAAAGCGGCTGAAAAAATTAATTTAGTTTATGGGCCCGAACGTGTAGCACAAGAGTGGTTTGCTAGGTTTCGTCCCGGTAATTTCGATGTTAAAGATGCACCACGTGTCGGGAGGCCTGTCGTCGAAAATTGCGATAAAATTATGGAAATAGTGGAAACAGACGGTCACGTGAGCACTTATTTAATTGATGAGGAACTAAAGATAAGTCGGAAAACCGTTTGGAACCATTTGCATAACCTTGGATTCAAAAAGAAGCTCGATTGGGTGTCTTAGGAACTAACGCAAAAGAACATAACGCACCGAATTTCCATCTGCGAATCGCTGCTGAAACGCAACAAAATCGACCCTTTTCTGAAGCGGATTGTGACTTGCGATGAAAAATAGGTCACTTACGACAACATCGGGCGCAAACGGTCGTGGTCAAAGCTCGGGGAAGCGGCCCAGACCGGATTGACGACCAGGAAGATTGTTCTGTGTTTGGTGGGATTGGCAAGGAATCATCTACTACGAGCTGCTCTCCTATGGCCAAACGCTCAATTCGGCCCTCTACTGCCAACAACTGGAACTGAAGGCAGCATTCATCCAGAAGCGGCCATCTTTGATCGACAGAAGCCGAATTGTGTTCCATCAGGGTAACGCCAGGCCACACAAGTCTTTGGTGACGCGTAAGAAACTCGGATGGGAGGTCCTAACGCTATAACTATAAGGTGGGTTATAGTCCGGACCTGACACCAACTGATTACCATTTACCTGTCCATGGGAAACGCGCTTAATGATGAGAAGTTGGCTTCAAGGGAGGCCTGTGAAAATTGGCTCTCCGAGTTTTTTTTGCCAATAGGGACGCAGCCTTCTACGAGAGGGGTATAATGAAGTTGCCATCTCGTTGGCAACAAGTTTACGAACAAAACAGGGCATACTTGAGTTAAATCGAACAAATGTACAAAAAGTTATCTTTTAAAAAATAAAAAAGCGAACGAACTTTTTACTTGACCTAATATATAACGGGAATATGTGGCAAGTAAGATGGAAAAATTGGGTAGAACAACACACCTTAACTTAGGAGCTCAGCAGGCAGACACCACCGGCCTTCTTGATCTTATCCTCAGCCTTCTTGGAGAAGTACTTGGCCTTCACGATGACGGGACGAGCGGGCATATGACCGCGACCCAGCAGCTTGTAGTAGCCCTTAAAGTGCAGAGAATAGAAACATTAATTCAAATCTCTTTTAATTGAGAAACTATTTGCCACATGTTTGTTGTTCTTGTTTTGGTATCTGTAAGGCTATCGCTACACGGGGAGAGCAATTGTACGATCGCGTTCAGTCCGTTCATCGCTTTAGGTGTATCTTCATATCGCAACAAAAACAAAGCAAATCAAGGCAATGTGTTTAACCGGTAAGCTTACAAACTGAACCAGATCGATGACTGGCGCCTTGGTGTTCTTCACCTTTTCGAGCTCAGTAAATTTCTCGGCTCCGACCAGGGACCACAGTTTGTCCAAGTTGATTTCGGGCCTGAATTTGTGCTGGCGGCGCAAGTGGAAGTTCCTCATACCGACCTTACCAAAGTATCCAGGATGGTATTTGTCGAAGTTGATGCGGTGATGGTGCATACCACCAGCGTTACCGCGACCTCCGGGATGCTTGCGTTGCTTGCCGATACGGCCGTGACCGTGACTGACATGACCACGGAGCTTCCTAGTCTTCTTCCTCTTGATATTCGACTAAAACGAAGAAAATTCGTAGTTTGAAGATTAATTAAATGAACATAATGAATTGTCTTATTTTATACGTGTTTTATCTTACAACTGCGACTGCAGCTGTGGCAGTGGCAACCACATAGAAAGGTTATGTTTCCACGCCATTGCCGCATTTTTTATTGTTTTGCTCACTTTCACGTCGACCAGGCATATTGCAGCCTACTTTGGCATGCCGCATGTTTGAGCTGCAACTGCAGCACATTTTCATTTGATATTGCTTATAGCACATTTGTTTAAACTAAATTCGACGGCACAACTTGTAGCAACGTCCACTCACCATCTTCAGAGTTTTGGAAAGAAAGAAGTCAGCAAAGTTGGCTGTTCTTTATACTAGGGTTGTTGATAATATATCAAAATATCAATGTATCGATATTTTTTCTGAAAATGATATATTTATGTCGTGATATTGTTTTTGCCCAAATATCGCAATATCACTATTTTTTTTATATTGTTTTTGATATTTTCAATTCGGTCACTCTGGTTTCCAAAGCGATACCGAGTAAAAGTGCACGTGTTAAAATTAACATAAGATCCATACTGATCTAAAAAACGGGACTGCAAAGTCCAAACTCTACAAAAGATTTATTAAACCAAGTAGAAACTTTAAAAACTAGTCTTCACACCTGAAGAACAAGCATTATGACTTATATAAGAAAAAATAGGCTAATAAGAAACTTTTATATTTTTATTGTGGGGGAAAAAATTTTGTTTGAAAAAATAAAAATATCAATAATATCGATATATCGATATTTTTGTGATATTTTAAATATTATCATCATTTTGTTTTGATAAAGAAAATATCATCGATACGATATTTTTTTAAAACCCCGCCACCACTGGCTGTTGCCTTTTGTCTAAACAGCTGTTTATATCAATATGAAAGTATCGGTAGAAACAGCTGTCCTGGTATTGGGACATCTGCCGACAGAGCAAGCAGTGTAAACCAGTGGTGGCAGGGTTAGCGGGAAAAATGGCCTTGAGAGATCCTCTCTTAAGCCAATTCGGTTAGCGACCCCCGCTCACCGTTAGATAGAAACGGAGTTTGGACTGTCGGTTAAATGCCCGAGGGCCCAAGCTTGTGACCGCCAACGGTTTTATTTTTGAGCCTCAGTCAAAATATATAAAGTGCGTGTGTGTTCTTGTAGTTTTTCTACCAAAGGCGCCGTTCGATCAGCAGCGAATCAGCGGCGCAGCAGCAGCTAACAACCGCAGCGCAGCGCGGAAGCATTGCGCATCTGCGGGCCGCGCAGATCCCCTACCCTTTAATTAATTTAGGTTATAGTTAGGCCATGGATTTTAAAAAAATACATGGTCTATTGTGTTTGTCGAAATGTGGGTAACAGGTAGAAGGAGGCGTCTGCGACCCCATAAAGTATATATTCTGGCTCAGGATCAACAGCTGACTCGATATAGCCATGTCCGTCTGTCCGTCTGTGTGTCCGTGTGAAAATCTAGATCTTAGCTATTATAAGAGCTAGAACTACCAAATTTGGTGACAAAATTTGCTATTATTGCTGATCAAGTTTATTTTGGATTTTGGCCACGCCCCTTCCGCCCCTGTAAATCGAAAAAAAATTGATTACAAGCGCAATCTTTATGCCATTTTGTTCATTTTACATGATAACTATAGCTAGCCAGATGATCTCTGAAAATTTGGTAACAATCGGATAATAAACACAGAAGTTATTGAGCTTAACGTTTTTCATAGCTGTAAGCAGCGCTGCCGGCAGCGCAAATTCTTTAATCGTACAGGAAATAATAAGAATGCCTTACAATGCAAGTTTTTACAGTTGTTGGAAAACTGCGTCAATAGCTTAGTGGAAAAGCGATGAACTCCTGAACCGACAGGCCCGTGGTTCGATTCCCAGTTCATGCCGCTTAAGCTTTTTCTTTTTATACCCGCTACTCATAGAGTAGAAGGGTATTATAACTTTGTTCAAACCGAAAATGTATGTAACAGGCAGAAGGAGACACCTCCGACCCCATAAAGTATATATATTCTGGCTCCGTGTAAAAATCTAGATCTCAGCTATTATAGGACTACCAAATTTGGTGACAATATGTGTTATTATTGCACGCTGATCAAGTTTATTTTGGATTTTGGCCACGCCCCCTTCCGCCCCCGTAAATCGAAAAAACATTGATTACAAGCTCAATTTTGATGCCATATTGTTCATTTTTACATGATAACTATAGCTAGCCAGATGATTTCTGAAAATTTGGTAACAATCGGATAATAAACACAGAAGTTATTCAGCCTAATGTTTTCCATAGCTTTAAGCAGAGCTGCCAGCAGCGCTGCTTGCAGCATTGTGCCGAGTCGTGTGTGCGTGTACGGTGGTGAAATGGGTTAAGTTGTGGACTGCAAAACGAACAGTACTATTATGCATTTACGGGTTCGAGTCCCGCCCGCATCAAAAATTAAATGTGTGCAAAAATGTTTTTTTTTTTTATTTTATATTTTGACTTTGCATAAATATTATAAGTCCATAACCTTTTACGGTCAAAATATGATTGTAGCCGTTTTTTTGTTCCGCAAATATATGATGTAAAAGCAGCTGCGTAGCGGGTATATTACAGTCGAGCACACTCGACTGTAGCTTTCTTACTTGTTGTTTTTTTTAAGAACTTTTACTTTAATTTTTGGATATGCATTATTTGATGGTCGTGCATTTTATTTAAAATTTTTTTAATGGCTCACAATGAACTTAGTTAACAAGTGGAGAAGTGACAGTCTCTTAAATCAGCTGTGTGCGATTGTTAGAGCGCAGCTTTTTCTTATATTTTTTTTAAAATGTAATGTGGAAGTGTTTTTTTCTTTATTTTTTTGTTGTAATATAAAACAAACACACTTATTACAATGGATTTTGTTGAGCAAATTAATTTTAATTGTTTGATAATCCAGCTAAGGAAAACGATTCGCAAAAATGGCAGTGGCTTAGAAGTTAGAGTGTCAGTCTGCAGAGCCAAAGGTTTTCGGTTCGATTCTCAAAATTAGAGCCACGGAAAAACACTCTTTTATTTTGTTTATTAAAGAATATATATATATATATTTTTTGTAAGTAAAGTAACTAGGGCAACAATAACAACGCGGACTACATATCTGGTCCACCGTTATGTTGCACAATAAAAATGCTTATGCCGGATTGTTGTGTAAAAGTTCTTGGTTCAAGTTTTATTGTGGGGGTCATAGCGCGGTGTCCTTCTTTTTTTAGACCGTGGATTTAAAAAAATACATGGTCTATTGTGTTTGTCGAAATGTGCGGAACAGGTAGAAGGAGGCATCTGCGACCCCATAAAGTATATATATTCATGCTCAGGAGCACTAGCCGAGTCGATTAAGCCATGTCTGTCTGTCCGTCTGTCCGTCTGTATGAGCCACCAAATTTGGTGACAACATTCATGTGCGTCACGCTGTAAAATTTTTATTAAAATTTTGGCCACGCCTACTTCCGACCGCGCAAATCGAAAAACCGTATTGCCCGCCTATATCTTAGAAACTAAAATCGCTAGAGCCACCAAATTCGGTGACAACACTTATGTGAATTATACGCTGTAAAATTTTTATTAAAATTTGGGGCACGCCTACTTCCGCCTCCGCAAATCGATAAACCGTACAGCAAGTGCAATAATAAAGCTAGAGTATTCAGTTTTGGTGTGAATGATAACTATCACCACGTAATTGATCGCTGAAAATTTGGTTCCGATTGGATAATGAACATAAAAGTTATTCAACGTTTCATATAGATTTGCACTGCGCCCACTGTAAGCAAGGAAGCAGTGTTTTTTCCAAGCAGTGTTTTTTTCCAACTGCTTGGACTGCTTGGCGTCTAACTGAAAATTATATGAGTTGTTTATTATTTTTCTTTAAAAAACACGTTTACCAATAACAGTTTTCTAAATCTGATTTTTTTCATAACTTTGAAAAATCCATGGTCTTATACAGTCAACACTTGACTGTAGCCGTTCTTACTTGATTCTAGCTGTTATGTTTAGGTTTACTCCTTCTGATTCTATCCAGAGTTTAAGTGGGGTCCACATAAAGCGGAGTTTTTGTCGGCTTTTATTTCTAAGGGCTTACCCATATCTATGAATATGAGTAGAATAGTTATTTTGGCTTCGAGCCAATCTCTACTGTTTACTTCAATCAAGGAGGCGTATTTAGAATAAATGTCAATACATGATAGGAATTGTTTATTATTTATTAAGTAGAAATCCATGACATACTTGTCTCTGGGATTAAAAGATTCAGGGGTTGTTTCGAAAGCTAATTTTGTATTTCTATGTTCGGTTTTAGCGATGTTACAGATCTCGCATTCATTTATAATGTTTTGAATGAGCTTTTGGTAATAATAAAGTTCTTTGAACTGAAGTGAAAGTTTTTCTATGCCAGGGTGTAATAATTCTTTATGTGTTTTGAGAATGGTTTCCTTGAATTGAGCGTATGTTTGAATATCTATTAGTTTAACACTGGTTTTCATAACTTCAGTGAAATTGTCGGGACTTATGATTTAAGTATATGCATTCTGAAAGACTTGAAAGTCAATTTCGTTAAGGAAGTAAATAACACTTTTTTTAGTGCAGAGGTATTCTTTGATTAGATTTTTAGCAAGGGTGTCTGTCATTTCTTTATAACTGATTTTTATTCTAGTTCTATGGAAATATTTTATTACTTGGACTTCGTCATGATCGTCTCTTAAGAATTCTAATTGTCTTGTGTAATAGTTAAGGGGTCTTTCGGTTATGGGAATATAACTCTGATTGTCTTCTTGTGCGCTATGCACTGTGGCTGCTGTAGCAAGGGAAACTGTGTCGTCTTCTCCTAGAAAGTTTTCTTGAATTTGAATTCTGGATAGGGCGTCAGCGACTTGATTTTCTTTACCAGGTAAGTATTGGATATTATAGTCATATTCGTTCAATTTTATTTTCCATCTCTGTAACTTTATATAAGGATCTTTTATGTTGCTTAACCATACGAGTGGTCTACGATCGCCTAATATGTCGAACTTTCTTCCGAATAGGTAAGACCCAAAGTATTTTGTTGCTCATACTATGGCTAATAATTCCTTTTCTATTGCCGAATAGTTGAGCTCGTGCTCGCTTAGAGTTCTGCTCGCTTATCAAATGGGTTTATGCTCTTGGGATAATACGGCACCTATAGCTATATTACTTGCATCTGTTGTTAGGGAAAATTTCTTTTCAAAGTTAGGGTATACTCGAATCGGATGGGACGTGATGAGTCCCTTTAGTTTTTCAAAGGCGGATATGTAGTCGTCATCTTTTGTATTGATAATTGCTCCTTTTTTAAGTTTGAGTGTCATGGGTTTTGCTATTTTCGCAAAATTGGGAATGAACTTACGGTAGAATCCACAGAGTCCGAGAAAAGAGGGGTTTGGTTTTATACCGTCAGTCGTGATGATGTGACCGAGAAATTCTGTTTCTTTCTTTAGAAATTCACCAGACCAAATGGCATACGAGTATATTCGTAAAGTCCATGTTTTGTTGAAAATGCTGTTTTAGGTATTGACTGTGGGTCTTTTTGGATTTGGTGGAATCCTTTAGCTAGATCGATGGTTGTGAAATACTGACAACGTCCAAGCTTGTCTAATATTTCATCCATTATTAGAATGGGAAATTTATCGTTAATGCTTATTTCATTGAGACTGCTATAGTCTATGACTAATCGAAATTTTGGTTTGCCCGAAGCATCGTTTTTCTTTGGGACAATCCAAATGGGGGAACAATATGAAGACTTAGATTTCCTAATTATTTTTTGTTCTATCATTTTGTTTATTTGTTTTTTAATTTCTTGGTCAAATAATTAAAGATATTTGTAAGGTTTTTTATAAATAGGGTCTTCGTGTTTTGTTTGAATAGAATGCTTAATCGCACTCGTGAAAGTCAAATTTTCACGTTCCCTGTACTGAACACCACCGTATTCGAGCAAAACATGCGAAAGTTGTTCCCTTTCTTCTGTATTCAGATGTTCTAATCTGAAATAGATTGGTTTTTCTAGGTAAGGGGTAATAAGAGGGGTTTCTTTAGATTCAGAAGACTTGAGACACTCATAGGTGGTCTTGGACTCTTCTTGTTCAGATGACTTAGGGCCCTCATTGGTAACCTTGCACTCATCTGGTTTTAAGTGGGTTTTCGGCTTAATTTTAAGGAGGGTTTTCTCCTTTTTTGGGGTATTTAGAGGGGATTCCTCTGGGTAAAATGACTTGGGGCACTCATTGGTAACCTTGGACTCATCTGGTTTTAAGTGGGTTTTCCGCTTAATTTTCAGGAGGGTTTTCTCCTTTTTTGGGGTATTTAGAGGGGTTTCCTCTGGGTTAGATGACTTGAGGCACTCATTGGTAACCTTGGACTCATCTGGTTTTAAGTGGGTTTTCCGCTTAAATTTCAGGAGGGTTTTTCTCCTTTTTTGGGGTATTTAGAGGGGTTTCCTCTGGGCTAGATGTCTTGGAACACTCATTGGTAACTTGGACTCATCTGTTTGAATGTGGTCGTACCACATTTTGAATGGATAGTTTATAGTGACTGTTTGTGTTGAATAGTTAACTTGGGTATTGGTTGACTCTAAGTAATTTCTGCCTAATAGTAGGTCATATTTTTCTGAGAAATTATGAATATAGAAGGTTTGCTTAGTAGGACAAAGGTTGCTTGGATGCAACGAAACGCTTTGAGTTAACGTTATAGTACCATTTATAGTGTGAGCTTTTATTTTAGAGGGTTTTGTGGGCAAATTAAAGAAATTTGGTTTCATGATATGAATGGAAGAATCAGTGTCTACGAGGCATTTAAGAGTTATGTTATCAATTTTAATTATTAGGAATGGGTTTCCTCCTCCAATGAATCGCTTTCCGATTCCGAGGCTGGTTAATGAAAATTTTCGCCTGTGTCCATATTGTATTGGCCAATAGTACGATCTCTTTGTCACTTGATTGATATCGGTAAACGAGTCGCACAATTAACTCTCTTTATCCTACCGGCTGCGCCAGAAACAGATTCAGAGTTATGTTTAAGTAAAAAAAAACAACAATTGTTTGATTTTTACTTGAACACTTTATTTACTTCCAAGTAGCTGAGGAAGAACCGTAGCCGTTGGATTATCACTTGGGCATATAATGGGGTTTCAAAGTCGAAACGAGGCTTTGGTGAGACTACCTCTATTGATAGTATACTCAGAACTGAACGCTTGTAAGAGGACGTGTTCGCGTTTATATAGGCAAGATTAAGAGCGAAGTGTTTTAAAGAGAGAGTTAGAGCTGTGATTTTTGGTTCCCTCGTGAGGAGAGGAGCTCTCTTAAAAGGTAATTTAAGAATCCTGAGACAAGTGCGTGAGCGGTGACTCGGGCAATAAGGTTTTATTATTTCAGTTGGCTTTATTATTTCAGTTGGTTCCCGTTTAGATTTGGGGGAGATTTGATTATCGTTAAGATATCAGAATTGGGGGAGAATTGTTTATCGTTAAGATTTCAGAATTGGGGACAATTGTTTAGTTTATGATCTGTTGGAACAGTACTTATGAAGTGTGGGGTGACTTGAAACATGACACTAGGCATGTGCGTTAATGGCCAAAGTTAATCGAAGGGCTCTTGTTCTTTGATTACAATGAGCACTTAAAATTTGTGTTCAGTTTTTAAATTTTAATATGTGTACGTGAGTTTTACAATAATGCTCTTTGTTATATTCTAATGTACAATTAAAATATATGTGGTTGGGGAGTGGGTGTTGAATGGATATGTTACTATTTGTATATTCTTGCTCAGACTCACTAACCGCATAAGTGCGTCCGTGGTTAAGTTGGGGACTACGAAATTATTGATTTAATGGGGTCGTTGGTTCAAATCCCAGAGCATCTAACTGAAAACTATATTTAGACCATGGATTTTAAAAAAATACATGGTCTATTGTGTTTGTCGAAATGTTCGTAACAGGTAGAAGGAGGCATCTGCGACCCTATAAAGTATATGTATTCTTGCTCAAGATCACTAGCCGAGTCGACTAAGCCATGTCGGTCTGTCCGTCTGTATGAACGCCTTTAAAGCAGAAACTAAAAAAGCTAGAGCCACCAAATTTGGTTACAACACTTATTTGAATCATACGCTGTAAAATTTTTATTAAAATTTGGTCCACGCCTACTACCGCCCCCGCAAAATGTAGCTTCCCCAATTACAGCTGTACAGTCACGATTTTTTTAAAGTCAACATAAAAGCTTATCGCGGACGTTTTGTAAAATTTTGAATAAGATCGGACAATAAACATGAAAGATATTCAAAAAATTGTCTTTCTTATAATTGACTTGGTAGTTTGGTCAAGATTGAGTCTTGTGTCAGGCATATTCTCTTAGGCAAGCTAAAATAAAATTGTTTTATCTTTATACCCGCTACTCATAGAGTAAAAGGATATTATAACTTTGTTCAAACCGAAAATGTATGTAACAGGCAGAAGGAGACACCTCCGACCTCATAAAATACATATATTCTGGATTAGGATCAACAGCCGAGTCGATATAGCCATGTCCGTCTGTCTGTCCGTATGAAAATCTAGATCTCAGCTATTATAAGAGCTAGAACTACCAAATTTGGTGATAAAATGTGTTATTATTGTACGCTGATCAAGATTATTTTGGATTTGGCCACGCCCCCTTCCGCTGCTGTAAATCGAAAAAAAATTGATTACAAGCACAATATTGATGGCATATTGTTCATTTTCGGTTTACATGAAAACTATAGCTAGCCAGATGATCTCTAAAGATTTTTAGAAAAAACGTCAATACATGATAGGAATTGTTTATTATTTATTAAGTAGAAATCCATGACATACTTGTCTCTGGGGTTGAAATTTTCAGGGGTTTTGAAAGCTAATTTTGTATTTCTATGTTCGATCTTAGCGATGTTACAGATCTCGCATTCGTTTATAATGTTTTGAAAAAGCTTTTGGTAATCTGGGTAATAATAAAGTTCTTTGAACTGAAGTGTAAGTTTTTCAATGCCAGGGTGTAATAATTCATTATTTGTTTTGAGAATGATTTCCTTGAATTGAGCGTATGTTTGAATATCTATTAGTTTAACACTGGTTTTCTGGAGTATATGCATTCTGAAAGACTTCAAAGTCAATTTCGTTAAGTAAATAACACTTTTTTTAGTGCAGAGGTATTCTTTGATTAGGTCTTTAGCAAGGGTGTCTGTCATTTCTTTATAACTGATTTTTATTCTAGTTCTATGGAAATATTTTATTACTTGGACTTCGGTATGATCGTCTCTTAAGAATTCTAATTGTCTTGTGTAATAGTTAAGGGGTCTTTCGCTTATTGGAATATAACTCTCATTGTCTTCTTGTGCGCTATGCACTGTGGCTGCTGTAGCAAGGGAAACTGTGTCGTCTTCTCCTAGAAAGTTTTCTTGAATTTAAATTCGTGATAGGACGTCAGCCACATGATTTTCTTTACCAGGTAATTATTGGATATTATAGTCATATTCGTTCAATTTTATTTTCCATCTCTGTAACTTTATATAAGGATCTTTTATGTTGCTTAACCATACGAGTGGTCTACGATCGCCTAATATGTCGAACTTTCTTCCGAATAGGTAAGACCCAAAGTATTTTGTTGCCCATACTATGGCTTATAGTTACTTTTCTATTGCCGAATAGTTGAGCTCGTGCTCGCTTAGAGTTCTGCTCGCTTAGCGAATGGGTTTATGCTCTTGGGATAATACGGCACCTATAGATATATTACTTGCATCTGTTGTTAGGGAAAATTTCTTTTCAAAGTTAGGGATTAGAATCGGATCGGACGAGATGAGTACCTTTAGTTTTTCAAAGGCGGATATGTAGTCGTCATCTTTTGTATTGATAATTGCTCCTTTTTATACCCGCTACTCATAGAGTAGAAGGGTATTATAACTTTGTTCAAACCGAAAATGTATGTAACAGGCAGAAGGAGACACCTCCGACCCCATAAAGTATATATATTCTGGCTCAGGATCAACAGCCGAGTCGATATAGCCATGTGCGTCGGTCTGTCTGTCCGTCTGTCTGTCCGTGTGAAAATCTAGATCTCAGCTATTATAAGAGCTAGGATTACCAAATTTGGGGACAAAATGTGTTTTTATTGCACGCTGATCAAGTTTATTTTGGATTTTGGCCATGCCCCCTTCCGCCACTGTAAATCGAAAAAAATTGATTACAAGCGCAATTTTGATGCCATATTGTTCATATTCGGTTTACATGATAACTATAGCTAGCCAGATGATCTCTGAAAATTTGGTAACAATCGGATAATAAACACAGACGTTATGCAGCTTAACGTTTTCCATAGCTGTAAGCAGCGCTGCAGCGCTGCCAGCAGCGCTGGTAGCTGCATTGTGCCGAATAGTGTGTGCTTGTAGGGTGGTGAAATGGGTTAAGTTGTGGACTGCAAAATGAACAGTACTATTATGCATTTACGGGTTCGAGTCAGGCCCGCATCAAAAATTAAATGTGGGCAAATTTATTTTTTTTTTTTTATTTTAGAATTTGACTTTGCATAAATATTGTAAGTCCATAGCCTTTTACGGTCAAAATATGATTGTAGCCGTTTTTTTTGTTCCGCAAATAAATGATGTACGAGCAGCTGGAAGCAGAAAGTCCGTCAAGCAGAAAGAATGGGGTCTTTTGCCCAAAAAGAGCCCTTTATGGGCTTAATGTAGTTTTTGGCCGCTCTAATGTCGATAAGTATCTTTAGTTTTCTCCCAGCCAGCTGCTTTTCGACAAATGGCAACCGGGAGCATCCTCTAAAAAATTGAGCAGTCCGGCCAGAGTCACTATCATCTTCTATGCTAGCTACGGCTGCCGCAGCTGCCTCCTGATACTTTTGCGAGTCCTCAGGATGAGTCTGTTCGACAAATGGCAACCGGGAGCATCCTCTAAAAAATTGAGCAGTCCGGCCTCATTGCCAGAGTCACTATCATCTTCTATGCTAGCTACGGCTGCCGCAGCTGCCTCCTGATACTTTTGCGAGTCCTCAGGATGAGTCTGTTGACTTATGTTGTTCACCCTCTGCCGTCTCTGTCCAGTCATACGCTTGGAGTTACTACTTCTTTTTTGATTTCTATTGTTATCTGAATTGGGGTCGCTCTTTTGGGGGTTCCAATTAGTCTGCTGCCTGAACTTAGAAGATGAGTCCACTTCCATGGGCTCTTGTGGTGGCCTGTCATTATTCTTTTGGGTATTTTCTGCCTGCTGAGGCCTACTCTGACCCTGTCCTCTTCGTATAGTACGGATTCCTTTCGGGGGCCCGCTCATTACCACCACTCCTACCCTGCCTATCATACTGGCGGTTTGGCTGCCTACTGCCTTCAGAAGCATGATTTCTCTCTTCTCAGATGATCTCTGAAAATTTGGTAACAATCGGAAAATAAACACAGAAGTTATTCAGCTTAACGTTTTCCATAGCTGTAAGCAGCGCTGCAGCGCTGCCAGCAGCGCTGGTTGCTGCATTGTGCCGAATAGTGTGTGCGTGTACGGTGGTGAAATGGGTTAAGTTGTGGACTGCAAAACGAACAGTTCTATTATGCATTTACGGGTTCGAGTCCCGCCCGCATCAAAAATTAAATGTGTGCAAAAATGTCTTTTTTTTTTTATTTTATATTTTGACTTTGCGTAAATATTATAAGTCCATAGCCTTTTACGGTCAAAATATGATTGTAGCCGTTTTTTTGTTCCGCAAATAAATTATGTACAAGCAGCTGGGTAGCGGGTATATTACAGTCGAGCACACTCGACTGTAGCTTTCTTACTTGTTTTTTTTTGTTTCGCAAATAAATGATGTACAAGCAGCTGGGTATATTACAGTCGAGCACTCTCGAATGTAGCTTTCTTACTTGTTTGTGTATGGGTCAGGAGGCTCTGAGCAGCAGCGCAATGATTCATAATGTATTCAATGTATTCTTGACATTGCCCGCCTGCAGTTCTATCGCTCTGTTGTTGAGAGTCGATAGCTTCATTTGTAGTCCATTTGTCTCTCTGGTGACGTGACGCTGGGTTTCAAAGGCGGATATAAGTATGTTATTCCTGCCGTTCATCCTACCAAAGATGACCATATATCTTCATTCTGTAACGCCCTGGTGAGATCTAAAGACCGCTGAGGTGGTACAGATGGCCATTTCACGCCGGCCTTTTTAGACCAAAGGTCGCCAAAACCCTACAATTTTTTATTATTTTAGATTTTGGATTTGCACTAATATTGTAAGTCCATGGCCATTGTAGCCATTCTTTGTTGTTTAGCAAATAATTTTGATGTACGAGCAGCTGCGTAGAGGGTACATAACAGTCGAGGACACTTGACTGTAGCTTTCATTGTTGTTAATAAGGATCCTAATTGCAGACGATACTGTGTGGCTAAACACTTGAGTTGCATATTTATCATTAATTTTTTTGAAAGGAAGTGTGGTAAGTGAATTAATGTAAATGTTTTTTTTTTTTTGTAGGGTTTCGGCGACCTTTCATTTAAGACCATGGATTTTAAAAAAATACATGGTCTATTGTGTTTGTCGAAATGTGCGTAACAGGTAGAAGGAGGCATCTGCGACCACATAAAGTATATATATTCTTGCTCAGGATCAGCCGAGTCGATTAAGCCATGTCTGTCTGTCCGACTGTCCGTCTGTATGAATGCCTATATCTCAGAAACTAAAAAAGCTAGAGTCACCAAATTTGGTGACAACACTTATGTGAAACATACGCTGTAAAATTTTTATTAAAATTTGGGCCACGCCTACTTCCGCCCCCGCAAATTGAAAAAACGTATTGCAAGCGCCTATATCTTTGAAACTAAAAAAGCTAGAGCCCCCAAATTTGGCGACAACACTTATGTGAATCATTAAATTAAGCGCATTAAGCGCTGCCGGCAGCGCTGCTTGCAGCATTGTGCCGAATCGTGTGTGCGTGTACGGTGGTGAAATGGGTAAAGTTGTTGACTGCAAAACGAACAGTACTATTATGCATTTACAGGTTCGAGTCCCGCCCGCATCAAAAATTAAATGTGTGCAAAAATGTTTTTTTTATACCCGCTACTGTAGAAGGGTATGATATCTTTGTTCAAACCGAAAATGTATGTAACAGGCAGAAGGAGATACCTCCGACCCCATAAAGTATATATATTCTGGCTCAGGATCATAAGCCGAGTCGATATAGCCATGTCCGTCTGTCCGTCTGTCTGTCTGTCCGTCTGTCTGTCCGTGTGAAAATCTAGATCTCAGCTATTATAAAAGCTAGAACTACCAAATTTGGTAACAGTATGTGTTATTATTGCACGCTGATGAAGTTTATTTTGGATTTTGGCCACGCCTTCTTCCGCCCCTGTAAATCGAAAAAAATTGATTACAAGCGCAATTTTGATGTCATATTGTTCATTTTCGGTTTATATGATAACTATAGCTAGCCAGATGATCTCTGAAAATTTGGTAACAAGCGGATATTAAACACAGAAGTTATTCAGCTTAACGTTTTCCATAGCTGTGAGCAGCGCTGCCGGCAGCGCAAATTCTTTATTTGTACAGGACATAATGAGAATGCCTTACAATGCAAATTTTTGCAGTTGTTGGATAACAGCGTCAGTAGCTTAGTGGAAAAGCGATGAACTCCTGAACCGACAGGCCCGTGGTTCAATTCCCAGTTCATGCCGCTTAAGCTTTTTCTATTTATACCCGCTACTCATAGAGTAGAAGGGTATTATAACTTTGCTCAAACCGAAAATGTATGTAACAGGCAGAAGGAGACACCTCCGACCCCATAATGTATATAGTAACATATCCATTGAACACCCATACCCCAACCACATATATTATAATTGTACATTAGAATATAACAAAGAGAATTATTGTAAAACTCACGTACACATATTAAAATTTAAGTACTAAACACATTAAATCTTAAGCGCAAATTGTAACCAAAGAACAAGAGCCCTTCGATTAACTTTGGCCATTAACGCACATGCCTAGTGTCATGTTTCAAGTCACCCCACACTTCAAAAGTACTGTTCCCACAGATCATAAACTAAACAATTGTCCCCAATTCTGAAATCCTAACGATAAACAATTCTCCCCCAATTTGGATATCTTAACGATAAACAAATCTCCCCCAAATCCAAATGGGAACCAACTGAAATAATAAAGCCAACTGAAATAATAAAACCTTATTGCCCGAGTCACCGCTCACGCACTTGTCTCAGGATTCTCAAATTACCTCCTATTTTAAGAGAGCCCCTCTCTGCACGAGAGAACCAAAACTCATAGCTAAAACTCTCTTTAACACACTTCGCTCTTAAGCTTGCCTATATAAACGCGAAGACGTCCCCTTACAAGCGTTCAGTTCTGAGTATACTATCAATCGAGATAGTTTCGCCAAAGCCTCGTTTCGACTTTGAAACCCTATTATCCGACCAAGTCATAATCTAACGGCTCCGGTTCTTCCTTAGCTACTTTGGAAGTAAATAAAGTGTTCAAGTAAAAATCAAACAATCGTTGTTTTTTTTACTTGACCATAACTCTGAAACTGTTTCTGGCGCAGCCGGTAGGATAAAGAGAGTAAGTTGTGCGACTCCTTTACCGATATCAATCAAGTGACAAAGATCCTTGTACGACCAAGCTTATCTTTCGAGATTGAACCACCCTGTGAGGAGCTGCTTCGCCAACTATATAACATTTCACTGGAAGTATTCATAAGTTCGTTGAAGATATAAAATCTAAATCTTTCACAATATCAATCAAACTCGTGTTAGAAAATAATCATAATAATACCATATTATACACAAATGCATTAAACAATACAGTTAAAGATGTAATAATGAGGAAGTTGCCCGATAGGTTATTTATGACACTTGCTAGACATGACATAACGACCGTATCTAAACTAAAACAAGTAGCACAATCAGAAGGTGTGTACGACATAGTTTTCAACGACCGAACAAAACCTCAAAATAGTTCCAACTCTAACACTAATTCACATCAAAACTCAAAGAATAAAGGGAATTATCAAAATTTCGCAAGCAATGCAATGCATAACTCAAACAACTCAAATCCAAATAGTAGTTCAAAGCCTGCTGAATCAAGTCAGCAAGTTATGAGCGAATTCAAACAAAAATTAAGCCAAGGCAGAGCCCAAAATTCTATGAACCATCAACAACAAAGTGTTAATGCACCGAACCCCCCTGTCAAACGGCAAAGAGATAGTACTAGTGGCCGATACAAAATGGACACAGGCGAAAATTTTCATCAACCAGCCTCGGAATCGGAAAGCGATTCAGAAGAGGAGGAAACCCATTCCTAAAAATTAAAATAAATAACATAACTCTTAAATGCCTCGTTGACACTGGTTCTTCCATTAACATCATGAAACAAAATTTCTTTAATTTCCCCACAAAACCTTCCAAAATAAAAGTCCACACTATAAATGGTACTATAACGTTAACTCAAAGCGTTTCGTTGCATCCAAGCAACCTTTGTCCTACTAAGCAAACCTTCTATATTCATAATTTCTCAGAAAAATATGACCTACTATTAGACAGAAATTACTTAGAGTCAACCAATACCCAAATTAACTATTCAACACAAACAGTCACTATAAACGGCTATCCATTCAAAATGTGGTACGACCGCATTCAAACAGATGAGTCCAAGGTTACCAATCAGTGCCCCAAGTCATCTAACCCAGAGGAAACCCTTCTAAATACCCCAAAAAAGGAGAAAACCCTCCTGAAAATTAACCGGAAACCCCACTTAAAACCAGATGAGTCCAAGGTTACCAATGAGTGCCCCAAGTCATCTAACCCAGAGGAAGCCCCTCTAAATACTCCAAAAAAGGAGAAAACCCTCCTGAAAATTAAGCGGAAACCCCACTTAAAACTAGATGAGTCCAAGGTTACCAATGAGTGCCCCAAGTCATCTGAACAAGAAGAGTCCAAGACCACCTATGAGTGTCCCAAGTCTTCTGAATCTGAGGAAACCCCTCTTATTATTAGAAAAAACCCTTCTAGAAATATCTTCTAACTACGCAATAGATGACGAGTTAAAAGAATCCAATGTATTCTGATTAGAACATCTAAATACAGAAGAAAGGGAACAACTTTCGCATGTTTTGCTCGAATACGGTTATATTCAGTACAAAGAAGGTGAAAATTTGACTTTCACGAGTACGATTAAGCATTCTATTCAAACAAAACACGAAGACCCTATTTATAAAAAACCGTACAAATATCCCCAAGCATTTGACCAAGAGGTTAACAAACAAATAAACGAAATGATAGAACAAAAAATAATCAGGAAATCTAAGTCTCCATATTGTTCCCCCATTTGGATTGTCCCAAAGAAAAGCGACACTTCGGGCAAACCAAAATTTCGATTAGTCATAGACTATCGCAGTCTCAATGAAATAACCATTGACGACAAATTTCCCATTCCAATAATGGATGAAATATTAGACAAGCTTGGACGTTGTCAATATTTCACAACCATCGATCTAGCTAAAGGTTTCCATCAAATCCAAATGGACCCACAGTCAATACCTAAAACAGCATTTTCAACAAAACATGGACATTACGAATATACTCGTATGCCCTTTGGTCTGAAAAATGCACCAGCAACATTTCAACGTTGCATGAACAACCTTCTAGAAGATTTAATCTATAAAGATTGTTTAGTTTATTTAGATGATATTATCATTTATTCTACCTCGTTAGAAGAACACATAATGTCACTAAAAAAGGTATTTGAAAAGCTACGATCAGCCAATCTAAAATTACAACTTGACAAATGTGAATTTCTGAAGAAAGAAACAGAATTTCTCGGTCACATCATCACAACAGATGGTATAAAACCAAACCCCAATAAAATAAATGCAATTGTCAATTTCCCCATTCCTAAAACCACAAAAAGAATAAAATCTTTTCTCGGACTCTGCGGATTTTACCGTAAGTTCATTCCGAATTTTGCAAAAATAGCAAAACCCATGACACTCAAACTTAAAAAAGGAGCAATTATCAATACAAAGGATGACGACTACATATCCGCCTTTGAAAAACTAAAGGTACTCATCACGTCCGATCCGATTCTAATATACCCTAACTTTGAAAAAAAATTTTCACTTACAACAGATGCAAGTAATATAGCTATAGGTGCCGTATTATCCCAAGAGCATAAACCCATTTGCTATGCGAGCAGAACTCTAAACGAGCATGAGCTCAACTATTCGGCAATAGAAAAGGAACTATTAGCCATAGTATGGGCAACAAAATACTTTAGGTCTTACCTATTCGGAAGAAAATTCGACATATTAAGTGATCACAGACCACTCGTATGGCTAAGCAACATAAAAGATCCTAATATGAAGTTACAGAGATGGAAAATAAAATTGAACGAATATGACTATAATATCCAATACCTACCTGGTAAAGAAAATCATGTGGCCGACGCCCTATCCAGAATTCAAATTCAAGAAAACTTTCTAGGAGAAGACGACACAGTTTCCCTTGTTAGAGCAGCGACAGTGCATAGCGCACAAGAAGACAATCAGAGTTATATTCCAATAACCGAAAGACCCCTTAACTATTACACAAGACAATTAGAATTCATAAGAGACGATCATGACGAAGTCCAAGTAATAAAATACTTTCATAGAACCAGAATAAAAATTAGTTATAAAGAAATGACAGATACCTAATCAAAGAATACCTCTGCACTAAAAAAAGTGTCATTTACTTCCCTAACGAAATTGACTTTCAAGTCTTTCAGAATGCGTATACTCAAATCATAAGTCCCGACAATTTTACTAAAGTTATGAAGACTAGTGTTAAACTAATAGATATTCAAACATACGCCCAATTCAAGGAAATCATTCTCAAAACACATAAAGAATTATTACACCGTGGCATAGAAAAACTTACACTTCAGTTCAAAGAACTTTATTATTACCCCGATTACCGAAAACTCATTCAAAACATTATAAATGAATGCGAGATCTGTAACATCGCTAAAACCGAACATAGAAATACAAAGTTAGCCTTCGAAACAACCCCCGAAACTTTTAACCCCAGAGACAAGTATGTCATGGATTTCTACTTAATAAATAATAAACAATTCCTATCATGTATTGACATTTATTCTAAATACGCCTCCTTGATAGAAGTAAACAGTCGAGATTGGCTCGAAGCCAAAAGAGCTATTTTGCGCATATTCAACGACATGGGTAAGCCTTTAGAAATAAAAGCCGACAAAGACTCCGCTTTCATGTGCACCGCACTTAAACTCTGGTTAGAATCAGAAGGAGTAGACCTAAACATAACAACCAGTAAAAATGGAATTTCTGATGTTGAGAGATTTCATAAAACTGTCAATGAAAAACTAAGAATAATAACAAGCGAAAACGAACCCGAAAACCAATTCACCAAATTTGAGAAAATACTGTACGTATACAACCACAAAACAAAACACAACACAACTGGTCGAACACCAGAAGAAATCTTCATTTTTGCAGGAACCCCTGCATATAATACACAACAAAATAAGATAAACAAAATCGACAAACTAAATGAAAATAGACAAGACTTCGGTATAGACACCAACTTCAAAGAATCCTCTCTAGTTAGATCAAAAACGACTACCCCATTCAAAAAGACAGGTAACATAAGACAAATAGATGACAAACATTATGAAGAAACAAATAGAGGTAGAAAAATCATACATTATAAATCTAAGTTTAAAAAGAGAAAGAAAATTAATAAAAGTAAATATAATACCGATAATTCCAGCCATTCTCCCGAACATAATATTCATGATATGCCTCCTATCGACAGTTAATGCACAGAACCTAGAAGTAACCCCCATCCATGCCAAAAACAGTTACCTTATTTTTCAAACTGGATCGATTGATTTGCCTATTAACTACGAATATCATTACCTATCTATTAATTTAACCAAAACCGAAAACACTTACAAAGAACTTATCAAACAAGCCCAATCATTTGAAAATTTACCACAAATTCAGTACCTATTAGAAAAACTCCATAGAGAAATGAACGGTATAAGAATCGCAAAACGTAGTAAACGCGGTCTTGTTAATTTTATGGGATCCATTTACAAATACTTATTTGGTACGTTAGATCAAGAAGACAAGGAAGAATTACAACAACAAATAGGTGACATTTCTAAAAATAATGTACAAATCAGTGAGCTTAACCACGTAATAGAAGCCATAAATGAAGGAATTGAACTAACTAACCATTTAAATAATATTTTTGACGGAGATCAAATGTTAGCTTTAATAATTTGCAATTTACAACAATTCACCGAATACGTAGAAGACATAGAACTTGGTATGCAACTGACACGCCTAGGTATCTTTAACCCTAAACTTCTGAAACATGATTCATTAACCCACGTAAATTCTGAAAAACTTCTTAACATTAAAACATCTACTTGGCTTAAAGCTGACACTATCGAGATTCTGATAATATCCTAAATTCCAAGAGAAATAATTAAAAAACCAGTATTTGAAATAGTACCATACCCCGACGAAAAAGATAACATATTAACCGAAACAATACACGACAAATACTTTTCACATAATAATCAAACATACACAGCAAACTCTCAAAGCTTAGTCATAAATAAATGTATCGCAGGTATACTAAATCAGGTCACAACTCAATGTAGATACAGCAAAACACATTCTGAATTCGAAATAAAATATGTTGAACCTAATATAATCACAACTTGGAACCTTCCAAAGACCATTCTAAATCAAAATTGTATTAATAGGGAAATTATAATAGAAGGCAATAATATGTTGTTCTGTTCAATTAGAAGAAATACTTATCACCAACACGATGTTAGATTATACCCAAACCGTCTATGTAAACAATAATGTAACAAAACTCGAACCACTCGAATACACTCAAGCAAAAGAAATAATTGAACAACACACCCAATCGAATAATATCTTTCAAATAATAACACTTACAGCATTAACCATATTGGTCACACTCTTAATATTGTACTTCATTTATAAATACAAAACTATACCCCAAAAATTGATTGTAAAATTCAAAAAACAAACATCAGAAAACGAAACTATTATAAACCCCGAAACAGAAAATAATTTACCCATTGTAAATTCTCCCGTATTATATCCCACAATTCACGCCTGAGGACAGGCTTTTTTCTTAAGGATGGGGAAGTAACATATCCATTCAACACCCACACCCCAACCACATATATTATAATTGTACATTAGAATATAACAAAGAGAATTATTGTAAAACTCACGTACACATATTAAAATTTAAGTACTAAACACATTAAATCTTAAGCGCAAATTGTAATCAAAGAACAAGAGCCCTTCGATTAACTTTGGCCATTAACGCACATGCCTAGTGTCATGTTTCAAGTCATCCCACACTTCAAAAGTACTGTTCCCACAGATCATAAACTAAACAATTGTCCCCAATTCTGAAATTCTAACGATAAACAATTCTCCCCCAATTCGGATATCTTAACGATAAACAAATCTCCCCCAAATCCAAACGGGAACCAACTGAAATAATAAAGCCAACTGAAATAATAAAACCTTATTGCCCGAGTCACCGCTCACGCACTTGTCTCAGGATTCTCAAATTACCTCCTATTTTAAGACAGCCCCTCTCTGCACGAGAGAACCAAAACTCATAGCTAAAACTCTCTTTAACACACTTCGCTCTTAAGCTTGCCTATATAAACGCGAAGACGTCCCCTTACAAGCGTTCAGTTCTGAGTATACTATCAATCGAGATAGTTTCGCCAAAGCCTCGTTTCGACTTTGAAACCCTATTATCCGACCAAGTCATAATCTAACGGCTCCGGTTCTTCCTTAGCTACTTTGGAAGTAAATAAAGTGTTCAAGTAAAAATCAAACAATCGTTGTTTTTTTTACTTGACCATAACTCTGAAACTGTTTCTATATATATTCTGGCTCAGGATCAACAGCCGAGTCGATATAGCCATGTCCGTCTGTCCGTCTGTCTATCCGTGTGAAAATCTAGACCTCAGCTATTATAAGAGCTAGGACTACCAAATTTGGTGACAATATGTGTTATTATTGCACGCTGATCAAGTTTATTTCGGATTTTGGCCACGCCCCCTTCCGCCCCCGTAATTCGAAAAAACATTGATTATGCCATACGCAATTTTGATGCCATATTGTTCATTTTCGGTTTACATGATACCTATAGCTAGCCAGATGATCTCTGAAAATTTGGTAACAAGCGGATATTAAACACAGAAGTTATTCAGCTTAACGTTTTCCATAGCTGTGAGCAGCGCTGCCGGCAGCGCAAATTCTTTATTTGTACAGGACATAATGAGAATGCCTTACAATGCAAATTTTTGCAGTTGTTGGATAATAGCGTCAGTAGCTTAGTGGAAAAGCGATGAACTCCTGAACCGACAGGCCCGTGGTTCAATTCCCAGTTCATGCCGCTTAAGCTTTTTCTTTTTATACCCGCTACTCATAGAGTAGAAGGGTATTATAACTTTGTTCAAACCGAAAATGTATGTAACAGGCAGAAGGAGACACCTCCAACCCCATAATGTATATATATTCTGGCTCAGGATCAACAGCCGAGTCGATATAGCCATGTCCGTCTGTCCGTCTGTCTGTCCGTGTGAAAATCTAGATCTCAGCTATTATAAGAGCTAGGACTACCAAATTTGGTGACAATATGTTTTATTATTGCACGCTGATCAAGTTTATTTCGGATTTTGGCCACGCCCCCTTCTGCCCCCGTAATTCGAAAAAACATTGATTACCAGCGCAATTTTGATGCCATATTGTTCATTTTTGATTTACATGATAACTATAGCTAGCCTCTCTTAAATCAGCTGTGTGCGATTGTTAGAGCGCAGCTTTTTCTTATATTTATTTTTTTTTTATTTTTATTTCTTATTTAATTGTATGTTTAAGTTATCCAAGGTTCGATTCCGCATGCATGCATGTCATGGTGGGGGAGATCGAACTCTTCTTATTTTTTGCAAATAAAAGTTTTTGCTTCCCTTTTTGAGCTACCTTCATGAAACTTTGTATACATGTTTCTTATTGCTGCCCGCTGTAAATAAGTCGGAACGAGCCGGTATGGACCGATACATCGTATAGATGCCATAGAACCTATCGGTCGTTTTTTTAACAAAATTTATTAAAAGTTAGAGTGCTCTAGAACACTTTCCATTCAAGTATATAAAGAGGTATTAAAAGGGCACATATCGTTTTTTATATGCATGCATGCGATTTATAGTCTTCAACAGGTAGAATTATTATTTTTACTGTTTAAGTGATAAATCTTGGATTTTTTTGGTACCTGAATAAAAGTTATACGTTTTTATACCCGCTACTCATAGAGTAGAAGGGTATTATAACTTTGTTCAAACCGAAAATGTATGTAACAGGCTTACAGCATTGTACCGAATCGTGTGTGCGTGTACGGTGGTGAAATGGGTTAAGTGGACTGCAAAACGAACAGTACTATTATGCATTTACGGGTTCGAGTCCCGCCCGCATCAAAAATTAAATGTGTGCAAAAATGTTTTATTTGTTTATTTTAGATTTTGACTTTGCATAAATATTGTAAGTCCATAGCCTTTTACGGTTAAAATATGATTGTAGCCGTTTTTTTTTTGTTCCGCAAATAAATGATGTACGAGCAGCTGGGTAGCGGGTATATTACAGTCGAGCACACTCGAATGTAGCTTTCTTACTTGTTTTTTAAATCCATGGTCTACAAACGATATATGGCAAATTTTGCAAGAAGAATTGAAGAAAATCACCCCTCAACATTGCGCACGTCTGGTGAATTCAATGCCAAAGCGTTGCTCCGCTGTTCTTAAGCAGAAAGGTCATCCCACTTAATATTAAAGTAAATTTCTTAAAAGTATAAGGAATATGTTGCATTTTGCGTAAACAGCTGTTTATTTCGATATGAAAACTATCGGTAGAGACAGCTGTCCTGGTATTGGGACATCTGTCAACAGAGCAAGCAGTGCACACCAGTGGTGGCAGGGTTAGCGGGAAGAAATGGCCTTCAGAGAGATTCTCTTTTAAGCCAATTCTGTCAGCGACCCCCGCTCACCGTTAGTGAGAACCGCTGTTTGGCCTGTCGGTTAGATGCCCGAAGGCCCAAGTTTGTGACCGCCAACGGTTTTATTTTTGGGCCTCAGTCATAAAAATTAATTGTGATCAGCGGGCGAGGATTTTGAGCTGCGCTCAAAATATATAAGTGCGTGTGTGTTTTTGCTGTTTTTTTTATTATCATTATAATAATATAATTATTTTGGTTTCCAGGAGCGAAGGAGTGACTGCTACGACAGAAGGCGGAAAGAAGCAGTCTCCTGGTGAGTTTGTTCCAAGCGGAGCTCCGCCAGGAGACCCGTTTGATTTTGACCCTGCATCCACCTTCGAACCCAGCCTCGTTCGCGCCCACAGCTAGGGCGCAGCGCGCAAAAGGCACCGTCACAGCAGCAGCGAAGAAGCAGCAGCGAAGAGCAGAAGCGCAGCGCGCAAGCATTACGCAGCGCCGCAGATCCCCGACCCTTTATATTAATTATACCCGCTACTCATAGAGTAGAAGGGTATTATAACTTTGTTCAAACCTAAAATGTATGTAACAGGCAGAAGGAGACACCTCCGACCCCATAAAGTATATATATTCTGGCTCAGGATCAACAGCCGAGTCGATATAGCCATGTCCGTCTGTCCGTCTGTCTGTCCGTGTGAAAATCTAGATCTCAGCTATTATAAGAGCTAGGACAACCAAATTTGGTGACAATATGTGTTATTATTGCACGCTGATCAAGTTTATTTTGGATTTTGGGCACACCCCCTTCCACCCCCGCAAATCGAAAAAACATTGATAACAAGTGCAATTTTGATGCCATATTGTTCATTTTCGGTTTACATGATAACTATAGCTAGCCAGATGATCTCTGAAAATTTGGTTACAATCGGATATTAAACACAGAAGTTATTCAGCTTAACGTTTTCCATAGCTGTAAGCAGCGCTGCCGGCAGCGCTGCTTGCAGCATTGTGCCGAATCGTGTGTGCGTGTACGGTGGTGAAATGGGTTAAGTTGTGGACTGCAAAACGAACAGTACTATTATGCATTTACGGGTTCGAGTCCCGCCCGCATCAAAAAATAAAAATGTTTTTTTTTTTTATTTTATATTTTGACTTTGCATAAATGTTATAAGTCCATAGCCTTTTACGGTCAAAATATGATTGTAGCCGTTTTTTTGTTCCGCAAATAAATTATTAAAATATTACAAGCAGCTGGGTAGCGGGTATATTACAGTCGAGCACACTCGACTGTAGCTTTCTTGCTTGTTTTTTTCTCTGGGTGAGACTGGAATCTCTTTTTTTTCTCAGGGTGGGACTGGAATCTCTTTTTTTTATAACTCTTCTTTTTTTTCGTAGTGCATTTGCATTAAAGTATGCCTTTTTTTAACAAGTAGAGCAATTCTCTTCATTTTTGGATAAGTACACAAAAATGTTTCATATCATCGTTTTTTTTTTATACCCGGTACTTCTGCAGCAATGACTTAAGCTTGCGCATGCTCTTGACGCTCAACTTGTGTGTCTCAAAGAGTGAGATTGTCGCCTGCGAATAATCGTTGCCATAGAGTTTGCCCATGGCCATTAGCCACATCGCGCTGGGTGAAGCCGAGCTCGATGCGACGCTGCTTGAAGGTCTTCGCAAACTGATCGAGCTCCATAACTATTCAACAAATTATTTAATTTCTTTTTTACACTAACTGAATTTTTTGAATTTTTGGTCTTGGTTTACTATATTGTTTGTTTCCTTGTTTGCTTTGTTTTCAATCTATAGTAATGTAGCTTTGTTTTCAATCTATAGTAATAATACATTTAATTTAATATCTTTTCTATAACGACTTTTAAATATATTTGGTAAAACTTTTAACTAAATTTTAAATATATATACAGTGGTGGCCTTTTATTTAGCACACTATTTAGCAGCACACTTCAACATGAATTTTTACCGATTGTATAGTGAATAGTTCACCAATTTTTTTTGGTTGTTGCCTTATTAGTTGATAAGATGTACCGTTACTTTCACCCTATTCCCTTTCGTCGTTTTTTTTCTGCGTTGGTTTGAATGAATTAACTATGATTTTCAGCTGGACATGAGTTTAGCACACTTATATTTTTTTTTATCAATTTATTAAGTAGAATGAGAAAACATAAGAAAGGGGACTAATATTTTGTTGGATATCCTTTGTTTTTGATAACTACATCCAATCTTCTGTGCTGACTCTCCACTAAAGCAGCGCATCTGTTCTGCGGAATACTGTACCACGCTTCTCGGATAATTATCCACAAATCATTCAAACTGCCCAGATTTTTGGTGCGAATGTGCTGCTCAACATCATTCTAGAGATTCTCTATCGGATTGAGGTCCGGTGACTGAGCTGGCCACTTCAGCGTAACAACTTGATGCTCCTAAAGGCAACTTTTCATAAGCCGTGAAGGGTGCTTAGGATCGTTGTCGTGCATAAAACGCCATGATAATGGCATATTGTCCTCGGAATATGGCACCAATATATCCTCTATAATTTCTTTATAGACGTATTAGTCCATACGTGTGTTTATCCGGTAAATCATTGATACATATTTTTTAATAACATTTAAATTTTTAATTAAAATAAATAGGTAATACTAAATATGCGAGTCTTTAAAAGAAAGAACAAAGAAAATAAAAAAAAGAAACGAAAAAATAGAAAAAAAAAGAAAGAAAATTTCTTTCTTTTCTAGAAAGAAAAAGAAAATTTGGTAACAATCGGATTATAAACACAGAAGTTATTCAGCTTAACGTTTTCCATAGCTGTAAGCAGCGCTGCCGGCAGCGCTGCTTGCAGCATTGTGCCGAATCGTGTGTGCGTGTACGGTGGTGAAATGGGTTAAGTTGTGGACTTTATGTTTATTGCATTTTTATGCATTTACGGGTTCGAGTCCCGCCCGCATCAAAAATTAAATGTGTGCAAAAATGTTTTTTTTTTATTTTATGTTTTGACTTTGCATAAATATTATAAGTCCATAGCCTTTTACGGTCAAAATATGATTGTAGCCCATTTTTTGTTCCGCAAATAAATTGTGTACAAGCAGCTGGGTAGCGGGTATATTACAGTCGAGCACACTCGACTGTAGCTTTCTTACTTGTTTATTTTTATTTTTTATTTAAATGTATGTTTAAGTTATGAGAATAAATATCAACAAAAACACGCATCATGCATTCAGACTTTGTTTTTGTCGTGCAAGAATTTCCGAATGGTCTCATAATGTAACTTTGTCAAAATTTGCGTAATGGCTTAATGACCGAATGGAAAAGTGGTGGACCTCTTAGGTAATGGGTCCAAGGTTCGATTCCGCATGCATGCGTGTCATGGTGGGGGAGATCGAACTCTTCTTATTTTTTGCAAATAAAAGTTTTTGCCTCCCTTTTTGAGCTACCTTAATGAAACTCTGTATACATGTTTCTTATTGCTGTCCACTGTAAATAAGTCGGAACGAACCGGTACGGACCGATACATCGTATAGATGCCATAGAACCTATCGGTCGTTTTTTTAACAAAATTTATTAAAAGTTAGAGTGCTCTAGAACACTTTCCATTCAAGTATATAAAGAATTATTAAAAGGGCACATATCGTTTTTTACATGCACGTATTCGATTTATAGTCTTCAATAGGTAGAATTATTAGTTTTACTGTTTAAGTGATAAATCTTGGATTTTTTTGGTACCGGAATAGAAGTTATACGTTTTCAATACTTTTTACTCATTTTGCCGGCAGCGCTGCTTGCAGCATTGTGCCGAATAGTGTGTGCATTTACGGTGGTGAAATGGGTTAAGTTGTGGACTGCATAACGAACAGAACTATTATGCATTTATGGGTTCGAGCCCCACCCGCATCAAAAATTAAATGTGTGCAAAAAATTATATTTTTTATTTTAGATTTTGACTTTGGATAAATATTGTAAGTCCATGGCCTTTTATGATCAAAATATGATTGTAGCCGTTCTTTATTGTTCCGCAAATAATTTTGATGTACGAGCAGCTGGGTAGCGGGTATATTACAGTCGAGCACACTCGAATGTAGCTTTCTTACTTGTTTTTATTTCAATTTTAGTATTTATTTTGTATTATAATATATATATTATTATATTATTTTAATCTATAATAAAAATATTATATTATTTGAACATATATAATATTTTATAACATAATATAATAACAGCAGACAATAATTTTAATCTTATCTATAAATTAGTTTCATGGTGCACGCATGTACATATGTATGTACTATTAATAGTATATATGACATACTCATGTTCACGACGTTATATGCATTTTTAACGCGTGCCAAAATTCAGGAAGAGACATTGAAAGCTGTATATATGTGTGTGTAAATTTTGCCACGCGCTTTAAAACATACATTTATCGTCTTCTCTTTCTGTCCAATGCTTATTGCACTTGTCTATTCGCTTTTGCATTCTCACCGCGTTCTTCTTCTTTGCTTCATTAATTTAATTTGAGCGCGTCGTTCGATCAGCTACAATTTAATTTACAATTTAATCTGTTTAGTTGTGCGTTCCCGCCTAAGTGCATTTTGTTTTGTGTTTATAGTGCTTGCTGAATTCGTGTACTGCACTATCGCATTTCTAAAGTTAATTAACGTGACTAAATTGAACTTATTAGGTTCATGTATTTGTGCATGCATACAAAAATATAAAAATTTAAATATAACTACATGCATACATATGTTTATGCGTGTACTTAAACATATCTACATACTATGTACATGCGTTTCAAAATAGTGCTGTGGTTCGTATAAACAATAACATAAAACTTTGGTGCTCCCTTACGCTTGTTGCTTACGTTGTTGTTAAAAGCGTTTTATGGTCTGCGCACAGTGGGGAATAATAAACAGATAAGCAAAAATTTTTCATTTATAATTATTAATTTAGTCAATTATATTTTAATTCCAATAAGAACGAATATATTTATTACTTATTTATAATTCCTTAACACTTTGGAATTTTAAAACTATAATTGATTGAATATTAATTTTGCTGTTTATAGCACTTGCAATAGTTTACAAAAAAATTTTAATAATATTCATAATAATATTAATAATTTCAATTAATATTTAATAAAATGATATATTTATAAATAATTTTATTTCTATATTTTTATTCATGAATATATTTTAATAATTACTGATTATTTTTTCATTCCTGTTTATCGAATAATTAATATTTATTATTTTCTTTATATTATTATATTATTTGAAATTCTTCGTTGTATATATTCTTGAAATTTTTCACATGGGAATTTAGATATTACTTTTTTTTGACCCTTTTTGCGAAAGTTTGTTGGCTATGCCTCAACGAGCGGCAAAACAGAGGCGAAGAAATAGATCGCATAGGGACCAAATGGATTATTCGCAGACATAAAACGATAGAAATGCTAGAGCCCAGAGAGATCGCAGAGGAAATGAAGAGAATAGGGAATCGCAATTTTGATGTCATATTGTTCATTTTCGGTTTACATGATAACTATAGCTACGCAGATGATCTCTGAAAATTTGGTAACAAGCGGATATTAAACACAGAAGTTATTCAGCTTAACGTTTTCCATAGCTGTGAGCAGCGCTGCCGGCAGCGCAAATTCTTTATTTGTACAGGACATAATGAGAATGCCTTACAATGCAAATTTTTGCAGTTGTTGGATAACAGCGTCAGTAGCTTAGTGGAAAAGCGATGAACTCCTGAACCGACAGGCCCGAGGTTCAATTCCCAGTTCATGCCGCTTAAGCTTTTTCTTTTTATACCCGCTACTCATAGAGTAGAAGGGTATTATAACTTTGTTTAAACCGAAAATGTATGTAACAGGCAGAAGGAGACACCTCCAACCCCATAATGTATATATATTCTGGCTCAGGATCAACAGCCGAGTCGATATAGCCATGTCCGTCTGTCTGTCCGTGTGAAAATCTAGATCTCAGCTATTATAAGAGCTAGGACTACCAAATTTGGTGACAATATGTTTTATCAAGTTTATTTCGGATTTTGGCCACGCCCCCTTCCGCCCCCGTAATTCGAAAAAACATTGATTACCAGCGCAATTTTGATGCCATATTGTTCATTTTTGATTTACATGATAACTATAGCTAGCCTCTCTTAAATCAGCTGTGTGCGATTGTTAGAGCGCAGCTTTTTCTTATATTTATTTTTTTTTTATTTTTATTTCTTATTTAATTGTATGTTTAAGTTATCCAAGGTTCGATTCCGCATGCATGCATGTCATGGTGGGGGAGATCGAACTTTTCTTATTTTTTGCAAAGAAAAGTTTTTGCTTCCCTTTTTGAGCTACCTTCATGAAACTTTGTATACATGTTTCTTATTGCTGCCCGCTGTAAATAAGTCGGAACGAGCCGGTATGGACCGATACATCGTATAGATGCCATAGAACCTATCGGTCGTTTTTTTAACAAAATTTATTAAAAGTTAGAGTGCTCTAGAACACTTTCCATTCAAGTATATAAAGAGGTATTAAAAGGGCACATATCGTTTTTTATATGCATGCATGCGATTTATAGTCTTCAACAGGTAGAATTATTATTTTTACTGTTTAAGTGATAAATCTTGGATTTTTTTGGTACCTGAATAAAAGTTATACGTTTTTATACCCGCTACTCATAGAGTAGAAGGGTATTATAACTTTGTTCAAACCGAAAATGTATGTAACAGGCTTACAGCATTGTACCGAATCGTGTGTGCGTGTACGGTGGTGAAATGGGTTAAGTGGACTGCAAAACGAACAGTACTATTATGCATTTACGGGTTCGAGTCCCGCCCGCATCAAAAATTAAATGTGTGCAAAAATGTTTTTTTTTTTTATTTTAGATTTTGACTTTGCATAAATATTGTAAGTCCATAGCCTTTTACGGTTAAAATATGATTGTAGCCGTTTTTTTTTTTTGTTCCGCAAATAAATGATGTACGAGCAGCTGGGTAGCGGGTATATTACAGTCGAGCACTCTCAACTGTCGCTTTCTTACTTGTTTTATTTTAGATTTTGACTTTGCATAAATATTGTAAGTCCACAGCCTTTTACGGTCAAAATATGATTGTAGCCGTTTTTTTTTGTTCCGCAAATAAATCCTTCTACTCTATGAGTAGCGGGTATTATAACTTTGTTCAAACCGAAAATGTATGTAACAGGCAGAAGGAGACACCTCCGACCCCATAAAGTATATATATTCTGGCTCAGGATCAACAGCTGAGTCGATATAGCGATATATAATGAAGAGAATAGGGAATCTCAGCAGATTGGGAATATTAGTCGAAGCTCATGTAGAGGACCAAATTTAGACATTAGAAATTATGAAACTATAGAGAACCCAGAAAATAGAAAACTTACACGTACTGATGAAGTAGAGGGGGAAAGGGGTGTCAGGAATCTACGTAGATCTACTCGAAGATTTTTCCCCCAGCTTTACAACATTAGAGACTCAAATAGGTATTTTAAATAGAATGGTTAAGCTGGGTCCTGATCAGGTTTGCCTTTGTTGCAAAGGCCTTTGGTTCCCCTTTCAGATTACCAAAAGGACTAGGTCTTTTATTGAGAATACAAATGAATATAGTGCGGATATTTTAAGTCTCTCCAGTCAGTTTCCATCTCCTGACAACACTTTTAAATTTTGCAATACATGCAGTCGCACTATTAAAACTGGTAGAAAGCCAAAATTTTCCATCAAAGATTTTAGATTTTCCAGACTTGGCCGAATGTCTAAAAGGGCTTACACCATTAGAGGAACGACTGGTCTCTCCTCGCCTTCCATTTATGGTGATTAAAACTTTATGCATTGGCCGACAAAACGCCATTAAAGGAGCTGTGGTTAATGTCCCCATTCCTGATGCCAATATTGTAACATCGTTACCACGAGCTTTCCACGAAGCAGAGGTTGTGCAGCTCCACCTTAGGCGTAGGATGGAATATAACCATGATTTCATGGCGGAAACCATCAGGCCGTTGAAAATTGTAGAAGCTATTAGATTATTAGTTGAGTGAGCTACATAAAAAGCATAGTGTAGCTTATAATGAACAGTGAATGTCACATTCCGTTTCCGATACTGTTTATTTATTTATTATTAATTTAAAGTCAACTAATAGCAGTCGACGAAAGAGTTACAGAAGAACAGATAAAAAAATTTAAATTTTTTTAGAAAAACGAAAGTTCGAAATTTTAAAATGGAATATAAAATATTATAATTATAAAATTTAATTAATTATAATTTAATTCCGGGAAAAAAACAAAATTTCTAGCCGATCCAACATTTGTTGCAATGTTGCAATCAGAAAAGTTAATATTAGTTATTAGTATGATGTGTTAATGAGTTAAGAATAGAAATTTTTATATTAGAAAGAGAGAACTCTAAGTTGAAAAGTCTAAGAAGTTTAATATATTGATCTCAGAGAAGACGGAAAGGGTCATGCAAGCTATAATTACTAGAACAAAAGTCTAATGACAATGGCTGAAAATTACGGGTAACTCTAGAAGGAACACTAAAATTAAGTTGCCTGAGTAAGGAAGGGGAATAAAAAAAAATAAAATAAACAAGACACTTAACATAATACGACGGTTAGCTAAAGAAGAAAGGCTAAATAAAAGAAACCGATTATGATAAGGTGTTAAATCTACTCCTGGAACCCAGTTGAAACTACGTAAAGCCAAAAGAAGAAACTGCTTTTGAACAGAATCAATTCTGTCTTGATAAATTTGGTACTGCGGGGACCACACGCAAGAACCATATTTGAGAATCGGATGTACAAGAGAAGTATAAAGTAGCTTGGTTGTAAAGGGATCATTGAATTCTTTGGCCCATCTTTTAATGAAACCAAGAACACGGAAAGTCTTGTTAACAACATGTGTAGCGTGGCGATTAAATAATTTACTTCAGATATTCTTAAAAGTTGAGTTAAATTAAACGAATAGTTCATGACGTTATGGTTTCCTCTGTAAAATGACATAACTTTACATTTTGAACAATTAAGATGTAGCCGGTTATGACTACACCAGGCAAAAAACATGTCAAGATCCATTTGAAGAAGGTTTAAAGTTTTGTCATTATACGTCAGACAAAGTTTAACTTCATCAGCGTACATAAGGATAAATAATTGTGTTAGTACAAAAGGTAGGTCATTAATAAAAAGGTTAAAAAGTAGAGGGTCAAGATGACTACCCTGAGGAAGAGGCAAGAGTTAAAAAGGACTCTTTGCGTCCTCTTAGTTAAATAATTAGATATCCACAAAATAAATTTTTGAGGAAAACCAATGAGATGCAATAAGTTATGATTAACGGAGTCAAATGCTTTACTGAAATCAGTGTAGACCTCATTAGTTTGCATTTTCCTCCGAAATCCTTTGGTTATAATTGAGGAAAACTCAAGAAGATTTGTAGTTGTGGATCTAAATTTGACAAATCCATACTGATAAGGGGAAAGAACGGACTTACACATATGTGTTAATTGTGCAGTCAAGATTTTTTCAAAAATGTATAATAGAATAGAATAGCGGACAATTTAGAGATACACCTATAACTCTTTAAATCTTGGTTAGAGCCACATTAGTGAAGAGGTATAGAGAGGGAATCCTTCCATATAGGCGGAAAAAAACTCGTGGCTACGGATAAATCAAGCAACTTAAATATAGGCTTACAAATGGTATCAGCACAGAATCATATATACATGCTGGAACCCCATCAGGACCGGGAGAAAATACAAGCTTAGCTTAGGCGTAGACGCCGTGGTGATAGTGATCATTCACACCAAAACTGAATACTCTAGCTTTATTATTGCGCTTACTATACGGTTTATCGATTTGCGGGGGCGGAAGTAGGCGTGTCCCAAATTTTAATAAAAATTTTACAGCGTATGATTCACATAAGTGTTGTCACCAAATTCGGTGGCTCCAGCTTTTTTAGTTTCTAAGATATAGGCGCTTGCATTTGAGGGGACGGAAGTAGGCGTGGCCCAAATTTTAATAAAAATTGTACAGCGTATGATTCACATAAGTGTTGTCACCAAATTTGGTTGCTCTAGCTTTTTTAGTTTCTGAGATATAGGCGTTCATACAGACGGACAGACAGACATGGCTTAATCGACTCGGCTAGTGATCCTGACTTTATAGGGTCGCAGATGCCTCCTTCTACCTGTTACGCACATTTCGACAAACACAATAGACCATGTATTTTTTTAAAATCCAAAAAAGGTTAAAAAGTAGAGGTCCAAGGTGACTACCCGGAGGAACCCCAGACGTAACAAATATAAGCTTAATATAAGCCGGCAGCGCTGCTTGCAGCATTGTGCCGAATAGTGTGTACGGTGGTGAAATGGGTTATTTTAATTGTTTTTAAATTTTCTCTATGAAGGGGATAATTGTCAGTCACTTCTGGAAGAGGCCTTAGAATTTCTCTTTGCGGCATTGGGAAATAGGGAATGCCAAAGCGACAAAATGAGGTTCCCCTCAATTCACGTTGACATGAATTCCCATGGTTGTGCTTCTGGTACTCTATATACGGAGCGAGTTCTTCATTGGTTTCATTTGTGGAACAAACAAAATCCACTTTGGGGGCGTCTTTCAGCCAAAACATTCCGTGGATATAAGGTGAACCTCTTGGCTGGAACTCAACTCTCCAGTAGTACAGTAGTTGTGTCTTCCAAAGACACCGCCCTCTTTCTTCATTACCTTAAATAATTGCCTCCAACGATTGTCAAAATACCTAACACAAGTTACCGGATCGGAACGAATTAGCCTAACCTTTTTGTTTGAAGTCAACGCAAGTGCCTCCTCTTCCGTAACTTCTTGCTTGTCCACAACCCTTTTCAGCAGGACAAGAAGCTCTTTCCACCTACTTTCAGCAGCCGACAAAGTTATAAGATTTACATACATTTTCGGTTTGAACAAAGTTATAATAAGTTTTGACGGCCAGCGGAGCACCCCGGCTGTTAGAGTGCACGTCTCTGCGGATAGGGCTCCACAGTGCATTAGATCGGAGTTCTGTGCCGACAGCGTACGACACACTCACAGATCTGCACACCTTGTTTGGAAAACTTAAAATATCTTGGCGAGCAGCAAACGCATAACCTCACTAACTCGCTGAAAAAAATCTATAACCTACATCTCTACTTACATCTACATCTACATCTCTACATACACCTACATCTACATCTAAACCTACATCTCTACAATATATATCCACCAAACAATATCAAAAACAGTGCAACTACAAAAAAATAAACTATTATTAAAGAATTTAGACAAAGTACAATATACATAAGCAGTGATGCACAAAATTCCACAATGCCATTCACATACACCACCGCAGTTGATCACGAAATCTACCACGAAAATAGCAAGACGTGTTTTTTGATAGTGAAGAGTTTTTTCCTGTGTTTCTGCGGTTTTTCTGCCCAGAACTCTGACCTGAAAGAGCAAAGTGCTTGGTCAAAGTCTGCTGCATTGGTGGCAATACTCACTGCGAGGTTCTCCGGGTTCTGGAATCCTAATCGGGAGTCTTTTCCCAGGTCATATCACTGCGCTTATTGGTGGTGAGGGCGAGGAGAGCGCCGCGAGGGCTGAGTGAAGGTGAAAATTTAATTTTCACTCAACTTTCCTCGCTTTCTCCTTTTCCTAAGTCACGCCATTGTGGCCGGCGGAGAACATCAGCTGTCAGCGCTGCCAACCTACGTCAGTAAGCGATCGGACCTGAGTGGCGTTGCCAGATCAACGGCACCGCCAGGGCTGCTCGATCAGTTGAGCGCGTAATTCAGATATTTAATTTGAATTTTATATTTTTATAAATATCTATATTTATAAATATTTATGAATATATATTTATATTTATATATAAATCTCGTAAATTTAAATTTAAAATTTGACGCTCTACGTACGCATAGGGTAAGTTGTTGACCCCTACCAATTAATGGACGGTACAACGGGGGGCATTGCCCCCGACGACGTGCTGGACCCATTCAAACGAAGCGCCAGAATGTCCAGGTCCCCCACAAGAGGAGCAGGAATAACGGAGCGAGGAGCTGAAATCCCAGTTCCAGCGGCCGTGAGCGTAGCGCAAGCCGTCTCCCAGACGCTGACTTCAATACCCAGCATCAGTGATCTTATAGTAGGAGAGAACTTGGCCCCTTCAGCACCGCCAGTGACCAAGAAGAAGATCTCCGATCTCATCAGCGTGCCGACCCAAAAAGCCTCAGCGAAAACCCCGCCTGTTTCGCCGATTAGGCCACTAGACCTGTCGGCCTACAAAAACGAGGATCTGCGCATCATTTTGGGCATTATGGAACGGAAAATAACGGTACTGTTATCAGCCTTTGAGACGCAGCGCCACGTCACCCGGGAAACTAAGGGGGTGATGTCGGAGATGGCAGCTCTAAATGCCAGAGCAATCCAGCTGCAGGATGCCATCGCTAAGGTGGCCCCAACGAAGAGCACGGCAACCCAGACGGAAGCGCGACTGCGACTGCAACCAGCGTGCACCCCGGCAGCCAGCAAAAAGAGCGCCCCAGTGAAGCCTGTCCCGAAGAAGCTTCCGCTAACAAGGATGTGACCTTGCAGACCCCAAAATTAAGGAGCCACTTCCGCCCAGCTTCGCGTCCGTAGCCAAAGAGGGTAACAAAAAGGCGGAGTGGACTAAGGTGGCACCTAAACGATTACGCAAAAAGCCGGAGGCGATAATAATTAAAAAGACGGGAGAAATTTCATACTCGGACATGCTCCGTAAGCTCAAAGCCGACCCGAGCCTGACAGAACTTGGCAGTCATGTCAAGAAAATCAGGAGGACCCAACAAGGCGAGTTGTTGCTCGAAGTGGAGGGAAAAGATTCTGCAAGCGTGCCCAAATATAAAGGAGCGATCGAAGAATCCCTCAGGGAAATGGCTGCGGTCCGCACGGGCGCGCAGAGAATGGCGCTAACCTGCAGCGGCATGGATAAGGCGACGACAGCAATGGAGCTCTACAACTGCATGGCCTCCCAATTTGAAGATATTCAGCTGAAGCCAGATGGGACCCAAGTGGCGACGGTTACGATTAGCGTTAACGACGCAATAGGCGTCCTAAAAAAGGGCTCGGTAACCGTTGGCTGGTCTCGCTGTCGCATCATTCAAGACACACGCCCCACAAGATGCTATAAATGCCTGGGTTACGGTCACTGGGCCATCAACTGTAAGGAGCCTGACCGCTCGGACTGCTGTCTTCGGTGCGGCGAACGTGGGCACAAAGCGAAGGGCTGTGATAATCAGCCGAAATGCCTGATCTGCAACAGCGATGTAGACAGAAATCACCCGACAGGTAGTTATGCATGCCCTACCTTCAAAACGAGCACAAAAAAAGGAGTCCTGAGTCGCCGTGATGATGATTAACATCTTCCAGCTAAATGTTAACCACTGCGCAGCTGCACAGAGCCTCCTGTCCCAGACAGCGAACCGTACGCCCCTGGTGCGGGAAACTCAGAAGTGCTCTTCGACTCTGCACGTACGGCGGCAGTCATATGCTGCAGAAACCTCTACATAGAGGAACAGGAAAGCGTGCCTATGCGTGGCATTGCGTACGCTAAAGTTAAGGGTGTTCATCTATATAGCTGCTACGCCCCGCCTAGTGACAGTCCGGACCTCTTCGAGGAACTGTTAAATACTTTAATTCACCACGCTAGAGGGCGCAAGCCTGTAGTCATTGCAGGTGACTTCAATGCCTGGGCAATAGAATGGGGAAGCCGGATATCCAATCTCAGAGGACGGGCCGTTATTGATGCCATGAACCAGCTGGACCTGGTGCTGTTGAATGACGGCGGCAAGCCGACGTTTAATAACGACAGAGGTATATCATTCATCGATGTCACCTTTGTCAACAGAAGCCTAGCCCCCAACTGCTAAATTGACGGTTCAGGAGGATGTAACGCTGAGCGGTCATGCCCTAATTACATTCAGCGCGAACACGTCGTGCATTACACAACGACAGGCAAGGAGTACTCTTGGGCAAGCATGGGACATCAGAAAACTTGACAAGGACATGCTGGCTTTCAACATCGAACAAATGGAGCTTACAAATGGAGATGCGGAAACCATGGTGGCGGCGCTCATGAAGATGCTGGAAGCTGCATGCGATGCAGCGATGCCGCGTAAGAAGCAAAGAAGTAAACACAAACCTCCGGTCTACTGGTGGAACGGCTCCCTCAACCAGCTACGCTCGGAATGCTTCAGGGCAAGGAGACAGGCGCAACGAGCCAGAGGACACTCTCAGCACTCAGATCTACATGAGTGGTACAGATCGAAACGTGCGGAGCTCAGAAATGGCATTGCTGCTGCTAAAGCAAATGCTTTTAAAGAGCTGCTGGCGAGCGTAGACGATGATCCGTGGAGTCCCGCCTACAAATTGGTTTGCAATAAGCTGAAAGCCGCTGAAGGAGGCACTCCACAGGACCCGACTCTATTATCAAGCATCGTGAAGGAGCTATTCCAGATCAGGATACTCTATGGCAACCCGCACAAGAAATCCCTGTCCCCGACTTCCCGTGTGTCACTACATGTGAGGTCATCGAAGCGGCAAAGAGAATCAAGCCCAACAAAGCCCCAGGTCTCGATGGCATCCCAGGCGTCGTAGTTATGGCTGCAGCAAATGCCAAGCCTGAAATCTTCAGGGACACCTTCCAACAGTGTCTGATAGATGGTGTCTTCCCTTCTCGCTGGAAGAACATGAGGCTGGTATTGTTGCCGAAAGGTAAGGCTACAACTAATGCTGCAGGCAGTTTCCGCCCACTATGTCTGCTGGATATTGTGAGAAAGCTCTTCGAACGCATCCTATACACCCGAATTGAGCTGATCACTGAGAGCCCCGATGGCCTACAAAGACACCAGTATGGCTTCCGGAGAGGAAAAAGCACTCTCGACGCTCTCAGTGCCATAAGAGATCTGGCCAAGTCCGCCCTCGATGGTGACAGATGGCTAGGTAGCAGCAAGGAGTACTGCGCCATCATCACGCTAGACGTGAAAAATACATTCAATACGGCGAGATGGCCAAACATCCTTGGGGCCATGCGCAACATGGATATTCCTCGTTACCTCAGGATCATCATTGGCAGCTACTTCAGGGACCGTATACTATGGTACAATACTGATGGCGGGCCAAGAAACAACCACGTCACCGCAGGTGTCCCACAAGGGTCGGTACTTGGTCCAATCCTGTGGAACATAATGTACGACGGGATATTGTCCATCAGCAAGCCCAGTGGAGTGGAGCTACTCTGCTTTGCTGACGACGTGGCAGTACCAGCGGTTGCCAAAACTATTCCGGAGCTACAGGACAAGAGCAATGCAGCGATTAGCTCAGCTATTAGCTGGCTGGAGAATGCCGGTCTAAGCATCGCTGCACACAAGTCCGAAGCAGTGTTGTTGAGAGACAGAAAGGCGAGAGTATACGTGTCGCGGTCAAAGACGCTCAAATAGAGTCTGCTGGATCCCTGAAGTATCTGGGTGTTCTTATTGACCATGGACTGTCATTCAAGGAGCATGCGAGATACGCCAGTAGAAAGGAAGCGATGACAGCAGCAGCACTGGCAAGATTCATGCCAAATATAGGTGGACCCAGGATGCCGGCCAGGAGGCTGCTAGTGGCAGTCGCGAAATCATCGCTTCTATACGCCTCCGGCTTTTTGCGTAGTCGTTTAGGTGCCACCTTAGTCCACTCCGCCTTTTTGTTACCCTCTTTGGCTACGGACGCGAAGCTGGGCGGAAGTGGCTCCTTAATGTTGGACGTCTGCAATGTCACATCCTTGTTAGCGGGAAGCTTCTTCGGGGCAGGCTTCACTGGGGCGCTCTTTTTGCTGGCTGCCGGGGTGCACGCTGGTTGCAGTCGCGCTTCCGTCTGGGTTGCCGTGCTCTTCGTTGGGGCCACCTTAGCGATGGCATCCTGCAGCTGGATTGCTCTGGCATTTAGAGCTGCCATCTCCGAAATCACTCCCTTAGTTTCCCGGGTGACGTGGCGCTGCGTCTCAAAGGCTGATAACAGTACCGTTATTTTCCGTTCCATAATGCCCAAAATGATGCGCAGGTCCTCGTTTTTGTAGGCCGACAGGTCTAGTGGCCTAATCGGCGAAACAGGCGGGGTTTTCGCTGAGGCTTTTTGGGTCGGCGCGCTGATGAGATCGGAGATCTTCTTCTTTGTCACTGGCGGTGCTGAAGGGGCCAAGTTCTCTCCTACTATAAGATCACTGATGCTGGGTATTGAAGTCAGCGTCTGGGAGACGGCTTGCGCTACGCTCACGGCCGCTGGAACTGGGATTTCAGCTCCTTGCTCCGTTATTCCCGCTCTTTTTGTGGGGGACCTGGACATTCTGGCGCTTCGTTTGAATGGGTCCACCACGTCGTCGGGGGCAATGCCCCCCGTTGTACCGTCCATTAATTGGCAGGTGTCAACAACTTACCCTATGCGTACGTAGAGCGCCAAATTTTAAATTTAAATTTAGGAGATTTATATATAAATATAAATATATATTTATAAATATATATTTATAAATAAATATTTATAAATATAGATATTTATAAAAATATAAAATTCAAATTAAATATCTGAATTACGCGCTCAACTGATCGAGCAGCCCTGGCGGTGCCGTTGATCTGGCAACGCCACTCAGGTCCGATCGCTTACTGACGTAGGTTGGCAGCGCTGACAGCTGATGTTCTCCGCCGGCCACAATGGCGTGACTTAGGAAAAGGAGAAAGCGAGGAAAGTTGAGTGAAAATTAAATTTTCACCTTCACTCAGCCCTCGCGGCGCTCTCCTCGCCCCCACCACCAATAAGCGCAGTGATATGACCTGGGAAAAGACTCCCGATTAGGATTCCAGAACCCGGAGAACCTCGCAGTGAGTATTGCCACCAATGCAGCAGACTTTGACCAAGCACTTTGCTCTTTCAGGTCAGAGTTCTGGGCAGAAAAACCGCAGAAACACAGGAAAAAACTCTTCACTATCAAAAAACACGTCTTGCTATTTTCGTGGTAGATTTCGTGATCAACTGCGGTGGTGTTTTTTTTTTTTTTTTTTTTTTTTTTTGTAACGCCTTACGGTAGGAAAATTAAAATCTTCTAAAGATACCACCTACCGTCCGTAGGTGGCATGCACGATTCATAACTCTCCAAGTAGAGTTATGCCTACGTACTAAAACAAAAACCTCCGTATGCTCTTCAGTCCTTTACGCGCTCATCGGGACTGCCAGTCAAGGTATGACTTCGATGAGCAGGATGTGATGCCACTCGCACTCCCTTCTTTAAATGTTGGCCATGAGACGCACGTCCTTCCACCCTTCAGTCGCCTTTTACGACAAGCCGGGTACGCTGTGGTAGTATTCTTTTCCCGCCACCACACAGGAACTCTTCTCCTTCATTAGCCTCCAGAACTGTTGGCCCTCTCGTCGGCTCGGACTCGTTTCATCATGTTGGTGATGATCGTATGCCCTAGCTCCCATGCCTCACTGCTCTCCATCATAGCCGCGAACAGTCCACTTGGGTTGAGCGGATTCTCAGTCAACGCTCTTAGCTGCTCACGCTCCGCCGTAAATCTGGAACAGTTCATAAGAACATGCTCCGCATTTTCCACCGCATCGGGGCAGTAGACGCATTGGGCTGTCTCAACATGGTGGAACCGGAGTAGGTAAGCCCGAAAGCAGCCATGGTCCGTGATGAATTGGGTTAAGTGGTAGTCCAAGTTTTTATGGCGGCACTCTACCCAAACCGCTAGCTCGGGGATGAGCTGGTAGGACCACCTCCCCCGTTGCGACGTTTGCCATCGGCTCTGCCACTCTCCCATCAGCCGCTCGTGAGCCTCTAGTCGGGTAGCACCTTCACGAATTTGACTCAGGGCCTTGATCTCAAGGTCAATTGGTGGCAAGCCTGCCAGAACTAAAGCTGCGTCTTCGGAAACTGTCCTGAAGCCTCTTATAAGCCTAAGGGCCATAGAACGTAGCACCGAGCGCGCTCCTTTCATATAAGAGCTTCTTATGGTGGCGTTGCTCCAAATTGGTGCCGCATAGGTTAGCGTAGCCTTTGCTACCGCCACTAGCAGTTTCCTGGCCGGATATCTGGGACCTCCCACGTTGGGCATCAGTCTAGAAAGGGCAGCAGATGTGATTGCTGCCTTCCTGCTTGCGTATCTAGCATGGTCCTTAAATGATAGCCTGTGGTCTATCAGCACACCCAGGTACTTTAGGGACGCTTGAGAGGCCACCGGTGTCCCGTTAACCGTAACCAGCATTCTCTCCACCTTTTTTCGGCTACTAAGCATTACGACCTCGGTCTTGTGGGCCGCAATTGTTAAGCCGGCTTTCTCCAGCCAGCCAATGGCCGCACTTATTGTCACGTTGCATTTCCATTGAAGATCTGCAATGGTTTTGGCTACTGCTGTTATGGCCACATCGTCCGCAAAGCAATGCAGTTCCGCTCCTATTGGCCTGCTGATGCCCAGGATACCATCGTACATGATGTTCCACAGGATCGGTCCAAGTACAGATCCTTGTGGAACACCTGCCGACACACGGTACCTTTTCGGGCCTGCCTCCGTATCGTACCAAAGGACGCGATCCCTGAAATAACTGCCAACGACGGTCCTTAAGTACTCCGGGATACCCATTCTATGCATGGCGCTCAGGATTACGGGCCATCTAGCGGTATTAAAGGCGTTCTTTACATCCAACGTAGCGATTGCACAGTACTCCTTCGTTCCTCCTAACCATCTGTCACCCTCGATGGCGTTCTTGGCAATATTTCTCACCGCCGTGAGTGCGTCCAGGGTGCTCTTGCCCTTCCGGAAGCCATACTGCTGACTTCCAAGGCCGTTGGTGCTCTCGGTGATTGCCTCTATTCGGGAATACAGAATTCGCTCCAGCAATTTACCCACAATATCCAGTAGGCATAATGGGCGATAGCTGCTTGCAGCATGTGCAGGTCCTTTGCCTTTCGGTAGCAGCACTAGTTTTTGGCTTTTCCACCTCATTGGAAAGACCCCGTCCGTAAGGCACTGCTGGAATGTATCCTTGAATATGTCAGGTCTAGCCATCGCCACTGCCTTGACCACTACTCCAGGGATTCCATCGAGGCCGGGAGCTTTGTTGGGCTTGATTCGCTTGGCAGCCTCCACGACTTCGAGTTCCGTGACGCGCGGAAAATCAGGAGTAGGGACTGCTGCTGTTGGCTGCCATGCCGTGGTCTGCATTGGGAAAAGTTCCGCAACAATGCTAGCCAGGACATCAGGATCCGATGGCGTTGCCTCTCTCTTCCGCAGCTTGTTGGATACTAGCTTATATGCCAGACCCCAGGGATCTTTGTCCACACTATCAAGCAGTTCCCTGTAGGCATGCGACTTGGCAGCCGATATGCCATGCTTGAATTCTAGTCGTTTCCGTTTATAAACCTCCAGGAGTTCCGCATGCTGGGTGCTACCTCTGGCTCTTTGCGCCCTTCTCCTTGCCCTAAGGCATTCAGAACGAAGTTGACTTAAGGTGGCGCTCCACCAGTACACAGGTGGCTTGCGCTGCGCCTTAGTTCTCCTTGGCATGATTGCGTCGCACGTTGCTGCAAGCTTCTTCATGAGGTCAGCCGCCATAGTCTCTGCATGGTCATTTGTGATTGCCAGGGAGTCGATTTGGTATGCCAGCATAACTTCATCGATCTTCCTGGTGTCCCATGCTTGCCCGACTGTTCTCCTCTGCCGTCTCCAAGACGTGGCCACCGGAAGGAGGCTGAAGGAAATCAGTGCATGATCGCTTAGTGTTACAGCATCATCGTGGACCGTCCAACTAGCGTTAGAGTTTGCCACTAGTCCTCTGCTGACAAAGGTAATGTCAATAAATGACGTTCCCCTATCATTGTTGAACGTAGGCTTGAGACCGTCGTTCAACAATATCAGGTCCAGAATTTCCATCGCGTCTATCACAGCTCGGCCTCTGGGATTGGATACCCTGCTGCCCCATTCTACTGCCCAGGCATTGAAGTCACCAGCGATTATCTTCGGACTACGCTCTCTCGCATGCCTCACCATCAGCTCTAGCATCTGCTCAAACTGTTCCGGGCTGTCGCTAGGCGGAGCATAGCAGCTGTACATATGCACGCCTTTTATCTTCGCATAAGCGATTCCCCGCATCGGAGAGGCAGCCAGTTCCTGCACGTGTAGAGAGCTGCAACATTTGATGGCTGCTTTGCCAGACTCGTCCGTAATCATCGGATTATTATTTCCCACCGTAGGAGAGTAGGGTTCACTCAGAAGCATGATGTCGACATTGCGCTCCGCCGCAGTTTGAGCCAGTAGGCTCTGAGCAGCTGCGCAATGGTTCACATTGAGCTGGATAAATTTAATTTCGTCCTGCATTGGGACGGCTCTTAGCTTCCTTTATGCACGCTCTATAGGTCGGGCAAGCAAAACTGCCCGTCGGGTGGCTCCTATCCACCTCACTGCTGCAAATAAGGCAGTTTGGTGGTGCCGCACACCCCTTTGCCTTGTGCCCTCTCTCACCGCATCGCAAACAGCAATCTGCCCGATCGATCGCCTTGCAGGACGTTGCTCGGTGTCCGTATCCCAGGCACCTGTAGCATCTCGTGGGCCGGAGGTCCTGGATGATGCGGCATCTTGACCACCCTACGGTTACAGTGCCCTGCTTGAGTACCGCAATAGCATCGTTCGCGCTCAGTAAGAGCGTCGCAATCTGAGTCCCATCCCGCATTCTGCGAAGGCTCCTGACATCCTCCGGATTTAGCTGGATGCCTTGGAATTGCTTGACTAGACTGCTGTGGAGTTCCGCTGCTGTCGTGGCCTCGTCCATTCCGCTACACGATAGTGCTATTTTTTGTGCTCCCGTACGTACAGAAGCCATTTCTTTGAGCGACGCTTCTAGTTCCTTTTTGAATTGGGGAACGCTTTCAGAGACGTTTCCGTATACTTCAAGCAGCAGCTCCCCTTGCTGTGTTCTACGTATTTTGCGAACATGTTTGCCCAATTCGCTAAGGCTCGGGTCCGCTTTAAGTTTGCAGATCAAATCTGGGTAGGAAGCCTCTCCTGTCTTCTTAACGATAAGAGCCTCTGGCTTTTTGCGCAGGCGCTTAGGCTTAGGAGTGGTCCACTCGCCACCAGCGCTAGCGTTTTTAGCGACAGATGCATAGTTTACCGGCTTTGCCTCCGTTACACTGCTTTTGGTCATTGCTCCTGTTTTGTTGCCCAACTTTGGCGCTTGTTCCTTGGGCGTCTGGGCCTTTGCCACTTGCACTGCGTGAGTGGCCTTTTTGATGCTCTTTTGCGCCTCTGTCTGCGTAGCTGTTGTCGCAGTTCGTTCCTTCTTTGCGTTGCCTTCGTATAGCTCGGTTGCTCTATTATTGAGAGCCGAGAGTTCACTAATTACGCCCTTGGTCTCTTTGGTGACATGGCGCTGTGTTTCGAACGCCGATAGAAGGACTTGTATTTTGCCACTCATTCTGGCAAGTATACTTCGCAGATCTTCGTTCTGGATCGCCGTGCCTAGGTCTACAGGCCGTATTGGCGATACAGTTGGAGATTTTCCTCCCCCCTTGTGCGTCGGCACGCTAATAACGTCCATTGCCGTCGAGTTTGCAATAGCAGTGGAGTTACTAGGTGTTGGGGCCAAGTTGTCCACCACTACAGCATTGCGGTGACTGGATGACGCTTGTTCCACAGTCGCAGCCGCTGGCCCGGTGATCACGGCTCCCTGCACCAAACTTCCTGATCCTCTTGTAGGAGACCTCGACATTCTGGAACTTCTCCTGAATGGGTCGACGTCTGTGGGGGCAGTGCCCCCCGCTGGAGTATCCATTTATAGACCAGCGATAGCGGTTTAAGCTTTGCAGTCGTCGTGTACCAGAAAGTAGAGAGGGTCCCGCGTAGGCCACGGATTTCCCCTAGGCGTTGATGGGGGTTTATTCCGCCCCTTTTCGGACACCAGAGCCTCTCTAAGGCACCGAAATGGTGAGAGGATGATTTTCAGTCTGTCCGCGACTTTTGAGCCTTTTCCCTTTCTACAATTGGTCCACTCCGAAAGAAAAGTTTAAGCCCAAATTTAACTTTCTGCAACTATTAAAGTTGCTTCGCTCTCTCCGATTAGATTTACTCGGAAAACAGAATTCAAATTTAATTTTGAACCCAAATTCAGATTTAAATTTAAATTAAGAATTGAATTTAAATTTAAATTAAAATTCGAATTGAAATTCAAATCAAAATTTGAATTTTATGTTTTCGCGCCCTTGTAGATCACCAGAGCAGATCTGGCAGCGCCGTCGATCTGGCAACGCCGCTCGAGTCGGATCACCTCTGCAGCGAGTTTCTTTGCAGCCCTAACAGCTGACCCTCAGCAACTGGGCACAACAATGAAATTGCAAAAATTTAATTTGCCACTTATTGTAACTCGCGTTTCGTTTTAATCGCTTTTAATCGCGTAGCAGAACAACTGCACATCACCACTATGTGGATCTGCAAGGCAACCAGTTGTTCTGGCCAAGCTCACTTCGATAATAAAGGAATTTCGCGCAGCGCTTCTAAATCGCGTCCGTATCAGAAATTTCCTTTTCGTCCAACTGCGGTGGTGTATGTGAATGGCATTGTGGAATTTTGTGCATCACTGCTTATGTATATTGTACTTTGTCTAAATTCTTTAATAATAGTTTATTTTTTTGTAGTTGCACTGTTTTTGATATTGTTTGGTGGATATATATTGTAGAGATGTAGGTTTAGATGTAGATGTAGGTGTATGTAGAGATGTAGATGTAGATGTAAGTAGAGATGTAGGTTATAGATTTTTTTCAGCGAGTTAGTGAGGTTATGCGTTTGCTGCTCGCCAAGATATTTTAAGTTTTCCAAACAAGGTGTGCAGATCTGTGAGTGTGTCGTCCGCTGTCGGCACAGAACTCCGATCTAATGCACTGTGGAGCCCCATCCGCAGAGACGTGCACTCTAACAGCCGGGGTGCTCCGCTGGCCGTCAAAACTTATAATAACTTTGTTCAAACCGAAAATGTATGTAAATGTTATAACTTTGTCGGTTGCTGAAAGTAGGTGCAAAGAGCTTCTTGTCCTGCTGAAAAGGGTTGTGGACAAGCAAGAAGTTACGGAAGAGGAGGCACTTGCGTTGACTTCAAACAAAAAGGTTAGGCTAATTCGTTCCGATCCGGTAACTTGTGTTAGGTATTTTGACAATCGTTGGAGGCAATTATTTAAGGTAATGAAGAAAGAGGGCGGTGTCTTTGGAAGACACAACTACTGTACTACTGGAGAGTTGAGTTCCAGCCAAGAGGTTCACCTTATATCCACGGAATGTTTTGGCTGAAAGACGCCCCCAAAGTGGATTTTGTTTGTTCCACAAATGAAACCAATGAAGAACTCGCTCCGTATATAGAGTACCAGAAGCACAACCATGGGAATTCATGTCAACGTGAATTGAGGGGAACCTCATTTTGTCGTTTTGGCATTCCCTATTTCCCAATGCCGCAAACAGAAATTCTAAGGCCTCTTCCAGAAGTGACTGACAATTATCCCCTTCATAGAGAAAATTTAAAAACAATTAAAATAACCCATTTCACCACCGTACACGCACACACTATTCGGCACAATGCTGCAAGCAGCGCTGCCGGCTTATATTAAGCTTATATTTGTTACGTCTGGGGTTCCTCCGGGTAGTCACCTTGGACCTCTACTTTTTAACCTTTTTTGGATTTTAAAAAAATACATGGTCTATTGTGTTTGTCGAAATGTGTGTAACAGGTAGAAGGAGGCATCTGCGACCCCATAAAGTCAGGATCACTAGCCGAGTCGATTAAGCCATGTCTGTCTGTCCGTCTGTATGAACGCCTATATCTCAGAAACTAAAAAAGCTAGAGCAACCAAATTTGGTGACAACACTTATGTGAATCATACGCTGTACAATTTTTATTAAAATTTGGGCCACGCCTACTTCCGTCCCCTCAAATGCAAGCGCCTATATCTTGGAAACTAAAAAAGCTGGAGCCACCGAATTTGGTGACAACACTTATGTGAATCATACGCTGTAAAATTTTTATTAAAATTTGGGACACGCCTACTTCCGCCCCCGCAAATCGATAAACCGTATAGTAAGCGCAATAATAAAGCTAGAGTATTCAGTTTTGGTGTGAATGATCACTATCACTACGGCGTCTACGCCTAAGCTAAGCTTGTATTTTCTCCCGGTCCTGATGGGGTTCCAGCATGTATATATGATTCTGTGCTGATACCATTTGTAAGCCTATATTTAAGTTGCTTGATTTATCCGTAGCCACGAGTTTTTTTCCGCCTATATGGAAGGATTCCCTCTCTATACCTCTTCACTAATGTGGCTCTAACCAAGATTTGAAGAGTTATAGGTGTATCTCTAAATTGTCCGCTATTCTATTCTATTATAAATTTTTGAAAAAATCTTGACTGCACAATTAACACATATGTGTAAGTCCGTTCTTTCCCCTTATCAGTATGGATTTGTCAAATTTAGATCCACAACTACAAATCTTCTTGAGTTTTCCTCAATTATAACCAAAGGATTTCGGAGGAAAATGCAAACTAATGAGGTCTACACTGATTTCAGTAAAGCATTTGACTCCGTTAATCATAACTTCATAACTTATTGCTTCATAAATTAGATCTCATTGGTTTTCCTCAAAAATTTATTTTGTGGATATCTAATTATTTAACTAAGAGGACGCAAAGAGTCCTTTTAACTCTTGCCTCTTCCTCAGGGTAGTCATCTTGACCCTCTACTTTTTAACCTTTTTATTAATGACCTACCTTTTGTACTAAGACAATTATTTATCCTTATGTACGCTGATGAAGTTAAACTTTGTCTGACGTATAATGACAAAACTTTAAACCTTTTTCAAATGGATCTTGACATGTTTTTTGCCTGGTGTAGTCATAACCGGCTACATCTTAATTGTTCAAAATGTAAAGTTATGTCATTTTACAGAGGAAACCATAACGTCATGAACTATTCCTTTAATTTAACTCAACTTTTAAGAATATCTGAAGTAAATTATTTAATCGCCACGCTACACATGTTGTTAACAAGACTTTCCGTGTTCTTGGTTTCATTAAAAGATGGGCCAAAGAATTCAATGATCCCTTTACAACCAAGCTACTTTATACTTCTCTTGTACATCCGATTCTCAAATATGGTTCTTGCGTGTGGTCCCCGCAGTACCAAATTTATCAAGACAGAATTGATTCTGTTCAAAAGCAGTTTCTTCTTTTGGCTTTACGTAGTTTCAACTGGGTTCCAGGAGTAGATTTAACACCTTATCATAATCGGTTTCTTTTATTTAGCCTTTCTTCTTTAGCTAACCGTCGTATTATGTTAAGTGTCTTGTTTATTTTATTTTTTTTATTCCCCTTCCTTACTCAGGCAACTTAATTTTAGTGTTCCTTCTAGAGTTACCCGTAATTTTCAGCCATTGTCATTAGACTTTTGTTCTAGTAATTATAGCTTGCATGACCCTTTCCGTCTTCTCTGCGATCAATATATTAAACTTCTTAGACTTTTCAACTTAGAGTTCTCTCTTTCTAATATAAAAATTTCTATTCTTAACTCATTAACACATCATACTAATAACTAATATTAACTTTTCTGATCTGATTGGGTTTTTCTGGGTTTTCCCCAATCCATTGCAACAAATGTTGGATCGGCTAGAAATTTTGTTTTTTTCCCGGAATTAAATTATAATTAATTAAATTTTATAATTATAATATTTTATATTCCATTTTAAAATTTCAAACTTTCTTTTTCTAAAAAAATTTAAATTTTTTTATCTGTTCTTCTGTAACTCTTTCGTCGACTGCTATTAGTTGACTTTAAATTAATAATAAATAAATAAACAGTATCGGAAACGAAATGTGACATTCACTGTTCATTATAAGCTACACTATGCTTTTTATGTAGCTCACTCAACTAATAATCTAATAGCTTCTACAATTTTCAACGGCCTGATGGTTTCCGCCATGAAATCATGGTTATATTCCATCCTACGCCTAAGGTGGAGCTGCACAACCTCTGCTTCGTGGAAAGCTCGTGGTAACGATGTTACAATATTGGCATCAGGAATGGGGACATTAACCACAGCTCCTTTAATGGCGTTTTGTCGGCCAATGCCTAAAGTTTTAATCACCATAAATGGAAGGCGAGGAGAGACCAGTCGTTCCTCTAATGGTGTAAGCCCTTTTAGACATTCGGCCAAGTCTGGAAAATCTAAAATCTTTGATGGAAAATTTTGGCTTTCTACCAGTTTTAATAGTGCGACTGCATGTATTGCAAAATTTAAAAGTGTTGTCAGGAGATGGAAACTGACTGGAGAGACTTAAAATATCCGCACTATATTCATTTGTATTCTCAATAAAAGACCTAGTCCTTTTGGTAATCTGAAAGGGGAACCAAAGGCCTTTGCAACAAAGGCAAACCTGATCAGGACCCAGCTTAACCATTCTATTTAAAATACCTATTTGAGTCTCTAATGTTGTAAAGCTGGGGGAAAAATCTTCGAGTAGATCTACGTAGATTCCTGACACCCCTTTCCCCCTCTACTTCATCAGTACGTGTAAGTTTTCTATTTTCTGGGTTCTCTATAGTTTCATAATTTCTAATGTCTAAATTTGGTCCTCTAGATGAGCTTCGACTAATATTCCCAATCTGCTGAGATTCCCTATTTTCTTCATTATATATCGCTATATCGACTCAGCTGTTGATCCTGAGCCAGAATATATATACTTTATGGGGTCGGAGGTGTCTCCTTCTGCCTGTTACATACATTTTCGGTTTGAACAAAGTTATAATACCCGCTACTCATAGAGTAGAAGGATTTATCTGCGGAACAAAAAAAAAAACGGCTACAATCATATTTTGACCGTAAAAGGCTGTGGACTTACAATATTTATGCAAAGTCAAAATCTAAAATAAAACAAGTAAGAAAGCGACAGTTGAAGTGCTCGACTGTAATATACCCGCTACCCAGCTGCTCGTACATCATTTATTTGCGGAACAAAAAAAAAACGGCTACAATCATATTTTAACCGTAAAAGGCTATGGACTTACAATATTTATGCAAAGTCAAAATCTAAAATAAAAAAAAAAAAACATTTTTGCACACATTTAATTTTTGATGCGGGCGGGACTCGAACCCGTAAATGCATAATAGTACTGTTCGTTTTGCAGTCCACTTAACCCATTTCACCACCGTACACGCACACACGATTCGGTACAATGCTGTAAGCCTGTTACATACATTTTCGGTTTGAACAAAGTTATAATACCCTTCTACTCTATGAGTAGCGGGTATAAAAACGTACAACTTTTATTCAGGTACCAAAAAAAATCCAAGATTTATCACTTAAACAGTAAAAATAATAATTCTACCTGTTGAAGACTATAAATCGCATGCATGCATATAAAAAACGATATGTGCCCTTTTAATACCTCTTTATATACTTGAATGAAAAGTGTTCTAGAGCACTCTAACTTTTAATAAATTTTGTTAAAAAAACGACCGATAGGTTCTATGGCATCTATACGATGTATCGGTCCGTACCGGCTCGTTCCGACTTATTTACAGCGGGCAGCAATAAGAAACATGTATACAAAGTTTCATGAAGGTAGCTCAAAAAGGGAAGCAAAAACTTTTCTTTGCAAAAAATAAGAAAAGTTCGATCTCCCCCACCATGACATGCATGCATGCGGAATCGAACCTTGGATAACTTAAACATACAATTAAATAAGAAATAAAAATAAAAAAAAAAATAAATATAAGAAAAAGCTGCGCTCTAACAATCGCACACAGCTGATTTAAGAGAGGCTAGCTATAGTTATCATATAAACCGAAAATGAACAATATGACATCAAAATTGCGATTCCCTATTCTCTTCATTTCCTCTGCGATCTCTCTGGGCTCTAGCATTTCTATCGTTTTATGTCTGCGAATAATCCATTTGGTCCCTATGCGATCTATTTCTTCGCCTCTGTTTTGCCGCTCGTTGAGCAGCAGATTTTCATTTGCGAGGCATAGCCAACAAACTTTCGCAAAAAGGGTCAAAAAAAAGTAATATCTAAATTCCCATGTGAAAAATTTCAAGAATATATACAACGAAGAATTTCAAATAATATAATAATATAAAGAAAATAATAAATATTAATTATTCGATAAACAGGAATGAAAAAATAATCAGTAATTATTAAAATATATTCATGAATAAAAATATAGAAATAAAATTATTTATAAATATATCATTTTATTAAATATTAATTGAAATTATTAATATTATTATGAATATTATTAAATTTTTTTTTGTAAACTATTGCAAGTGCTATAAACAGCAAAATTAATATTCAATCAATTATAGTTTTAAAATTCCAAAGTGTTAAGGAATTATAAATAAGTAATAAATATATTCGTTCTTATTGGAATTAAAATATAATTGACTAAATTAATAATTATAAATGAAAAATTTTGCTTATCTGTTTATTATTCCCCACTGTGCGCAGACCATAAAACGCTTTTAACAACAACGTAAGCAACAAGCGTAAGGGAGCACCAAAGTTTTATGTTATTGTTTATACGAACCACAGCACTATTTTGAAACGCATGTACATAGTATGTAGATATGTTTAAGTACACGCATAAACATATGTATGCATGTAGTTATATTTAAATTTTTATATTTTTGTATGCATGCACAAATACATGAACCTAATAAGTTCAATTTAGTCACGTTAATTAACTTTAGAAATGCGATAGTGCAGTACACGAATTCAGCAAGCACTATAAACACAAAACAAAATGCACTTAGGCGGGAACGCACAACTAAACAGATTAAATTGTAAATTAAATTGTAGCTGATCGAACGACGCGCTCAAATTAAATTAATGAAGCAAAGAAGAAGAACGCAGTGAGAATGCAAAAGCGAATAGACAAGTGCAATAAGCATTCAGCAAGCTGCAAATATAATAACTTGGCAATTTTTCAGCTGATAAAACAGCTGCTAGCGCTGCCAACTTGTTACAGTGTGCGAACGTCCGCGCGTAGCGTTGCCAGATCGACGCTGCGATCCTTTTTGCGTTCGGCTCTTTTTTTGCGTTACGTAAACTGTGCGTTGCGACCGCTAAAATTCGTGAAATTCGTGAAATTCAAATTTGAATTAAAAACTCAAATCTGTTTCTTTTTCCTGGATCCCTGTGAAGCGGACCTGCCAACCTGTTACAGTGAGCAATCGTCCGCGTGTACGTAAACTATGAGTTGCGACCGTTGAAATTCGTGAAATTCAAATTCAAAGTTGAATTAAAAACGCAAATCTGTTTCTTTTCTCTGGATCCCTGTGAAGCGGACCAAATTGTGAAGTTTGAGCCGAAGAAATCACAGGCCGCTGAAACTCCAACATATGGATAGCACAGAGGGGGGCAATGCCCCCGATTCCCACGACCCGTTCAGGAGGAGCTCCAGGCTGTCGAGATTCCCCACTAGAGGAGCTGGAAGCCCGATTCAAGGAGCCGAAAGCGCAGCCCCGTTGGCGGCGAGGTGTGAGCAAGCAGGCCCCCATCCGCCAAAAACTTGCGACTGCAGTGCTATGGAAGTGGCTGAGACCCTGGCTCCTACCTTGCCTACCACTATGCCGAGTCAGAAGACGATGGACCTCATTAGCGTGCCGTCTCAAAAGGCAGGAGCGAAGTTCCCATCTGGATCGCCACATCGGTCGCTGGATTTGACCACGGCACTCCACAGCGAGGACCTGAAGAGCATCCTCGCCGTGATGAATGGCAAAATTAACACCCTCCTAGCCGCGTTTAAGACCCAGCGGCACGTAACCAGGGAGACCAAGGGCTCTCAACAACAGAGCGCTAGAGCTACAGGAGGGTTCAGTTAAAAGGTCTTCCCCTAGGAGTACCACACAGACGGAGGCACAAAAACCTACGCGTAGCCGGTTGGAATCAACCAAGCAGGCAAAACCCAGAGCGCAGGTGCCTAAAACGGGCAACTCAAGACCTGTCGCCAATTCCACCGGTCCGGTACATACACCGAAGGAGTCCAAGCCTGTGAGCTACGCGTCCGTCACCAAGGGCGATGGCAAGGACGGAGAGTGGGCTAAGGTGAAGCCTAAGCGCCTGCGTAAAAAACCGGAGGCGTTAATCGTGAAAAAAACGGGCGAGGCCACTTACGCAGACATGCTTCTGAAGTTAAAAACGGACCCGAGCCTCAGTGAATTCGGCAAGCACGTCCGCAAAATAAGGAGGACGCAACAGGGTGAACTGCTGCTCGAGATAGAGGGGAGGCAATGGCGGAACTGCTCTCGGTACTACTGGCAGCAACGTGCGATGCAACGATGCCAAGGAAGCGAAAGGCGATCCGTAAACCAGCGATATACTGGCACATTTAACTCGATACTCACACATTTAACTCCATCAAAAAACGAAGCACAAGTTTATCCGCCACCTATTGTTTAAATTATATCTATTTTTGAATAATAAAAAAAAAAAAAAACACCACCTCAGTTTTTGGATGTTGAAATCCCGCGCAATACGGACGTGTTTTAGTTACGCTGCGCGAAATTCAAGAATTACGAAGTGTGGTCGGTCGGAACAGGCGGCAACATTTGCAAAAGATTTGTGCTTTTTGTCCGGCGCGACATAGAAACTGTTCAAATAACTGAGTGTTTCAGCAAGCTGCAAATATAATAACTTGGCAATTTTTCAGCTGATAAAACAGCTGCTAGCGCTGCCAACTTGTTACAGTGTGCGAACGTCCGCGCGTAGCGTTGCCAGATCGACGCTGCGATCCTTTTTGCGTTCGGCTCTTTTTTTGCGTTACGTAAACTGTGCGTTGCGACCGCTAAAATTCGTGAAATTCGTGAAATTCAAATTTGAATTAAAAACTCAAATCTGTTTCTTTTTCCTGGATCCCTGTGAAGCGGACCTGCCAACCTGTTACAGTGAGCAATCGTCCGCGTGTACGTAAACTATGAGTTGCGACCGTTGAAATTCGTGAAATTCAAATTCAAAGTTGAATTAAAAACGCAAATCTGTTTCTTTTCTCTGGATCCCTGTGAAGCGGACCAAATTGTGAAGTTTGAGCCGAAGAAATCACAGGCCGCTGAAACTCCAACATATGGATAGCACAGAGGGGGCAATGCCCCCGATTCCCACGACCCGTTCAGGAGGAGCTCCAGGCTGTCGAGATTCCCCACTAGAGGAGCTGGAAGCCCGATTCAAGGAGCCGAAAGCGCAGCCCCGTTGGCGGCGAGGTGTGAGCAAGCAGGCCCCCATCCGCCAAAAACTTGCGACTGCAGTGCTATGGAAGTGGCTGAGACCCTGGCTCCTACCTTGCCTACCACTATGCCGAGTCAGAAGACGATGGACCTCATTAGCGTGCCGTCTCAAAAGGCAGGAGCGAAGTTCCCATCTGGATCGCCACATCGGTCGCTGGATTTGACCACGGCACTCCACAGCGAGGACCTGAAGAGCATCCTCGCCGTGATGAATGGCAAAATTAACACCCTCCTAGCCGCGTTTAAGACCCAGCGGCACGTAACCAGGGAGACCAAGGGCTCTCAACAACAGAGCGCTAGAGCTACAGGAGGGTTCAGTTAAAAGGTTTTCCCCTAGGAGTACCACACAGACGGAGGCACAAAAACCTACGCGTAGCCGGTTGGAATCAACCAAGCAGGCAAAACCCAGAGCGCAGGTGCCTAAAACGGGCAACTCAAGACCTGTCGCCAATTCCACCGGTCCGGTACATACACTGAAGGAGTCCAAGCCTGTGAGCTACGCGTCCGTCACCAAGGGCGATGGCAAGGACGGAGAGTGGGCTAAGGTGAAGCCTAAGCGCCTGCGTAAAAAACCGGAGGCGTTAATCGTGAAAAAAACGGGCGAGGCCACTTACGCAGACATGCTTCTGAAGTTAAAAACGGACCCGAGCCTCAGTGAATTCGGCAAGCACGTCCGCAAAATAAGGAGGACGCAACAGGGTGAACTGCTGCTCGAGATAGAGGGGAGGCAATGGCGGAACTGCTCTCGGTACTACTGGCAGCAACGTGCGATGCAACGATGCCAAGGAAGCGAAAGGCGATCCGTAAACCAGCGATATACTGGCGGAGTGCTTCCTTATATCAGCTACGGTCAGATTGCCACAAGGCAAGGAGACAAGCGCAACGAGCCAGAGGAACACCACAGTACGCGGATCTGCTAGTGGCCTTCAAAACTAAGCGCACAGATCTCAAGCACGGGATCTCGGCTGCCAAAGCGCGCGCTTTCAAGGAGCTGCTGGAACGCGTGGACGAGGACCGGTGGGGTCTCGGTTACAGGCTCGTGACCAAAAAGCTGAGCAGAAAGGAAAGCTCGCCAGACGAACCCGAAATTCTGTCTAGCATTGTGTCCGATCTGTTTCCTATGCAGACCACATTATGGCAACCAGGAGTAGAAACGCCAGCCTCTCCTTTTCCCGAGGTCACAGTTAACGACGTCGTCGAGGCAGCTAAGCCTAAAAAAGCGCCAGGCATGGACGGAATCCCCAGTGGGGTCATAAAGGCGGTGGCGCTGGCCAGACCCTATATCTTCAGAGACACTTTTCAAAAGTGTCTCCTAGATGAAGTCTTTCCGACACGATGGAAAAGACAGAAGCTGGTGCTGTTGCCAAAACGAAAGGAACAAACTCACCCTGCAGGCAACTACCGCCCGCTTTGCTTGCTAGACATAGTGGGTAAATTGTTCGAACGGATCTTATACGCTCGCCTAGAGGCGATAACCGAGAGCCCCAACGGCCTAGGAAGTCAGCAATACGGCTTCAGGAAGGGGAGAAGTACTCTCGAAGCTCTATCTGTGGTCGAAGCAATAGCTAGGAATGCTCTCAACGGCGACAGGTAGCTAGGCGGCAGTAAGGAGTACTCCGCAATCGTCACACTAGATGTGAAAAATCCTTTCAACACAGCAAGGTGGCCAGTAATACTGGGAGCAATGCGCAGGATAGACGTACCAAAGTACCTAAGGATCGCCGTAGGCAGCTGCTTTGGTACGATACGGCAGCTGGTTCAAGATGCTACCAAGTTTCGGCAGGTGTTTCACAGAGGTCGGTGCTCGGCTCGATCCTGTGGAGCATTATGTACAATGGAATATTGGGCATCAGCAAGCCCCTGGGAGCGGAGCTGCACTGTTTCGCGGACGACGTGGCGAAAACAGCAGTAGCAAAAACTATTGACGAGCTCCAGGATAAGTGCAACGCGGCGATCAGATCCACCATCGAATGGCTCGAGAAGGCCGGGCTAAATTTCGCGGCGCACAAAACCGAGGCTGTACTCTTAAGCAGCAGAAAAGCCGTGGAGTGCATGCAGGTCTCTGTCAATGGAACACAGGTGACTTCAGCAGAATCGCTAAAGTTCCTGGCAGTACTGATAGATCGCAGGCTCTCGTTTAAGGACCATGCAAACTAGGCCAGCAGAAAGGCTGCAACCACGTCTGCGGCAGTGGCAAGACTCATGCCCAATGTTGGAGGCCCCAGGATGCCGGCAAGGAAACTGTTGGTGGCGGTAGCAAAGGCAACGCTACTCTATGCCGCACCAATTTGGAGCAACGCCAGCAATACACGGGCGTACATGAAAGGAGCACGGCCAGTCGTACGGACCATGGCCCTTAGGCTCGTTAGAGGATTTAGGACCGTATCCGAGGACGCAGCTCTAACGAAGCTCTAGCGCATGGTTGCCACCGATAGACCTGGAACTCAAAGCACTTGGCTTAACGCGCCACGGCGTCACTCGCCAAGAGGCACAAGTGTGGTTGCTGGGAGAATGGCAGACCAGATGGCAAGCGTCGCAGCGTGGGAGATGGACATACCAACTCGTCCCGGAGCTATCGGCTAGGGCAGAGTGTGAAAACAAAGTCCCTGACTACCATCTGACCCAGTTTCTTACGGACCATGGCTGTTTCTTCTGTACAAACGCGCTGGAAACGGCAGAACATGTACTTATGCACTGTACTAGATTTCAGGCAGAAAGGGAGCAGCTAGTAACGCTGATTGGAGAACCGCTCACCCCAAGAGGTCTCCTGGCAGGTATGATGGCGGACAAAGAGGCATGGGAGGTGGGGCACCGTATCCTGATAGGCATCATGAAATATGTCCGAGCTGACGAGGTGGCTAACAGACCTGGAAGCTGAAAGAGGTGACGTATTCCCGTGTGGTGGCGGGCTAAGAATTCCACCGCAGCGGGCTCGGCTTGTCGTAAAAGGTGACTAAAGAGCGAAATAGAAGAGACTACAATAAATGAAGGGACTGCGCAACTGGGATCACATCCTGCTCACCGAAGTCATACCTTGACTGGCAGTCCCGGTGAGCTTCTAAAGGACTGTAGAGCTCACGCAGGTTTTTTGTTTAGTACGTAGGCATAATCCCATTAGGGGTTATGAGACGTGCATGCCACCTACGGTCTGTAGGTGGTATCTTTAAAGGATTTTATTTTTCCTTCTGTGTGCGAATTTTGTTAAATAACGACCGATAGGTTCTACGACCCGTTCAGGAGGAGCTCCAGGCTGTCGAGATTCCCCACTAGAGGAGCTGGAAGCCGAAAGCGCAGCCCCGTTGGCGGCGAGGTGTGAGCAAGCAGGCCCCCATCCGCCAAAAACTTGCGACTGCAGTGCTATGGAAGAGGCTGAGACCCTGGCTCCTACCTTGCCTACCACTATGCCGAGTCAGAAGACGATGGACCTCATTAGCGTGCCGTCTCAAAAGGCAGGAGCGAAGTCCCCATCTGGATCGCCACATCGGTCGCTGGATTTGACCACGGCACTCCAGAGCGAAGACCTGAAGAGCATCCTCGCCGTGATGAATGGCAAAATTAACACCCTACTAGCCGCGTTTGAGACCCAGCGGCACGTAACCAGGGAGACCAAGGGCACATTAATAGACCTATCTGCTCTCAACAACAGAGCGCTAGAGCTACAGGAGGGTTCAGTTAAAAGGTCTTCCCCTAGGAGTACCACACAGACGGAGGGACAAAAACCTACGCGCAGCCGGTTGGAATCAACCAAGCAGGCAAAACCCAGAGCGCAGGTGCCTAAAACGGGCAACTCAAGACCTGTCGCCAATTCCACCGGTCCGGTACATACACCGAAGGAGTCCAAGCCTGTGAGCTACGCGTCCATCACCAAGGGCGATGGCAAGGACGGAGAGTGGGCTAAGGTGAAGCTTAAGCGCCTGCGTAAAAAACCGGAGGCGTTAATCGTGAAAAAAACGGGCGAGGCCACTTACGCAGACATGCTTCTGAAGTTAAAAACGGACCCGAGCCTCAGTGAATTCGGCAAGCACGTCCGCAAAATAAGGAGGACGCAACAGGGTGAACTGCTGCTCGAGATAGAGGGGAAGGCATCATCGAGCGTTCCCAAATTCAAAGGGGAGCTTGAAGCGACGCTCAAAGACCTGGCTTCAGTACGCAGCGGCCTGGATGAGGCCACCACAGCAGAGAAGCTTTATAGTGCAGCATCTGTATAAAACCAGAGGATGTAAGGGGCTTACGGAGCATGCGGGAAGGTACGCAGACAGACTCGGTCCTAAAGAGCGCGAACGATGCCATCGCTGTCACCAAGCGGGGAGTTGTCACTGTTGGATGGGTACGGTGCCGAATCACCCTGGACGTCCGGCCTACCAAATGCTTCAGGTGCATGGGCTTCGGCCACCGTGCGGCCAGCTGTAAAGCGGTCGATCGTTCTGATTGCTGTTTGCGATGCGGCGAGCGCGGCCACAAGGCTAAAGGATGCTTGGTGGTATCTTGGGAAGTCAGAAAGCTCGACCATGATATGCTCTCCTATCGTATAAACTCCCTCCAGATCACAAACGGACCTGCAGAGGCAATGGCGGAACAGCTCTCGGTACTACTGGCAGCAACGTGCGATGCAACGATGCCAAGGAAGCGAAAGGCGATCCGTAAACCAGCGATATACTGGCGGAGTGCTTCCTTATATCAGCTACGGTCAGATTGCCACAAGGCAAGGAGACAAGCGCAACGAGCCAGAGGAACACCACAGTACGCGGATCTGCTAGCGGCCTTCGAAACTAAGCGCACAGATCTCAAGCACGGGATCTCGGCTGCCAAGGCGCGCGCTTTCAAGGAGCTGCTGAAACGCGTGGACGAGGACCCGTGGGGTCTCGGTTACAGGCTCGTGACCAAAAAGCTGAGCAGAAAGGAAAGCTCGCCAGACGAACCCGAAATTCTGTCTAGCATTGTGTCCGATCTGTTTCCTATGCAGACCACATTATGGCAACCAGGAGTAGAAACGCCAGCCTCTCCTTTTCCCGAGGTCACAGTTAACGACGTCGTCGAGGCAGCTAAGCACATCAAGCCCAAAAAAGCGCCAGGCATGGACGGAATCCCCAGTGGCGTCATAAAGGCGGTGGCGCTGGCCAGACCCTATATCTTCAGAGACACTTTTCAAAAGTGTCTCCTAGATGAAGTCTTTCCGACACGATGGAAAAGACAGAAGCTGGTGCTGTTGCCAAAACGAAGGAACAAACTCACCCTGCAGGCAACTACCGCCCGCTTTGCTTGCTAGACATAGTGGGTAAATTGTTCGAACGGATCTTATACGCTCGTCTAGAGGCGATAACCGAGAGCCCCAACGGCCTAGGAAGTCAGCAATACGGCTTCAGGAAGGGGAGAAGTACCCTCGATGCTCTATCTGTGGTCGAAGCAATAGCTAGGAATGCTCTCAACGGCGACAGGTAGCTAGGCGGCAGTAAGGAGTACTCCGCAATCGTCACACTAGATGTGAAAAATGCTTTCAACACAGCAAGGTGGCCAGTAATACTGGGAGCAATGCGCAGGATAGACGTACCAAAGTACCTAAGGATCGCCGTAGGCAGCTGCTTTGGTACGATACGGCAGCTGGTTCAAGATGCTACCAAGTTTCGGCAGGTGTTTCACAGAGGTCGGTGCTCGGCCCGATCCTGTGGAACATTATGTACAATGGAATATTGGGCATCAGCAAGCCCCTGGGAGCGGAGCTGCACTGTTTCGCGGACGACGTGGCGAAAACAGCAGTAGCAAAAACTATTGACGAGCTCCAGGATAAGTGCAACGCGGCGATCAGATCCACCATCGAATGGCTCGAGAAGGCCGGGCTAAATTTCGCGGCGCACAAAACCGAGGCTGTACTCTTAAGCAGCAGAAAAGCCGTGGAGTGCATGCAGGTCTCTGTCAATGAAACACAGGTGACTTCAGCAGAATCGCTGAAGTACCTGGCAGTACTGATAGATCGCAGGCTCTCGTTTAAGGACCATGCAAACTAGGCCAGCAGAAAGGCTGCGACCACGTCTGCGGCAGTGGCAAGACTCATGCCCAATGTTGGAGGCCCCAGGATGCCGGCAAGGAAACTGTTGGTGGCGGTAGCAAAGGCAACGCTACTCTATGCCGCACCAATTTGGAGCAACGCCAGCAATACACGGGCGTACATGAAAGGAGCACGGCCAGTCGTACGGACCATGGCCCTTAGGCTCGTTAGAGGATTTAGGACCGTATCCGAGGACGCAGCTCTAACGAAGCTCTAGCGCATGCTTGCCACCGATAGACCTGGAACTCAAAGCACTTGGCTTAACGCGCCACGGCGTCACTCGCCAAGAGGCACAAGTGTGGTTGCTGGGAGAATGGCAGACCAGATGGCAAGCGTCGCAGCGTGGGAGATGGACATACCAACTCGTCCCGGAGCTATCGGCTAGGGCAGAGTGTGAACACAAAGTCCCTGACTACCATCTGACCCAGTTTCTTACGGACCATGGCTGTTTCTTCTGTACAAACGCGCTGGAAACGGCAGAACATGTACTCATGCACTGTACTAGATTTCAGGCAGAAAGGGAGCAGCTAGTGACGCTGATTGGAGAACCGCTCACCCCAAGAGGTCTCCTGGCAGGTATGATGGCGGACAAAGAGGCATGGGAGGTGGGGCACCGTATCCTGATAGGCATCATGAAATATGTCCGAGCTGACGAGGTGGCTAACAGACCTGGAAGCTGAAAGAGGTGACGTATTCCCGTGTGGTGGCGGGCTAAGAATTCCACCGCAGCGGGCTCGGCTTGTCGTAAAAGGTGACTAAAGAGCGAAATAGAAGAGACTACAATAAATGAAGGGACTGCGCAACTGGGATCACATCCTGCTCACCGAAGTCATACCTTGACTGGCAGTCCCGGTGAGCTTCTAAAGGACTGTAGAGCTCACGCAGGTTTTTTGTTTAGTACGTAGGCATAATCCCATTAGGGGTTATGAGACGTGCATGCCACCTACGGTCGGTAGGTGGTATCTTTAAAGGATTTTATTTTTCCTTCTGTGTGCGAATTTTGTTAATTAACGACCGATAGGTTCTACGACCCGTTCAGGAGGAGCTCCAGGCTGTCGAGATTCCCCACTAGAGGAGCTGGAAGCCGAAAGCGCAGCCCCGTTGGCGGCGAGGTGTGAGCAAGCAGGCCCCCATCCGCCAAAAACTTGCGACTGCAGTGCTATGGAAGAGGCTGAGACCCTGGCTCCTACCTTGCCTACCACTATGCCGAGTCAGAAGACGATGGACCTCATTTGCGTGCCGTCTCAAAAGGCAGGAGCGAAGTCCCCATCTGGATCGCCACATCGGTCGCTGGATTTGACCACGGCACTCCAGAGCGAGGACCTGAAGAGCATCCTCGCCGTGATGAATGGCAAAATTAACACCCTACTAGCCGCGTTTGAGACCCAGCGGCACGTAACCAGGGAGACCAAGGGCACATTAATGGACCTATCTGCTCTCAACAACATAGCACTAGAGCTACAGGAGGGTTCAGTTAAAAGGTCTTCCCCTAGGAGTACCACACAGACGGAGGCACAAAAACCTACGCGCAGCCGGTTGGAATCAACCAAGCAGGCAAAACCCAGAGCGCAGGTGCCTAAAACGGGCAACTCAAGACCTGTCGCCAATTCCACAGGTCCGGTACATACACCGAAGGAGTCCAAGCCTGTGAGCTACGCGTCCGTCACCAAGGGCGATGGCAAGGACGGAGAGTGGGCTAAGGTGAAGCCTAAGCGCCTGCGTAAAAAACCGGAGGCGTTAATCGTGAAAAAAACGGGCGAGGCCACTTACGCAGACATGCTTCTGAAGTTAAAAACGGACCCGAGCCTCAGTGAATTCGGCAAGCACGTCCGCAAAATAAGGAGGACGCAACAGGGTGAACTGCTGCTCGAGATAGAGGGGAAGGCATCATCGAGCGTTCCCAAATTCAAAGGGGAGCTTGAAGCGACGCTCAAAGACCTGGCTTCAGTACGCAGCGGCCTGGATGAGGCCACCACAGCAGAGGAGCTTTACAGTGCCCTGGTCTCTCAATTCTAGGGCATCTGTATAAAACCGGAGGATGTAAGGGGCTTACGGAGCATGTGGGAAGTTACGCAGACAGTCTCGGTCCTAAAGAGCGCGAACGATGCCATCGCTGTCACCAAGCGGGGAGTTGTCACTGTTGGATGGGTACGGTGCCGAATCACCCTGGACGTCCGGCCTACCAAATGCTTCAGGTGCATGGGCTTCGGCCACCGTGCGGCCAGCTGTAAAGCGGTCGATCGCTCTGATTGCTGTTTGCGATGCGGCGAGCGCGGCCACAAGGCTGCTTGGTGGTATCTTGGGAAGTCAGAAAGCTCGACCATGATATGCTCTCCTATCGTATAAACTCCCTCCAGATCACAAACGGACCTGCAGAGGCAATGGCGGAACAGCTCTCGGTACTACTGGCAGCAACGTGCGATGCAACGATGCCAAGGAAGCGAAAGGCGATCCGTAAACCAGCGATATACTGGCGGAGTGCTTCCTTATATCAGCTACGGTCAGATTGCCACAAGGCAAGGAGACAAGCGCAACGAGCCAGAGGAACACCACAGTACGCGGATCTGCTAGCGGCCTTCGAAACTAAGCGCACAGATCTCAAGCACGGGATCTCGGCTGCCAAGGCGCGCGCTTTCAAGGAGCTGCTGGAACGCGTGGACGAGGACCCGTGGGGTCTCGGTTACAGGCTCGTGACCAAAAAGCTGAGCAGAAAGGAAAGCTCGCCAGACGAACCCGAAATTCTGTCTAGCATTGTGTCCGATCTGTTTCCTATGCAGACCACATTATGGCAACCAGGAGTAGAAACGCCAGCCTCTCCTTTTCCCGAGGTCACAGTTAACGACGTCGTCGAGGCAGCTAAGCACATCAAGCCCAAAAAAGCGCCAGGCATGGACGGAATCCCCAGTGGGGTCATAAAGGCGGTGGCGCTGGCCAGACCCTATATCTTCAGAGACACTTTTCAAAAGTGTCTCCTAGATGAAGTCTTTCCGACACGATGGAAAAGACAGAAGCTGGTGCTGTTGCCAAAACGAAAGGAACAAACTCACCCTGCAGGCAACTACCGCCCGCTTTGCTTGCTAGACATAGTGGGTAAATTGTTCGAACGGATCTTATACGCTCGCCTAGAGGCGATAACCGAGAGCCCCAACGGCCTAGGAAGTCAGCAATACGGCTTCAGGAAGGGGAGAAGTACCCTCGATGCTCTATCTGTGGTCGAAGCAATAGCTAGGAATGCTCCCAACGGCGACAGGTAGCTAGGCGGCAGTAAGGAGTACTCCGCAATCGTCACACTAGATGTGAAAAATGCTTTCAACACAGCAAGGTGGCCAGTAATACTGGGAGCAATGCGCAGGATAGACGTACCAAAGTACCTAAGGATCGCCGTAGGCAGCTGCTTTGGTACGATACGGCAGCTGGTTCAAGATGCTACCAAGTTTCGGCAGGTGTTTCACAGAGGTCGGTGCTCGGCCCAATCCTGTGGAACATTATGTACAATGGAATATTGAGCATCAGCAAGCCCCTGGGAGCGGAGCTGCACTGTTTCGCGGACGACGTGGCGAAAACAGAAGTAGCAAAAACTATTGACGAGCTCCAGGATAAGTGCAACGCGGCGATCAGATCCACCATCGAATGGCTCGAGAAGGCCGGGCTAAATTTCGCGGCGCACAAAACCGAGGCTGTACTCTTAAGCAGCAGAAAAGCCGCGGAGTGCATGCAGGTCTCTGTCAATGAAACACAGGTGACTTCAGCAGAATCGCTGAAGTACCTGGCAGTACTGATAGATCGCAGGCTCTCGTTTAAGGACCATGCAAACTAGGCCAGCAGAAAGGCTGCAACCACGTCTGCGGCAGTGGCAAGACTCATGCCCAATGTTGGAGGCCCCAGGATGCCGGCAAGGAAACTGTTGGTGGCGGTAGCAAAGGCAACGCTACTCTGCCGCACCAATTTGGAGCAACGCCAGCAATACACGGGCGTACATGAAAGGAGCACGGCCAGTCGTACGGACCATAACCCTTAGGCTCGTTAGATGATTTAGGATCGTATCCGAGGACGCAGCTCTAACGAAGCTCTAGCGCATGCTTGCCACCGATAGACCTGGAACTCAAAGCACTTGGCTTAACGCGCCACGGCGTCACTCGCCAAGAGGCACAAGTGTGGTTGCTGGGAGAATGGCAGACCAGATGGCAAGCGTCGCAGCGTGGGAGATGGACATACCAACTCGTCCCGGAGCTATCGGCTAGGGCAGAGTGTGAACACAAAGTCCCTGACTACCATCTGACCCAGTTTCTTACGGACCATGGCTGTTTCTTCTGTACAAACGCGCTGGAAACGGCAGAACATGTACTCATGCACTGTACTAGATTTCAGGCAGAAAGGGAGCAGCTAGTGACGCTGATTGGAGAACCGCTCACCCCAAGAGGTCCCCTGGCAGGTATGATGGCGGACAAAGAGGCATGGGAGGTGGGGCACCGTATCCTGATAGGCATCATGAAATATGTCCGAGCTGACGAGGTGGCTAACAGACCTGGAAGCTGAAAGAGGTGACGTATTCCCGTGTGGTGGCGGGCTAAGAATTCCACCGCAGCGGGCTCGGCTTGTCGTAAAAGGTGACTAAAGAGCGAAATAGAAGAGACTACAATAAATGAAGGGACTGCGCAACTGGGATCACATCCTGCTCACCGAAGTCATACCTTGACTGGCAGTCCCGGTGAGCTTCTAAAAGACTGTAGAGCTCACACAGGTTTTTTGTTTAGTACGTAGGCATAATCCCATTAGGGGTTATGAGACGTGCATGACACCTACGGTCGGTAGGTGGTATCTTTAAAGGATTTTATTTTTCCTTCTGTGTGCGAATTTTGTTAAATAACGACCGATAGGTTCTATGGCATCTATACGATGTTTCGGGTTGTACCGGCTCGTTCCGACTTATTTACAGCGGGCAGAAATAAGAAACATGTATACAAAGTTTCATTATTTTGCATTGTAAGGCATTCTTATTATTTCCTGTACAAATAAAGAATTTGCGCTACCGACAGGAAATAATAAGAATGCCTTACAATGCAAATTTTTGCAGTTGTTGGATAACAGCGTCAGTAGCTTAGTGGAAAAGCGATGAACTCATGAACCGACAGGCCCGTGGTTCGATTCCCTGTTCATGCCGCTTAAGCTTTTTCTTTTTATACCCGCTACTCATAGAGTAGAAGGGTATTATAACTCTGTTCAAGCCGAAAATGTATGTAACAGACACATCCGACCCCATAAAGTATATATATTCTGGCTCAGGATCAACAGCCGATTCGAAATAGCCATGACCGTGTGAAAATCTAGATCTCAGCTATTATAAGAGCTAGGACAACCAAATTTGGTGACAATATGTGTTATTATTGCACGCTGATCAAGTTTATTTTGGATTCTGGCCACGCCCCCTTCCGCCCCTGTAAATCGAAAAAAACATTGATAACAAGTGCAATTTTGATGCCATATTGTTCATTTTCGGTTTACATGGTAACTATAGCTAGCCAGATGATCTCTGAAAATTTGGTAACAATCGGATAATAAACACAGAAGTTATTCAGCTTAAAGTTTTCCATAGCTGTAAGCAGTGCTGCCGGCAGCGCTGCATGCAGCATTGTGCCGAATCGTGTGTGCGTGTACGGTAGTGAAATGGGTTAAGTTGTGGACTGCAAAACGAACAATACTATTATGCATTTACGGGTTCGAGTCCCGCCCGCATCAAAAGTTAAATGTGTGCAAAAATGTTTTTTTTTTTATTTTATATTTTGACTTTGGATAAATATTATAAGTCCATAGCCTTTTACGGTCAAAATATGATTGTAACCGTTTTTTTGTTCCGCAAATAAATTATGTACAAGCAGCTGGGTAGCGGGTATATTACAGTCGAGCACACTCGACTGTAGCTTTCTTACTTGTTCTTTTTTTTTTAGGAACTTTTATTTTAATTTTTGAATATGCATTAATTGGTGGTCGTGCATTTTGTTTAAAATTTTTCTAATGGCTCACAATGAACTTAGTTAACAAGTGGAGAAGTGACAGTCTCTTAAATCAGCTGTGTGCGATTGTTAGAGCGCAGCTTTTTCTTATATTTTTTTATTTTTATTTTTTATTTAATTGTATGTTTAAGTTATGAGAATAAATAGCAACAACAACACGCATCATGCATTCAGACTTTGTTTTTGTCGTGCAAGAATTTTCAAATAGTCTCATAATGTAACTTTGGCAAAATTTACGTAATGGCCTATTGACCGAATGGAGAAGTGGTGGACCTCTTAGGTAATGGGTCCAAGGTTCGATTCCGCATGCATGCGTGTCATGGTGGGGGAGATCAAGCTTTTTCTATTTTTTGCAAAGAAAAGTTTTTGCCTCCCTTTTTGAGCTACCTTCATGAAACTTTGTATACATGTTTCTTATTGCTGCCCGCTGTAAATAAGTCGGAACGAGCCGGTACGAACCGATACATCGTCGTTTTTTTAACAACATTTATTAAAAGTTACAGTGCTCTAGAACACTTTCCATTCAAGTATATAAAGTATTATTGAAAGGGCACATATCGTTTTTTACATGCACGTATTCGATTTATAGTCGTCAACAGGTAGAATTATTATTTTTACTGTTTAAGTCATAAAACTTGGATTTTTTTGGTACCTGAATAAAAGTTATACGTTTACAATACTTTTTACTCCTTTTGCCGGCAGCATTGTGCCGAATAGTGTGTGCGTGTACGGTGGTGAAATGGGTTAAGTTGTGGACTGTAACGAACAGAACTATTATGCATTTATGGGTTCGAGTCCAACCCGCATCAAAAATTAAATGTGTGCAAAAAATTATTTGTTTCATTTTAGATTTTGACTTTGCATAAATATTGTAAGTCCATGGCCTTTTATGGTCAAAATACGATTGTAGCCGTTCTTTATTGTTCCGCAAATAATTTTGATGTACGAGCAGCTGGGTAGCGGGTATATTACAGTTGAGCACACTCGAATGTAGCTTTCTTACTTGTTAAGTATGTTTATGAATATTTTTGCATTAAAGTTCTCTTCCTTCAGCGCTTCTACGATTTCAATAGTCAATCGTTTTTGGTTTATATGATAACTATAGCTAGCCAAATGATCTCTGAAATTTGGTAACAATCGAATAATAAACACAGAAGTTATTCAGCTTAATGTTTTCTACAGCTGTAAGCAGCGCTGCAGGCAGCAAAAATGGTATACTAAGTTTGTGCAAATGTATGTAACAGTCAGAAGGAGGCGTGGCAGACCCCACAAAGTATATATATTCTGACTCAGGATCACTGAGTCGATTGAGTCATGTCCGTCTGTCTGTCCGTCTTTCCGTATGTCCGCTTGAACGTTTGGATCTCAGCTATTACAAAAGCTAGAGACACCATATTTCACATGAAGGTTCCTGTGTACCATAGGTAGATCGAGTTTATTTTCAATTTTTGATGCCACGCCCACTGCCCACGCAAATCGATCATTTTCGATTATCAGGAGATGTATTGAAGTTACAGCTTTCTGCTTTGGTATGAACATAAATAATTGCAATATAAATCTATTCCCCAAATTACAATCCAATCGATAAACACAGAAGTTATCCGTTTCCGTTTTCCGTACTTCCACTGCTTGCGCCTGTGCTGCGCGTCGTGACGTCATCATGACGATGCTTCGTTTCAGCCGTAGCATGTGTAAAGCTATGCAGTTTTCACATGTAGATAGCGCTATTCAAAAATAGATCTAATTTAAACAATAGGTGGCGGATAAACTTGTGCAGCGTTTTTTAATGGAATTAAATGTGTAATAATTTGTTTCGAAACTGGGCGAATGGTATCTTTCTGTCGGGCGCGAGTTACCACCTCGGGTGTACCCCATTGCACTCTGGACAGCAGCAACACTGATTACAATGGGATCGACATTCAACGTCACAGAAAAGGCTTCTTTCGCGGAAACACGGAGCAGAACAGCAACGTTACACATACACTCATACATACACACATACATACGGTCACAGGGCCATCAACTGTAAGGAGCCTGACCGCTCGGACTGCTGTCTTCGGTGCGGCGGACGTGGGCACAAAGCGAAGGGCTGTGATAATCAGACGAAATGCCTGATCTGCAACAGCGATGTAGACAGAAATCACCCGACTGGTAGTTATGCATGCCCTACCTTCAAAGCGAGCACAAAAAAAGGAGTCCTGAGTCGCCGTGATGATGATTAACATCTTCCAGCTAAATGTTAACCACTGCGCAGCTGCACAGAGCCTCCTGTCCCAGACAGCGAGAGAGCGCAATGCTGACGTCATGCTTCTGAGCGAACCGTACGCCCCTGGTGCGGAAAACTCAGGAGTGCTCTTTGACTCTACACGTAAAGCGGCAGTCATATGCTGCAGAAACCTCTACATAGAGGAACAGGAAAGCGTGCCTATGCATGGCATTGCGTACGCTAAAGTTAAGGGTGTTCACCTATATAGCTGCTACGCCCCGCCTAGTGACAGTCCGGACCTCTTCGAGGAACTGTTAAATACTTTAATTCACCACGCTAGAGGGCGCAAGCCTGTAGTCATTGCAGGTGACTTCAACGCCTGGGCAATAGAATGGGGAAGCCGGATATCCAATCTCAGAGGACGGGCCGTTATTGATGCCATGAACCAGCTGGATCTGGTGCTGTTGAATGACGGCGGCAAGCCGACGTTTAATAACGACAGAGGTACATCATTCATCGATGTCACCTTTGTCGACAGAAACCTAGCCCCCACTGCTAAATGGACGGTTCAGGAGGACGTAACGCTGAGCGATCATGCCCTAATTACATTCAGCGCCCGCACGTCGTGCATCACACAACGACAGGCAAGGAGTACTCTTGGGCAAGCATGGGACATCAAAAAACTTGACAAGGGCATGCTGGCTTTCAACATCGAACAAATGGTGCTTACAAATGGACATGCGGAAACCATGGTGGCAGCGCTCTGGAAGCTGCATGCGATGCAGCGATGCCGCGTAAGAAGCAAAGAAGTAAACGCAAACCTCCGGTCTACTGGTGGAACGGCTCTCTCAACCAGCTACGCTCGGAATGCTTCAGGGCAAGGAGACAGGCGCAACGAGCCAGAGGTCACTCTCAGCACTCAGATCTACATGAGAGGTACAGATCGAAACGTGCGGAGCTCAGAAATGGCATTGCTGCTGCTAAAGCAAATGCTTTTAAAGAGCTGCTGGCGAGCGTAGACGATGATCCGTGGGGTCCCGCCTACAAATTGGTTTGCAATAAGCTGAAAGCCTCTGAAGGAGGCACTCCACATTACCCGGCTCTATTATCAAGCATCGTGGAGGAGCTATTCCTAGATCAGGATACCCTATGGCAACCCGCACAAGAAATCCCTGTCCCCGACTTTCCGTGTGTCACTACATGTGAGGTCATCGAAGCGGCAAAGAGAATCAAGCCCAACAAAGCCCCAGGTCTCGATGGCATCCCAGGCGTCGTAGTTATGGCTGCAGCAAATGCCAAGCCTGAAATCTTCAGGGACACCTTCCAACAGTGTCTGATAGATGGTGTCTTCCCTTCTCGCTGGAAGAACATGAGGCTGGTATTGTTTCCGAAAGGTAAGGCTACAACTAATGCTGCAGGCAGTTTCCGCCCACTATGTCTGCTGGATATTGTGGGAAAGCTCTTCGAACGCATCCTATACACCCAAATTGAGCTGATCACTGAGAGCCCCGATGGCCTACAAAGACACCAGTATGGCTTCCGGAGAGGAAAAAGCACTCTCGACGCTCTCAGTGCCATAAGAGATCTGGCCAAGTCCGCCCTCGATGGTGACAGATGGCTAGGTGGCAGCAAGGAGTACTGCGCCATCATCACGCTAGACGTGAAAAATGCATTCAATACGGCGAGATGGCCAAACATCCTCGGGGCCATGCGCAACATGGGTATTCCTCGTTACCTCAGGATCATCATTGGCAGCTACTTCAGGGACCGTATACTATGGTACGATACTGATGGCGGGCCAAGAAAACACCACGTCACCGCAGGTGTCCCACAAGGGTCGGTACTTGGTCCAATCCTGTGGAACATAATGTACGACGGGATATTGTCCATCAGCAAGCCCAGTGGAGTGGAGCTACTCTGCTTTGCTGACGACGTGGCAGTAGCAGCGGTTGCCAAAACTATTCCGGAGCTACAGGACAAGAGCAATGCAGCGATTAGCTCAGCTATTAGCTGGCTGGAGAATGCCGGTCTAAGCATCGCTGCGGACAAGTCCGAAGCAGTGTTGTTGAGCAGCAGAAAGGCCGTCGAGAGTATAAGAGTCACGGTCAAGGACGCTCAAATAGAGTCTGCTGGATCCCTGAAGTATCTGGGTGTTCTTATTGACCATAGACTGTCATTCAAGGAGCATGCGAGATACGCTTGTAGGAAGGCAGCGATGACAGCAGCAGCACTGGCAAGATTCATGCCAAATATAGGTGGACCCAGGATGCCGGCCAGGAGGCTGCTAGTGGCAGTCGCGAAATCATCGCTTCTATACGCTGCCCCCATCTGGAGGAATGTCACGAACAGAGTGACTTACCTGTGTGCAGTATCACGGACCCTGGCTCTTAGACTGATAAGAGGATTCAGAACAATATCGGAAGATGCAGCTCATGTTCTCGCGGGCATCCCCCCGATCGATCTTGAGATAGAAGCCCAATACCTGTCTCGAGAAGGTGTTACCGGGGAAGAGATCAGTGTCTGGCTTTATGGGGTGTGGCAGACTAGATGGCAACACTCACAACAAGGGAGATGGACCTACCAGCTGATTCCAGATTTATCCGAGTGGGCAGGGTGTGAACACAAAGTGCTGGACTATCACTTAACCCAGTTCATTACCGACCATGGTTGCTTCCGGGGTTACCTCTTCAGGTTTCGCCATGTGGACTCAGCCCTGTGCCTGTTCTGCAACGACGCAGCCGAAACAGCGGAACATATCCTACTGCACTGCACTAGGTTTCGTACAGAGGGGGAGATACTGGAGACTCTTGCTGGAACTCCGCTCAGCCCGAGAAGTCTAATGCGCAATATGCTGGCGGACAAAACCGTGTGGGAGAGGGATCATGGCATTATAATAGGCATGATGAAACGTGTTCGCATCGATGAGACGGCCAGCAGACCCGTTGGATAAAGGAGCACTCCCGTGTGGTGGCGGACCAAGAATACCACCTCAGCGGGCTCGGCTTGTCGTAAAAGGCGACTAAAGAGTTAACGAAGGAGCGTTACACAGCAACGCACCAAGAGAGGGACTGCGACCAAGCACCACATCCTGCTCACCGAAGTAATACCTTGATTGGAAGTACCAGTGAGCGAAGCAAGGACTGGAGAGCATACGGAGGTTTTTGTTTAGTACGTAGGCGTAACTCTACTTGGAGAGTTATGAATCGTGCATACCATCTACGGACGGTGGATGGTATCTTTCGAAGATCTTATTTTCCTCCCGTATTTGTAATAAAAAAAAAAAAAAAAACATACGTATACATGTATATATAAGAGCTGTCTGCGAACAGCATACATACATATAATGAAGCATATACATATGCCAATAAAAATTCATTCCTATTGTGATGTTCATCGAGAGTAAACATGTTTTCTTTAAATAGTTTCGCAGACAAGATATGTCTCTAATTAAAATATTGTTACCCTCCAAGCCACGGTTGGTAACTGGCGCAGCCGGACTCGTCATTGGACTAGAAGAAGAGCCGAGGACGAATACCCCACGCAATGCAGATCGGGATAGTGTTAGTAACAAAGAAAGTGTTGGATTTGATAAATAGTAAAGTGAAATTTTGGCAATATAAAGTGCCGCCTAGCAACATACATACATATGTACGACATGTATATTAATATGTATAATAAAGAGCCAACTAGGTTCATGGGTGAAACATGCGTCTATGCCCACTCGCAACGTTCAATAATGGGCCAACAAGTCTCACGGATGAAACAGGCGCCTATGCCCATCCACAACAAAGTGTTCAATTAGCAATTGTATTGTTCGCCGTGTTCTATTTGTTCACACGCTATCCTCTATATGGCAGTGTGAGGTGCCGACTTCATATTGGTCGAATAGTTCGCTTACATTACGATAGCTGATTTGAACATACATACAAAATGTACAAGTATATAAAACATGCGAATTAGTTGTAGTTTTCATCAGCAATAATTCCAATGAATTCAAGTCGATTTTGCAGTTCGGACGTCGCCACTGATCTGGCGTCTAACCAGTGTCGACGACGTCGCTGTCGCTGCTAGCTAGAAGTTAAATACGTTCGTCCGATCACATGCATTACCCAAGTTCTGTTGCAGAGTTTGCAAAGGCAATAATTCTAGCGAAAGCAATAATTCTGAAAAATTTATTGGTGTTCAATTCGACAGTCGGTTCAACAGCTCTGGCGCCTGGCTGGTCGTCGACGACGCGTTGCGACGTTTTTCGATCAAGCCCTAGCGCTACAACAGCATTTGCAACGGTAATAATTTCTGTGAATTTTTGCACCAAAGCAAAAAATTGTATGTCGGCAGTTCGGCCGCCATTTCTGGCGCCTACCACAGCGTCGACGACGCAATAGCCTGAGCTTATATAAAAACAATGCTCAATTTCTTTGAGTCAGTCCACAATTGTCTTCTAGTGACACTGCACCTTCAAATCGGAAGTATTACTTGTGAAATACGCATAGTTCATACAAAACGACATTTGAAAAAAGATCTACAGTATTATTAAATGATCTCTGAAAATTTGGTAACAATCGGATAATAACACAAAAGTTATTCAGCTTAACGTTTTCCATAGGTGTAAGCAGCGCTGCCGGCAGCTGGTGTGTATAAAAGATTTTTCCTGCATCATCCAGGAATTTGGTTAGGATACGATAACTAGCCTCAGTTTCAGTTTGAACTTTTGTTTCATTTCTGTTCCCTTTTCTTAGGGAGATTACGTAAAATGAGTTTTCTCCTATTAGTGTGGCTATTTTGTTCACTAATGCACTTGAGCTTGACCTTCTTAGGTTCCTCTTTGGATGACTTTGCCGTTTGTATACTTTTATGTGTAGAATTTGCCAGCAGCTCAAATCTATTGGTGTTTGCTGCCGTTTTATTAGTGTCTCGTGTAATTTTTGACTTGTTAAGTTTATGTTTTCTATTTATTGTTATGCAGCAATCCGGACGTTTTGGTTTGCCGATAGCGCAGCAGAGCCGTGAAGATGTGTATTTGTTTTGATCGCTGGCTCAGTGAGAGCAAGTAATTGCTCGATATCGTTCCAGTTTTTGTTGTGATTGCAGTTGCAGCGGTTGTTGTTGGCACAGTACTAGTCACCGTCGGTAAGCGTAGAGAAATTTTGCAAGTGTTTGGAGCTTGCGGATTTTGTAACGAAGCTAGAAGTGAGGGAGAGCAAGAACGTGCTCTTTCTTGAGTTGTTGGCAAAGGTAAATTCGTCGGGTTAGGGGTGATTGACCGCGCGCTGTCTGCATAAGTCGCGGAGACGTATGAGAAGTACGCGTTGTTTCGTTGCAATGAGAGCCGGCGATCATCTTGCTCGCGTTGTCGGTGAGCGCAAGTGTTGTTCTGGCTCATAGTATTTCTTTTTGTTTGTATATTGTTTTTGGTCTTTTGTTTGAAGATGTAAAACTACTTGCTTATACTATTTCAAACACAAAATATGTATTCGAGCGATGATGCATCGCACAGAGCGTCTCTTTTGCTTCGATTTATTTATTTGTTTTATATAATATTAAAAACTATTAACTTCACTCAAATACACCGATTTTTATACGGAGCTCAATAAAAACACGTCTTCACACGTTAACGAACCGTCAACCGAAGGCAGAAGGAAGTCAAAATCAACTGTTTGACAACAGTGGCTGGAGAAACTGTAACGAATCGCATTGACATACTCATTCGACGAATTTCATCCACATTATGGCGTATGTTCTCAGGTTCATTCAGCGCATAAAGAACCCAGCCATGAAGGAAGTCTCAAACTCGCTTAAGTTTAAGGAATTGCAAGCAGCGCGGAATGTTTGTTTGCGACAGGCACAAACATGTTTTGAGGAAGAGTACCAACTACTTCTTAACAATCAATCACTGAAGAGCCGATCTCATCTGACCAAACTCTCCCCAATGATCGGCAAGGACAATCTACTACGGGTCGGTGGGCGGATGCGTTACTCGCTGTTGCCAGCAGAGACAAAACATCCAATTTTGTTACCGAAGCATCTTCGTATTTTCGATTGACCTGCTCGATCGTTCAATGATTTTTGCGAAGGCCAAATTTATGCGATGGTATTGTATTTCGCCTTCTTAGGTAAGAAGCTAGGTATTTTAAAATTGCCTTTTCAAACAGTTTCGAGAGACACGTTAGAAGACTGATTGGTCTATAGGATAAGGGTTGGCTTTTATCTTTGCCTGGCTTAGGAATCATCACTATGATCGCTTTTTTCCACCTTTGAGGATAATATCCAAGTTTCCTAATACCGTTGAAGAGATGGCATAAGGGAGAAGTGGGAGTTCTATGATCATTTTTGGTGTCACCAAGTCATGTCCAGGTGATTTTTTGGGCTTAAGATCTTTTATGATAGATGTTATCTCACTTTGGCTAAATGTTATTGGATTTATTGGTGGCATGATTTTAGTTACTGCAGGTAGGACAAATGAGTTACTAGCAGAATTTGGTTGAAATACTTTCTGAAGGGGATCGGCGAACGCATTAGCTCTATCTTTTTCGCTGCGTATCCAGCTTCCAGAGGGGCCTGAATATTTTTGTGTGCCTTCCACAAAGGGCTCTTTTTGCTAATGGGCGATAGTTGTTTGATGTATAGATGCTGGGCGTTTTCTTCTTCGAGCTTAGAGCTTAAGTGCCCTGGTTAGTCTACGTGTTGCTATTTTTAGACCATGGATTTTAAAAAATACATGGTCTATTGTGTTTGCCGAAATGTGCGTAACAGGTAGAGGGAGGCATCTGAGACCCCATAAAGTATATATATTCTTGCTCAGGATCACTAGCCGAGTCGATTAAGCCATGTCTGTCTGTCCGTCTGTATGAACGCCTTAATCTCAGAAACTAAAAAAGCTAGACCCACCAAATTTGGTGACAACACTTATGTGAATTATACGCTGTAAAATTTTTATTAAAATTTGGGCCACGCCTACTTCCGCCCCCGCAAATCGATAAACCGTATTGCAAGCGCCTATATCTTAGAAACTAAAAAAGCTAGAGCCACCAAATTTGGTGACATCACTTATGTGAATCATAAAAAGAAAAACTCCAAGAATCGATCCTCAGAAACTGCAAAACGAGGCGGGCATTAGACTGCGGCCAGAGTCCAGGAATATGGAAGTTGTACTTGTCTGTTAGATGTGTCTCGGAGAGAAGCATGACGTCAATATTTTTTTCGGATAAGAACTGGGCAAGTTCGAGTTTATGGTTTATGAGGCACTAGCGAAAGAAGCGCTAAGATTTAGATTTAGATTTCAGAGTACAGTAAACCTTAGTGTGGCCATATTCTTGGCAGTTATTGCACTGCACTGGGCGATTGCGCTTGTGTAGCTCTTCTACTGTGATACGCCGATACAGTAGGAGCTGAAACTTGTAGATTGGGTGAACTTTATTTTTATACCCGTTACTCATAGAGTAGAAGGGTATTATAACTTTGTTCAAACCGAAAATGTATGTCAAGTTTATTTTGGATTTTGGCCACGCCCCCTTCCGCCCCCGTAAATCGAAACAAATTTATTACAAGCGCAATTTTGATGCCATATTGTTCATTTTTGGTTTATATGATAACTATAGCTAGCCAAATGATCTCTGAAAATTTGGTAACAATCGGATAATAAACACAGACGTTTTCCACAGCTGTAAGCAGCGCTGCAGGCAGCAAAAATGGTATACTAAGTTTGTGCAAATGTATGTAACAGGCAGAAGGAGGCGTGGCAGACCACACAAAGTATATATATTCTGACTCAGGATCACTAGCTGAGTCGAATGACTCAAGTCCGAACGTCTGGATCTCAGCTATTACAAAAGCTAGAGACACCTATTTCAGATGAAGGTTCCTGTGTACCATAGGTAGATGGAATTTATTTTCAATTTTTGATGCCACGCCCACCGCCCATGCAAATCTATCATTTTCGATTATCAGGAGATGTATTGAAGTTACAGCTTTCTGCTTTGGTATGAACATAAATAATTGCAATATAAATCTACTCCCCAAATTACAATCCAATCGATAAACACAGAAGTTATCCATGTTTCCGTTTTCCGTAATTCCACTGCTTGCGCCTGGGCTGCGCGTTGTGACGTCATCGTCACAATGCTTCGTTTCAGCCGTAGCATGTGTAAAGCTATGCAGTTTTCACATGTAGATGGCGCTATTCAAAAATAGATCTAACTTAAACAATAGGTGGTGGATAAACTTGTGCAGCGTTTTTTAATGGTATTTAATGTGTAATAATTTGTTTCGAAACTGGGCGAATGGTATCTTACTGTCGGGCTCGAGTTACCACTTCGGGTGTACCACATTGCACTCTGGACAGCAGCAACACTGATTACAATGGGATCGACATTCAACGTCACAGAAAAGGCTTCTTTCGCGGAAACACGGAGCAGAACAGCAACGTTACACATACACATACATACACACGACACTCACACCGAATCTACCACGAAAATAGCAAGACGTGTTTTTTGATAGTGAAGAGTTTTTTCTTGTGTTTCTGCGGTTTTTTGCCCAGAACTCTGACCTGAAAGAGCAAAGTGCTTGGTCAAAGTCTGCTGCATTGGTGGCAATACTCACTGCGGGGTTCTCCGGGTTATGGAATCCAAATCGGGAGTTTTTTCCCAGGTCATATCACTGCGCTTATTGGTGGTGGGGGCGAGGGGAACGCCGCGAGGGCTGAGTGAAAGTGCAAATTTAATTTTCACTCAACTTTCCTTTTTCTAAATCACGCCATTGTGGCCGGCGGAGTACATGAGCTGTCAGCGCTGCCTACTTACGTCAGTTAGTGATCGGACCTGAGTGGCGTTGCCAGATCAACGGCGCTGCCAGGGCTGCTCGATCAGTTGGGCGCGTAATTCAGATATTTAATTTGAATTTTATATTTATATAAATATCTATATTTATAAATATATATTTATATTTATATATAAATCTTGTGGAGTTGACCGATATCTAGCAAGAGAAACGGCGCAAAGGTCACGGACAGACTAATCATCAACTTCTCACCATCGCGGTGCCTAAGTAGAGGCTCTGGTGTCCGTGAAGAGGCGGATTAACCTCCATCAGAGAAACCTAGGAGAAATCCGTGGTCTACGTAGGACCCTTGCTAAATTCGGTGCTCTACGTACGCTTAGGGTAAGCTGTTGATACCTGCCAACTAATGGACGGTCCAACGGGGGGCATTGCCCCCGACAACGTGGTGGACCCATTCAAACGAAGCGCCAGAATGTCCAGGTCCCCCACAAGAGGAGTGGGAATAACGGAGCGAGGAGCTGAAATTCCAGTTCCAGCGGCCGTGAGCGTAGCGCAATCCGTCTCCCAGACGCTGACTCCAATACCCAGCATCAGTGATGTTATAGTAGGAGAGAACTTGGCCCCTTCAGCATCGCCAGTGACCAAGAAGATCTCCGATCTCATCAGCGTGCCGACCCAAAAAGCCTCAGCGAAAACCCCGCCTGTTTCGCCGATTAGGCCACTAGACCTGTCGGCCTACAAAAACGAGGACCTGCGCATCATTTTGGGCATTATGGAACGGAAAATAACGGTACTGCTATCAGCCTTTGAGACGCAGCGCCACGTTACCCGGGAAACTAAGGGTGTGATTTCGGAGATGGCAGCTCTAAATGCCAGAGCAATCCAGCTGCAGGATGCCATAGCTAAGGTGTCCTCATCAAAGATCACAGCAACCCAGACGGAAGCGCAACTGCAACCAGCGTGCACCCCGGCAGCCAGCAAAAAGAGCGCCCCAGTGAAGCCTGCCCCGAAGAAGCTTCCCGCTAGCAAGGATGTGACATTGCAGACGTCCAACATTAAGGAGGCACTTCCGCCCAGCTTCGCGTCCGTAGCCAAAGAGGGTAACAAAAAGGCGGAGTGGACTAAGGTGGCACCTAAGCGACTACGCAAAAAGCCAGAGGCCATAACAATTAAAAAGACGGGAGAAACTTCATACTCGGACATGCTCCGTAAGCTCAAAGCCGACCCAAGCCTGACAGAACTTGGCAGTCATGTCAAGAAAATCAGGAGAACTCAACAAGGCGAGTTGTTGCTCGAAGTAGAGGGAAAAGTTTCTGCAAGCGTGTCCAAATATAAAGGAGCGATCGAAGAATCCCTCAGGGAAATGGCTGCGGTCCGCACGGGCGCGCAGAGAATGGCGCTAACCTGCTGCGGCATGGATGAGGCAACGACAGCAGTGGAGCTCTACAACTGCATGGCCTCCCAATTCGAAGGGATTCAGCTGAAGCCAGAAGATGTGCGGGGGATGCGCAAAATGCGAGATGGGACCCAAGTGGCGACGGTTACGCGTATCGTTAACGACGCAATAGGCGTCCTAAAAAAGGGCTCGGTAACCGTTGGCTGGTCCCGCTGTCGCATCATTCAAGACACACGCCCCACAAGATGCTATAAGTGCCTAGGTTACGGTCACAGGGCCATCAACTGTAAGGATCCTGACCGCTCGGACTGCTGTCGTCGGTGCGGCGAACGTGGGCACAAAGCGAAGGGCTGTGATAATCCGCCGAAATGCCTGATCTGCAACAGCGATGTAGACAAGAATCACCCGACAGGTAGTTATGCATGCCCTACCTTCAAAGCGAGCACAAAAAAAGGATTCCTGAGTCGCCGTGCTGTTGATTAACATCTTCCAGCTAAATGTTAACCACTGCGCAGCTGCACAGAGACTCCTGTCCCAGACAGCAAGAGAGCGCAATGCTGACGTCATGCTCCTGAGCGAACCGTACGCCCCTGGTGCGGGAAACTCAGGAGTGCTCTTCGACTCCACACGTAAGGCGGCAGTCATATGCTGCAGAAACCTCTACATAGAGGAACAGGAAAGCGTGCCTACGCGTGGCATTGCGTACGCTAAAGTTAAGGGTGTTCACCTGCAAGGAACTGTTAAATACTTTAGTTCACCACGCTAGAGGACGCAAGCCTGTAGTCATTGCAGGTGACATCAACGCCTGGGCAATAGAATGGGGAAGCCGGATATCCAATCTCAGAGGACGGACCGTTATTGATCCATAAACCAGCTGGATCTGGTGCTATTGAATGACGGCGGCAAGCCGACGTTCAATAACGACAGAGGTACATCATTCATCGATGTCACCTTTGTCGACAGAAACCTAGCCCCCACTGCTAAATGGACGGTTCAGGAGGACGTAACGCTGAGCGATCATGCCCTAATTACATTCAGCGCCCGCACGTCGTGCATCACACAACGACAGGCAAGGAGTACTCTTGCGCAAGCATGGGACATCAGAAAACTTGACAAGGACATGCTGACTTTCAACATCAAACAAATGGAGCTTACAAATGGAGATGCGGAAACCATGGTCGCGGCGCTCATGAAAATTCTGGAAGCTGCATGCGATGCAGCGATGCCGCGTAAGAAGCAAACGAGTAAACGCAAACCTCCGGTCTACTGGAAATCCCTGTCCCCGACTTCCCGTGTGTCACGCATGTGAGGTCATCGGAGCGGCAAAGAGAATTAAGCCCAACAAAGCCCCATGTCTCGATGGCATCCCAGGCGTCGTAGTTATGGCTGCCGCAAATGCTAAGCCTGAAATCTTCAGGGACACCTTCCAACAGTGTCTGATAGATGGTGTCTTCCCATCTTGCTGGAAGAACATGAGGCTGGTATTGTTTCCGAAAGGTAAGGCTACAACTAATGCTGCAGGCAGTTTCCGCCCACTATGTCTGCTGGATATTGTGGGAAAGCTCTTCGAACGCATCCTATACACCCGAATTGAGCTGATCACTGACAGCCCCGATGGCCTACAAAGACACCAGTATGGCTTCCGGAAAGGAAAAAGCTCTCTCGACGCTCTCACTGCCATAAGAGATCTGGCCAAGTCCGCCCTTGATGGTGAGAGATGGCTAGGTGGCAGAAAGGAGTACTGCGCCATCATCACGCTAGACGTGAAAAATGCATTCAATACGGCGAGATGGCCAAACATCCTCGGGGCCATGCGCAACATGGGTATTCCTCGTTACCTCAGGATCATCATTGGCAGCTACTTCAGGGACCGTATACTATGGTACGATACTGATGGCGGGCCAAGAAAACACCACGTCACCGCAGGTGTCCCACAAGGGTCGGTACTTGGACCAATTCTGTGGAACATAATGTACGATGGGATACTGTCCATCAGCAAGCCCAGTGGAGTGGAGCTACTCTGCTTTGCTGACGACGTGGCAGTAGCAGCGGTTGCCAAAACTATTCCAGAGCTACAGGACAAGAGCAATGCAGCGATTAGCTCAGCTATTAGCTGGCTGGAGAATGCCGGTCTAAGCATCGCTGCGGACAAGTCCGAAGCAGTGTTGTTGAGCAGCAGAAAGGCCGTCGAGAGTATACGAGTCACGGTCAAAGACGCTCAAATAGAGTCTGCTGGATCCCTGAAGTATCTGGGTGTTCTTGTTGACCATAGACTGTCATTCAAGAAGCATGCGAGATACGCCAGTAGGAAGGCAGCGATAACAACAGCAGCAGCGGCAAGACTCATGCCAAATATAGGTGGACCCAGGATGCCGGTCAGGAGGCTGCTAGTGGCAGTCGCGAAATCATCGCTTCTATACGCTGCCTCCATCTGGAGGAGTGTCACGAATAAAGTGACTTACTTGGACAACGCGCGTGCAGTATCACGGACCCTGGCTCTTAGACTGTTCAGAGGATTTAGGACAATATCGGAAGATGCAGCTCATGTTCTTGCGGGCATCCCCCCGATCGATCTTGAGATAGAAGCCCAATACCTGTCTCGAGAAGGTGTTACCGGGGAAGAGATCAGCGACTGGCTTTATGGAGTGTGGCAGACTAGGTGGCAATACTCACAACAAGGGAGATGGACCTACCAGCTGATTCCAGATTTATCCGAGTGGGCAGGGTATGAACACAAAGTGCTGGACTATGACTTGACCCAGTTCATCACCAACCATGGTTGCTTCCGAGGTTACCTCTTCAGGTTTCGCCATGTGGACTCAGCCCTGTGTCTGTTCTGCAGCGACGTAGCCGAAACAGCGGAACATATCCTACTGCACTGCACTAGGTTTCGTACAGAGAGGGAGATACTGGAGACTCTTGCTGGAACTCCGCTCAGCCCGAGAAGTCTAATGCGCAATATGCTGGCGGACAAAACCGTGTGGGAGAGGGCTTATGGCATTATCATAGGCATGATGAAATGTGTTCGCATTGATGAGACGGCCAGCAGACCCGTTGGATAAAGGAGCACTCCCGTGTGGTGGCGGACCAAGAATACCACCTCAGCGGGCACGGCTTGTCGTAAAAGGCGACTAAAGAGTTAACGAGAGGGATTGCGATCGGGCACCACATCCTGCTCACCGAAGTATTACCTTGATTGGAAGTACCTGTGAGCGAAGCAAGGACTGGAGAGCATACGAAAGTTTTTGTTTAGTACGTAGGCGTAACTCTACTTGGAGAGTTATGAATCGTGCATACCATCTACGGACGGTGGATGGTATCTTTCGAACATTTTATTTTCCTGCCGTACTTGTAATAAAAAAAAAAAAACGACACACACACACAGACACGGACACCGAATCTACCACGAAAATAGCAAGACGTTTTTTTTGATAGTGAAGAGTTTTTTCTTGTGTTCTGCGGTTTTTTCTGCCCAGAACTCTGACCTGAAAGAGCAAAGTGCTTGGTCAAAGTCTGCTGCATCGGTGGCAATACTCACTGCGAGGTTCTCCGGGTTCTGGTATCCATACCGTGAGTTTTTTCCCAGGTCACATCACTGCGCTTATTGTGGTGGGGGCGAGGAGAGCGCCGCGAGGGCTGAGTCAAAGTGCAAAATTTAATTTTCACTCAACTTTTCCTCGCTTTCTCCCTTTTCTAAATCACGCCATTGTGGCCGGCGGAGTACATGAGCTGTCAGCGCTGCCTACTTACGTCAGTAAGCGATCGGACCTGAGTGGCGTTGCCAGATCAACGGCGCTGCCAGGGCTGCTCGATCAGTTGGGCGCGTAATTCAGATATTTAATTTGAATTTTATATTTATATAAATATCTATATTTATAAATATATATTTATATTCATATATAAGTCTTGTGGAGTTGACCGATATCTAGCAAGGGAAACGGCGAAACAGACAGACTAATCATCAACCTCACACCATCGCAGTGCCTAGTAGAGGCTCTGGTGTCCGTGTAGAGGCGGACTAACCTCCATCAGATAAGCCTAGGAGAAATCCGTGGCCTACGTAGGACCCTTGCTAAATTTGGTGCTCCACGTACGCTTAGGGTAAGCTGTTGACACCTGCCAATTAATGGACGGTCCAACGAAGGGCATTGCCCCCGACAACGTGGTGGACCCATTCAAACGAAGCGCCAGAATGTCCAGGTCCCCCACAAGAGGAGTGGGAATAACGGAGCGAGGAGCTGAAATTCCAGTTCCAGCGGCCGTGAGCGTAGCGCAAGCCGTCTCCCAGACGCTAACTCCAATACCCAGCATCAGTGATGTTATAGTAGGAGAGAACTTGGCCCCTTCAGCATCGCCAGTGACCAAGAGGAAGATCTCCGATCTCATCGGCGTGCCGACCCAAAAAGCCTCAGTAGAAACCCCGCCTATTTCGCGGATTAGGCCACTAGACCTGTCGGCCTACAAAAACGAGGACCTGCGCAGCATTTTGGGCTTTATGGAACGGAAAATAACGGTACTGCTATCAGCCTTTGAGACGCAGCGCCACGTTACCCGGGAAACGATGGCAGCTCTAAATGCCAAAGCAATCCAGCTGCAGGATGCCATCGCTAAGGTGGCCTCATCAAAGAGCACGGCAACCCAGACGGAAGCGCAACTGCAACCAGCGTGCACCCCGGCAGCCAGCAAAAGGAGCGCCCCAGTGAAGCCTGCCCCGAAGAAGCTTCCCGCTAGCAAGGATGTGACATTGTAGACGTCCAACATTAAGGAGGCACTTCCGCCCAGCTTCGCGTCCGTAGCCAAAGAGGGTAACAAAAAGGCGGAGTGGACTAAGGTGGCACCTAAGCGACTACGCAAAAAGCCGGAGGCCATAATAATTAAAAAGACGAGAGAAACTTCATACTCGGACATGCTCCGTAAGCTCAAAGCCGACCCGAGCCTGACAGAACTTGGCAGTCATGTCAAGAAAATCAGGAGAACTCAACAAGGCGAGTTGTTGCTTGAAGTGGAGGGAAAAGTTTCTGCAAGCGTGTCCAAATATAAAGGAGCGATCGAAGAATCCCTCAGGGAAATGGCTGCGGTCCGCACGAGCGCGCAGAGAATGGCGCTAACCTGCTGCGGCATGGATGAGGCGACGACAGCAGTGGAGCTCTACAACTGCATGGCCTCCCAATTCGAAGGGATTCAGCTGAAGCCAGAAGATGTGCGGGGGATGCGCAAAATGCGAGATGGGACCCAAGTGGCGACGGTTACGCTTAGCGTTAACGACGCAATAGGCGTCCTAAAAAAGGGCTCGGTAACCGTTGGCTGGTCTCGCTGGGTTATGGTCACAGGGCCATCAACTGTAAGGAGCCTGACCGCTCGGACTGCTGTCTTCGGTGCGGCGAACGTGGGCACAAAGCGAAGGGCTGTGATAATCCGCCGAAATGCCTGATCTGCAACAGCGATGTAGACAGGAATCACCCGACAGTGGTTATGCATGCCCTACCTTCAAAGCGAGCACAAAAAAAGGAGTCCTGAGTCGCCGTGTTGATGATTAACATCTTCCAAGTAAATGTTAACCACTGCGCAGCTGCACAGAGCCTCCTGTCCCAGACAGCGAGAGAGTGCAATGCTGACACCATGCTCCTGAGCGAACCGTACGCCCCTGGTGCGGAAAACTCAGGAGTGCTCTTCGACTCTACACGTAAGGCGGCAGTCATATGCTGCAGAAACCTCTACATAGAGGAACAGGAAAGCGTGCCTATGCGTGGCATTGCGTACGCTAAAGTTAAGGGTGTTCACCTGTTTAGCTGCTACGCCCCGCCTAGTGACAGCCCGGACCTCTTCGAGGAACTGTTAAATACTTTAGTTCACCACGCTAGAGGGCGCAAGCCTGTAGTCATTGCAGGTGATATCAACGCCTGGGCAATAGAATGGGGAAGCCGGATATCCAATCTCAGAGGACGGGCCGTTATTGATGCCATAAACCAGCTGGATCTGGTGCTGTTGAATGACGGCGGCAAGCCGAAGTTTAATAACGACAGAGGTACATCTTTCATCGATGTCACCTTTGTCAACAGAAGTCTAGCCCCCACTGCTAAATGGACGGTACAGGAGGACGTAACGCTGGGCGATCATGCCCTAATTACATTCAGCGCCCGCACGTCATGCATCACACAACGACAGGCAAGGAGTACTCTTGCGCAAGCATGGGACATCAGAAAACTTGACAAGGACATGCTGGCTTTCAACATCGAACAAATGGAGCTTACAAATGGAGATGCGGAAACCATGGTGGCGGCGCTCATGAAAATTCTGGAAGCTGCATGCGATGCAGCGATGCCGCGTAAGAAGCAAACGAGTAAACGCAAACCTCCGGTCTACTGGTGGAACGGCTCCCTCAACCAGCTACGCTCGGAATGCTTCAGGGCAAGGAGACAGGCGCAACGAGTCAAAGGACACTCTCAGCACTCAGAACTACATGAGAGGTACAGATCGAAACGTGCGGAGCTCAGAAATGGCATTGCTGCTGCTAAAGCAAATGCTTTTAAAGAGCTGCTGGCGAGCGTAGACGATGATCCGTGGGGTCCCGCCTACAAAATGGTTTGTAATAAACTGAAAGCCGCTGAAGGAGGCACTCCACAGGACCCGGCTCTATTAACAAGCATCGTGGAGGAGCTATTCCCAGATCAGGATACTCTATGGCAACCCGCACAAGAAATCCCTATCCCCGACTTTCCGTGTGTCACTGCATGTGAGGTCATCGAAGCGGCAAAGAGAATTAAGCCCAACAAAGCCCCATGTCTCGATGGCATCCCAGGCGTCGTAGTTACGGCTGCCGCAAATGCTAAGCCTGAAATCTTCAGGGACACCTTTCAATAGTGTCTGATAGATGGTGTCTTCCCATCTCGCTGGAAGAACATGAGGCTGGTATTGTTTCCGAAAGGTAAGGCTACAACTAATGCTGCAGGCAGTTTCCGCCCACTATGTCTGCTGGATATTGTGGGAAAGCTCTTCGAACGCATCCTATACACCCGAATTGAGCTGATCACTGAGAGCCCCGATGGCCTACAAAGACACCAGTATGGCTTCCGGAAAGGAAAAAGCACTTTCGACGCTCTCACTGCCATAAGAGATCTGGCCAAGTCTACCCTCGATGGAGACAGATGGCTAGGTGGCAGCAAGGAGTACTGGGCCATCATCACGCTAGACGTGAAAAATGCATTCAATACGGCGAGATGGCCAAACATCCTCGGGGCCATGCGCAACATGGGTATTCCTCGTTACCTCAGGATCATCATTGGCAGCTACTTCAGGCACCATATACTATGGTACGATACTGATGCCGGGCCAAGAAAACACCACGTCACCGCAGGTGTCCCACAAGGGTCGGTACTTGGATCAATCCTATGGAACATAATGTACGACGGGATATTGTCCATCAGCAAGCCCAGTGGAGTGGAGCTACTCTGCTTTGCTGACGACGTGGCAGTAGCAGCGGTTGCCAAAACTATTCCGGAGCTACAGGACAAGAGCAATGCAGCGATTAGCTGAGCTATTAGCTGGCTGGAGAATGCCGGTCTAAGCATCGCTGCGGACAAGTCCCAAGCAGTGTTGTTGAGCAGCAGAAAGGCCGTCGAGAGTATACGAGTCACGGTCAAGGACGCTCAAATAGAGTCTGCTGGATCCCTGAAGTATCTGGGTGTTCTTATTGACCATAGACTGTCATTCAAGGAGCATGCGAGATACGCCAGTAGGAAGGCAGCGATGACAGCAGCAGCACTGGCAAGATTCATGCCAAATATAGGTGGACCCAGGATGCCGGCCAGGAGGCTGCTAGTGGCAGTCGCGAAATCATCGCTTCTATACGCTGCCCCCATCTGGAGGAGTGTCACGAATAAAGTGACTTACTTGGACAACGCGCGTGCAGTATCACGGACCCTGGCTCTTAGACTGATAAGAGGATTTAGGACAATATAGGAAGAAGCCCAATACCTGACTCGGGGAAGAGATCAGCGACTGGCTTTATGGAGTGTGGCGGACTAGGTGGCAATACTCACAACAAGGGAGATGGACCTACCAGCTTATTCCAGATTTATCCGAGTGGGCAGGGTATGAACACAAAGTGCTGGACTATCACTTGACCCAGTTCATCACCGACCATGGTTGCTTCCGGGGTTACCTCTTCAGGTTTCGCCATGTGGACTCAGCCCTGTGCCTGTTCTGCAGCGACGCAGCCGAAACAGCGGAACATATCCTACTCCACTGCACTAGGTTTCGTACAGAGAGGGAGATACTGGAGACTCTTGCTGGAACTCCGCTCAGCTCGAGAAGTCTAATACGCAATATGCTGGCGGACAAAACCGTGTGGGAGAGGGCTTATGGCATTATCATAGGCATGATGAAACGTGTTCGCATCGATGAGACGGCCAGCAGACCCGTTGGATAAAGGAGCACTCCCGTGTGGTGGCGAACCAAGAATACCACCTCAGCGGGCACGGCTTGTCGTAAAAGGCGACTAAAGAGTTAACGAGAGGGATTGCGATCGGGCACCACATCCTGCTCACCAAAGTAATACCTTGATTGGAAGTACCAGTGAGCGAAGCAAGGACTTGAGAGGATACGGAGGTTTTTGTTTAGTACGTAGGCGTAACTCTATTTGGAGAGTTATGTATCGTGCATACCATCTACGGACGGTGGATGTAAAAAAAAAGAAAAAAACATACATACATACATACATATACTTACTTATTTACACGTTTTACACGTTTCGAGTCGAATTAATGATCTGTCTTGCGACTAAGATCAACGCTGGAATTATTAATAAAAACTAAACGCAACGAATCCGTTTCACGTCTTTATTTTTTGAATGCCAACTTAAGACTGACTGTACAGAGTTTACTTGGTTTCTAAGCGGGCGCAAGAAATGTAATGTCAGCATTTAGTGCTCACAGAGTTCATTGAATGATTGTATAACAATCTTGCGCGCGCTTCATATTTCGATCTGTTTACATGTTTTGCCTACGCAAGCCTATTTGTATGGTCTGGGGGTCTGTTGATGTGAGCATAATATGTGAAGCATAATATGCTACTTCCCTCTCCTTAAAAAAGAAGCTTATGCTTCTACTGAATTGGTTGAATACAATCTTGGTAATGGAGTTGGATTTGGCTCTTGTAGCTCTGGTTTAGATTTGAATTTTAAGTAGGTGAGTACAATACAAATTATAAGGCTTATGATTAATACAATTACACAGACTGTGATATTATTTTTTGATATTAATTTTACAATGTCTTTATGTTCTATTGGTTTTATTTTTATTAGTTCTAAGGGTGTATACAATGGGGTAAGATTTATTTCAGGATTCAAATTATTTTCACTTAACGTTATTTTTCCAATTTTCATTTTACATTGTTTTATCGTTATAATTTTGTTGCCGCTAATTGTTATATTTTTGTTTATTTCTTGACAATTTTGTTCTATAATAGTATCGTTTACATTCCAAGTGAGGATATTGTTCGGTTCTATGTATTTAATTATTTGGTTGACCGTAGTAGGGACAAAATTACATATTGGGCTGGTTCTTTTTATAATATTCTTAATACATTCGTTATTTATTTCTTTATAATTTTGATTGTAAATTTTATCTTGTTCTTCAAAATAAGTGTCTTTTTCTAAGTGATCAAGTTGAAAACCATTACTGTCTGGGTAGAGTATTATATTAATAGTATGAACAGTTTTTTGTTTAATAGGGATGTGTGCGATAATAAGTATTTGGTTAGTATTAATCCAGGTTGACGTTTTTGTTTGTAATATATTTTTACTGTCTACGTTGTCTAGTTTGTCGTAATTAAGTAATTTTGGATTGAATAGGCCTAGTCGGGAAAGTTGCATTGCCATTGCAATGTCTTCTATGTATTCGGTGAATTGCATCATCTCATATAATAGCTGTTCTCTAGTATTGTATTCGTCTTCAAAGTTTTTAATCTTTTGCATGTTACTATTGATCAACTCAATTACTTCGCTCATTTCATGGATACTAATTGAATTCGTTGTTACTGACTCTAGTTGATTTTGAATATTTGTTCGATCGTTATTATCTAATGTTCCAAATAAGTATTTAAAAGCGGATCCTACTATGTTAATTAGTCCTCTTTTCTGTCTATTTGTTTGGTGTAAGGTTATACCATTAAGTTCTCTTAACATTTTATTATGTAAAAGTTTTATTTGTAGGATATTGGTATAGTTAGTCATTTTAGTATTAAAATAATTGGTTAGGCTGTCTATATCAGAAAGATTTATTTGAAGACAATGATATCGTATTGGGATGGAATTTGTATCGGTTTATCAGAGAATAGGAGGTATCCGTGATCCGTATCTATATTGTTGATTTGGATTTGTTGAGTTTGACATAGTTTTGCGCAAGTAAAGAGGATAATTAAGATGAACCAGGGGCCTGTAGAGTAGGAATTTGATTAATTTTTTTCTTTTTTTTGAATTGGGATTTATAATAACGTGTTTCTCTGTTTCTGGTAGTAATTTTGTAATGATCGTCATCTGTTTGTTCCACATTGTTTGTTAGTTTATATGGATTTTCTAATTTACCCTTTTGTAATGGCCCTTTTCTGTATCTAGTGTCCACTTCGTATTCGGTTCTGTTTTTGTTTATTTCACTAATTACTTGTTCCTTGTTTTGTTGTGTATTTAGGGTCGGTTATCCAGCGGGTAAGGAATATGTGAGCAGGAGTTTGTCCAGTAGTATCATGTTTGGTTTTGTGGTTGTAAATAAAAAGTATTGTCTCTATTTTGCTTAATTTGGCTTCATTGTCGTCTGAGGTTTTTATTATACGGATTTTTTCATTTATTGTTTTGTGAAATCTTTCTATGTCTGCAACACCTGTTTTTGTAGTATTCAGTTGTAATTCTATATCTTCGGTCTCTAGCCATCTTTTAAGAGCTAAACTGAAGAATGCGCCATCTCTATCTACTTTTAGGATTCTGGGTTTTCCCAATTGATTAAATATGCGCATAAGAACATTTTTACACTCTATCCAATCTTTTGCTTTTATCTGTTCAAGGGTGGCGAACTTAGAATAGATGTCTATGCAGCTCAAATAATGATTGCCTTCAGAAGAATAGATGTCTACTACAAATTTATCGCGGCAATGTTCGGGTTTGGGCGTGATTTTCATTGGCATTTTTGTATCGCAATGTTCTGTTTTTGCCAGGTTACAAATTTAACATTCGTTAATTATATTCTGAATAAGGAGTTGGCTATTGGGATAGTAATAGGTTTCGCCGAAAAGTTTGGTAGTTTTCTGAATTCCTGGGTGTAAGAGCTTTTCGTGTGTAGTTAAAACCAATTCTTTAAACTGTGCATAAGTGGGAATGTTTTTTAGTAAAATAAGACTTTGGAAGATTTTAGTGTATTTTGGATTTATACTTTCTTGATAAGCGCTTTGAATTATTTCGAAATCAGCGTCACTATCTATGTATAGGACACTAGTTTTAGAGCAAAAATGGTCGTGTAAGTATTGTTTGGCTATTTCTGGAGTCGTATCTTTGTAAGAGATGTGTATAATTTGTTTTTTGAAATAAGTTTCACATTCTATTTTGTTTGGACCCTTGAAAAATATAACTTGTCGTTTGTGATAATTGATAGGTCTCTCTGACAGTCCTATTAAGTTGCTATTGTCTTGTTCTGCGCTATGTTGTGTAGATTCATTGGAAAATGTTTCTTCTATTGTTACTCTAGATAGTGCGTCCGCGACATGATTTTCCTTCCGTTTAATATATTTTATATCAAAATCATATTCCGAAGTCGAATTTTCCATCTTGTTAATTTAGCATTAGGTTGTTTCCATTTATGTAACCAGCACAATGGCTGATGGTCAGATGCTACTTCGAAATGTGGTCCTAATAGGTAATGTCGGAAGGATTTAGTGGCCCAAACTATGGCTAACAATTTTTTCTCTATGGCACTGTAATTAATTTCGTGTTCGTTTAAAGTTCTACTGATGTAACTAACAGGGTGCCCATCTTGTGAAAGAACAGCTCCTAAAGCTACGTTACTTGCGTCGGTCGTTAGTGTAAATTTTCTTTCAAAGTTTGGTATTTTTAAAATTGGGTCTTCGGAAATTAGTACTTTTAACTTTTGGAATGCTTCTATGTAATCGTTTTGGTTAGTATCTATTTTGGCTCCTTTTTTCAGACATTTTGTTAGGGGTTTAGCGATATCAGAGAAGTTGGGAATGAATTTTCTATAGTAGCCTGTTAGTCCTAAGAATGCTTTGATCTCTTTGGGTTTTTTTGGTAGTGGGTATTTTCGTATAGCTTCGATCTTTTCGGGGTTTGGTTTAATTCCGTCCTTAGTAATGACATTGTGGGCATTTTTAAGCCCAAAAGGCATTCGCGTATATTCGTAATGACCATGTTTGGTTGAAAATGCGGTTTTTGGTATAGATTCTGTATCCATTTCTATTTGGTGGAAGCCTTTTGCGAGATCTATTGTTGTGAAGTAGTTGCATTTACCTAATTTCCCTAATATTTCATCCATATTAGGTATAGGATATCGGTCATTTATAGTTATTTCATTTAATTTTCTGTAGTCGATTACAATGCGAAATTTTTTCTGTCCGGAAGCGTCTAATTTTTTTGGTACAACCCAGATGGGGCTAGAATATGGAGAATTGCTTTCTTTTATGATCCCTTGTTTTAGCATGTCTTGGATTTGATATTCTACTTTTTTTTCATAAGTTTGGGGATAGCTGTATAATTTTGAGTAAATTGGAATATTGTGTGTGGTGTTGATAGTATGTTTTTCTTGGTTGGTAAATGTAAGTTTGTCACCTTCGTGGTATTGGATATCTTGGAATTTTGTTAATAAATCAGTTAATTTATTCTTTTCTTCTGTGTTCAAATGGTCTAGTCGGAATAAGTTATCTTGGAGTGTGGAAGATTCCAGAAATATAGGGTCTTGTTGAAATGAAGGCTCTATTTGAATGTGATTTTGTTTTATGGTGTATTCAGTATTAGTCAATTTATATTCTTTATCAAATAAGTTAGCTGTTCCTTTTTTGTAATTAATTACTGCTTTAGCTTTAGTCAATAATTTGCGTCCGATAAGCATATCATAATGATCTGAGAATTTGTGAATTAGGAATTCTTGAGCAATAGGAAAGTAGTTGTTTGGTGGTAAGTTAGTAATTTTGTTTATAATTAATGGGCCGTTGCTGGTATGGATCAGGTGATTGGTTTTTTGGACAGGTGTTTCGAATATATTTCTGGTTAACATGTTTATTGTGGAACCAGTGTCTATTAGGCATTTTAAATTTTTATCGTTGTGTTTAATTACAATGTATTGGCTTGATCCGGGGCTGCTTGCGAAAATTTTCGGCTTGTTCAATGTCATCTGATTCGTTGTCATTCAATTCGGTTTCCTTTTCTTCTATCTGGATTGGATTATATTGTTCTTGTTCAGGAGGATACTGAACTGATTCAGGAGTGTCGCATAATTGATAAGGATAAGTTTGATATTGTGAGTAGTCTGGGTAGTAAGGGAAATAGTAGTTGTAGGGGTACGGGGACTCAGATTGACCGGGTACTTCTTCTTGATATCTCATTTCTTCAATGCTCATTTTTGATTGTCCACTGTCAGATGGTCTTTGTCTTTTAACAGGGTTGCTAGTTGTCAAATTTCCTCCTGGAGGATAATTGTTCAGTAAGCCTGCATAGTTAGGTCCGAAACGGTTCTGGTCAAATACGTTTTGTCGGGGAATTGGTGGTCTTGGTCTGGGTGGTTGCATGACAATTGTGTTAGGTAGTATAGGAGCATGAACTGGTTGATACATGGGGTATGAATTAGGGTTAATCCTGGGCATAGGAGGTGGTATGTAAGTAGGTGGTCGGTAATAGGGTTGGTAAGTAGTGTTGAAAGATGGTTGAAAAGGTGTAATAGGTTTGGTTTGATTATTTATTGGTCTATTTTGCAAATGGTTTTGTGTTTTATTTAGATTTGGTGTTGATTTTGCTTTATCATTAATTAGAATTGGTGTTTCGTAAAGACCTTTTTCTTGCAATATGTTTATGAGTGATCTTAAATTTGTAATATTACAATTAATTATCCTGAGATAAATATGATTTGGCAACTTTTGTATTAGATTTTGAATGCTGTCTTCAATTAGTCGATTGAATAATGTAGTTTCTGAACCATTGTTTTCAAGTTCCAACTTACTTGTTAATGTTTGTCGTCGTCTTTCAGCTTCTTCTAAAAATTGACGAATGTTCCCGCGAAATTGTGTATTCCTGAATTCCTCCAGTAGCTGGTGGTTGGGCACTTGTGGCTTGTAGTTGAATATCAATTGAGTCCTTAAATCCGTCCAGTGAGTGAGGTTGGTCTTCCCAAGGGTGCGTATGACATCACCGCTGATGTTCCGTTCGATGTGCCCGAAGATGATAAGCTTTTGCCTCTCATCCGTAGTTTGGTACAAGGCAAGGATAAAGTCGATGCGGCTGATGAAGGTGTACAGCGAGCTCGGATCGCCGTTGAAGGGTTCCACAGCATGTATTTGCCTTTCAACTTGAATCATATTTGTGTCAGATAAAGTTATTGGTGGTGGTGGTGCTGCTGCTACTGCCATCGTGGTTTTTTTTTTTTTTTTCTTGTTTGGTTTGGTATTTGTTTTTGCTAAATTTGGTTTGTGACTTGGTTTGGTAGGTGTATTCGCTGAATTTGGTTGGTGACTTGGGTTGGTAGATATCTGCACTGAATTTGGTTTGTGTCTTGGCTTGATAGGTGTATACGTTGAATTTGGTTTGTGACTTGGCTTGATAGATGTCTTCGCTGAATTTGGTTTATGTCTTGGCTTGGTAGGTGTATTCGCTGAATTTGGTTTGTGACTTGGCTTGGTAGGTGTCTTCACTGAATTTGGTTTGTGTTTTTGGATCGGTTTGTGGTTTCACTAGACTTTTGTTTGTGCCTTGGTTGTTGTAGCTTTTTCTTTTTTATGTTTTTTTTAATTATTTATTTTAATTCACTTATTTATGTTAGTTCACTTATTTATGTTAGTTAACTTATTTATCTTAGTTCACTTATTTATCTTAGTTCACTTTTTTATGTTAGTTTACTTATTTGTTGCACTCTTAGCAGTTTCGCTTGATTTGGAGTAACCTTTTGGATTTACTTCTCCAGCGAATTCTAAGGCGTCTTCTAGAAATTATTTAAGTTTTTCTAGTTTTTTATTCACAATCACTTTTACGGTTGTACATGCACTTTTCGGAGTTTTAACCGTGTACCGATGTTACCGTTGCGATTGATTCTTCGACGGATGATTATTAAAGAATTGAATAGGGTTTCTATCGCATCAATAATTTCATCCTACCGGCTGCGCCACTTACTTATTTACACGTTTTACACGTTTCGAGTCGAATTAATGATCTGTCTTGCGACTAAGATCAACGCTGGAATTATTAATAAAAACTAAACGCAACGAATCCGTTTCACGTCTTTATTTTTTGAATGCCAACTTAAGACTGACTGTACAGAGTTTACTTGGTTTCTAAGCGGGCGCAAGAAATGTAATGTCAGCATTTAGTGCTCACAGAGTTCATTGAATTATTGTATAACAATCTTGCGCGCGCTTCATATTTCGATCTGTTTACATGTTTTGCCTACGCAAGCTTATTTGTATGGTCTGGGGGTCTGTTGATGTGAGCATAATATGTGAAGCATAATATGCTACTATATACATGTAGTTTTGAGTGCTGAGAGTGTCCTCTGGCTCGTTGCGCCTGTCTCCTTGCCCTGAAGCATTCCGAGCGTAGCTGGTTGAGGGAGCCGTTCCACCAGTAGACCGGAGGTTTGCGTTTACTCGTTTGCTTCTTACGCGGCATCGCTGCATCGCATGCAGCTTCCAGAATTTTCATGAGCGCCGCCACCATGGTTTCCACATCTCCATTTGTAAGCTCCATTTGTTCGATGTTGAAAGCCAGCATGTCCTTGTCAAGTTTTCTGATGTCCCATGCTTGCCCAAGAGTACTCCTTGCCTGTCGTTGTGTGATGCACGACGTGCGGGCGCTGAATGTAATTAGGGCATGATCGCTCAGCGTTACGTCCTCCTGAACCGTCCATTTAGCAGTGGGGGCTAGACTTCTGTTGACAAAGGTGACATCGATGAAAGATGTACCTCTGTCGTTATTAAACATCGGCTTGCCGCCGTCATTCAATAGCACCAGATCCAGCTGGTTGGATATCCGGCTTCCCCATTCTATTGCCCAAGCGTTGATATCACCTGCAATGACTACAGGCTTGCGCCCTCTAGCGTGGTGAACTAAAGTATTTAACAGTTCCTCGAAGAGGTCCGGGCTGTCAATAGGCGGGGCGTAGCAGCTAAACAGGTAAACACCCTTAACTTTAGCGTACGCAATGCCACGCATAGGCACGGTTTCCTGTTCCTCTATGTAGAGGTTTCTGCAGCATATAACTGCCGCCTTACATGTAGACTCGAAGAGCACTCCTGAGTTTCTCGCACCAGGGGCGTACGGTTCGCTCAGGAGCATGACGTCAGCACTGCGCTCTCTTGCTGTCTGGAACAGGAGTCTCTGTGCAGCTGCGCAGTGGTTAACATTTAGCTGGAAGATGTTAATCAACAGCACGGCGACTCAGGAATCCTTTTTTTGTGCTCGCTTTGAAGGTAGGGCATGCATAACTACCTGTCGGGTAATTCCTGTCTACATCGCTGTTGCAGATCAGGCATTTCGGCGGATTATCACAGCCCTTCGCTTTGTGCCCACGTTCGCCGCACCGACGACAGCAGTCCGAGCGGTCAGGATCCTTACAGTTGATAGCCCTGTGACCGTAACCCAGGCACTTATAGCATCTTGTGGGGCGTGTGCCTTGAATGATGCGACAGCGAGACCAGCCAACGGTTACCGAGCCATTTTTTAAGGACGCCTATTGCGTCGTTAACGCTACGCGTAACCGTCGCCACTTGGGTCCCATCTCGCATTTTGCGCATCCCCCGCACATCTTCTGGTTAGCGCCATTGTCTGCGCGCCCGTGCGGACCGCAGCCATTTCCCTGAGGGATTCTTCGATCGCTCCTTTATATTTGGGAACGCTTGCAGAAACTTTTCCCTCCACTTCGAGCAACAACTCGCCTTGTTGAGTTCTCCTAATTTTCTTGACATGACTGCCAAGTTCTGTCAGGCTCGGGTCGGCTTTGAGCTTACGGAGCATGTCCGAGTATGAAGTTTCTCTCGTCTTTTTAATTATTATGGCCTCCGGCTTTTTGCGTAGTCACTTAGGTGGCACCTTAGTCCACTCCGCCTTTTTGTTACCCTCTTTGGCCACGGACGCGAAGCTGGGCGGAAGTGGCTCCTTAATGTTGGACGTCTGCAATGTCATATGCTTGCTAGCGGGAAGCTTCTTCGGGGCAGGCTTCACTGGGGGGCTCTTTTTGCTGGCTGCCAGGGTGCACGCTGCTTGCAGTTGCGCTTCCGTCTGGGTTGCCGTGCACTTTGATGAGGCCACCTTGGTTTCCCGGGTAACGTGGCGCTGCGTCTCAAAGGCTGATAGCAGTACCGTTATTTTCCGTTCCATAATGCCCAAAATGCTGCGCAGGTCCTCGTTTTTGTAGGCCGACAGGTCTAGTGGCCTAATCGGCGAAACAGGCGGGGTTTTCGCTGAGGCTTCTTGGGTCGGCACTCTGATGAGATCGGAGATCTTCTTCTTGGTCACTGGCGATGCTGAAGGGGCCAAGTTCTCTCCTACTATAACATCACTGATGCTGGGTATTGGAGTCAGCGTCTGGGAGACGGCTTGCGCTACGCTCACGGCCGCTGGAACTGGGATTTCAGCTCCTCGCTCCGTTATTCCCACTCCTCTTGTGAGGGACCTGGACATTCTGGCGCTTCGTTTGAATGGGTCCACCACGCCGTCGGGGGCAATGTCCCCCGTTGGACCGTCCATTAAATTGGCAGGTGTCAACAGCTTACCTTATGCGTACGTGGAGCACCGAATTTAGCAAGGGTCCTACGTAGACCACGGATTTCTCCTAGGCTTCTCTGATGGAGGTTAATCCGCCTCTACACGGACACCAGAGCCTCTATTTAGGCACCGCGATGGTGAGAGATTGATGATTAGTCTGTCCGTGACCTTTGCGCCGTTTCCCTTGCTAGATATCAGTCAACTCCACAAGATTTATTTATAAATATAAATAAATATTTATAAATATATATTTATAAATATAGATATTTATATAAATATAAAATTCAAATTAAATATCTGAATTACGCGCCCAACTGATCGAGCAGCCCTGGCAGCGCCGTTGATCTGGCAACGCCACTCAGGTGCGATCGCTTACTGACGTAAGTTGGCAGCGCTGACAGCTGATGTTCTCCACCGGCCACAATGGCGTGATTTAGAAAAGGGAGAAAGCGAGGAAAAGTTGAGTGAAAATTAAATTTGCACTTTCACTCAGCCCTCGCGGCGCTCTCCTCGCCACCACCACCAATAAGCGCAGTGATGTGACCTGGGAAAAGACTTACGGTATGGATCCCAGAACCCGGAGAACCTCGCAGTGAGTATTGCCACCATTGCCTTTATATACTTGAATGGAAAGTGTTCTAGAGCACTCTAACTTTTAATAAATTTTGTTAAAAAAACGACTGATGCGTTCTATGGCATCTATACGATGTATCGGTCCGTACCGGCTCGTTCCGACTTAATTACATCGGGCAGCAATAAGAAACATGTATACAAAGTTTCATGAAGGTAGCTCAAAAAGGGAGACAAAAACTATTCTTTGTAAAAAATAAGAAAAGCTCGATCTCCCCTACCATGACACGCATGCATGCGGAATCGAACCTTGGACCCATTACCTAAGAGGTCCACCACTTCTCCGTTCGGTCATTAAGCCATTACGCAAATTTTGCCAAAAACAAAGTCTGAATGCATGATGCGTGTTTTTGTTGCTATTTATTCTCGTAACTTAAACATACAATTAAATAAAAATAAAAAAATATAAGAAAAAGCTGCGCTCTAACAATCGCACACATCTGATTTAAGAGACTGTCACTTCTCCACTTGTTAACTTAGTTCATTGTGAGCCATTAAAAAAATTTTAAATAAATAAATAAAAAGCTTAAGCGGCATGAACTGGGAATCGGACCACGGGCCTGTCGGTTCAGGAGTTCATCGCTTTTCCACTAAGCTACTGATGCTGTTATCCAACAACTGCAGAAATTTGCATTGTAATGAATTCTTATTATCTCCTGTACAAATAAAGAATTTGCGCTGCCGGCAGCGCTGCTTACAGCTATGGAAAACGTTAAGCTGAATAACTTCTGTGTTTCTTATCCGATTGTTACCAAATTTAAAGAGATCATCTGGCTAGCTAAACTTGATCAGCGTGCAATAATAACACATTTTGTCACCAAATTTGGTAGTTCTAGCTCTTATAATAGCTGAGATCTAGGTTTTCACACGGACAGACAGACAGACGGACATGGCTATATCGAATCGGGTGTTGATCCTGAGCCAGACTATATATACTTTATGGGGTCGGAGGTATCTCCTTCTGCCTGTTACATACGTTTTCGGCTTGAACAGAGTTATAATACTCTTCTACTCTATGAGTAGCGGGTATAAAAAATAACAAGTAAGAAAGCTAGAGTCGAGTGTGCTCGACTGTAATATACCCGCTACCCTGCTGCTTGTACATAATTTATTTGCGGAATAAAAAAACGGCTACAATCATATTTTGACCGTAAATGGCTATGGACTTATAATATTTATGCAAAGTCAAAATATAAAATAAAAAAAAAAAACATTTTTGCACACATTTAATTTTTGATGCGGGCGGGACTCGAACCCGGAAATGCATAATAGTACTGTTCGTTTTGCTGCCGGCAGCGCTGCTTACAGCTATGGAAAAGGTTAAGCTGAATAACTTCTGTGTTTATTATCCGATTGTTATCAAATTTTCAGAGGTCATCTGGCTAGCTATAGTTATCATAAAACCGAAAATGAACAATATGGCATAAAAATTGCTCTTGTAATTAATTTTTTTCGATTTACAGGGGCGGAAGGGGGCGTGGCCTAAATCCAAAATAAACTTGATCAGCGTGCAATAATAACACATTTTGTCACCAAATTTGGTAGTTCTAGCTCTTATAATAGCTGAGATCTAGGTTTTCACACGGACAGACAGACAGACAGACGGACATGGCTATATCGAATCGGCTGTTGATCCTGAGCCAGAATATATATACTTTAAGGGGTCGGAGGTGTCTCCTTCTGCCTGTTACATACATTTTCGGCTTGTACAGAGTTATAATACCCTTCTACTCTATGAGTAGCGGGTATAAAAAAGAAAAAGCTTAAGCGGCATGAACAGGGAATCGAACCACGGGCCTGTCGGTTCAGGAGTTCATCGCTTTTCCACTAAGCTACTGATGCTGTTATCCAACAACTGCAAAAATTTGCATTGTAAGGCATTCTTATTATCTCCTGTACAAATAAAGAATTTGCGCTGCCGGCAGCGCTGCTGACAGCTATGGAAAACGTTAAGCTGAATAACTTCTGTGTTTATTATCCGATTGTTACCAAATTTTCAGAGGTCATCTGGCTAGCTATAGTTATCATATTAACCGAAAATGAACAATATGGCATCAAAATTGCGCTTGTAATTATTTTTTCGATTTACAGGGGCGGAAGGGGGCGTGGCCAAAATCCAAAATAAACTTGATCAGCGTGCAATAATAACACATTTTGTCACCAAATTTGGTAGTTCTAGCTCTTATAATAGCTGAGATCTAGGTTTTCACACGGACAGACAGACAGACGGACATGGCTATATCGAATCGGCTGTTGATCCTGAGCCAGAATATATATACTTTATGGGGTCGGAGGTGTCTCCTTCTGCCTGTTACATACGTTTTCGGCTTGAACAGAGTTATAATACTTTTCTACTCTATGAGTAGCGGGTATAAAAAATAACAACTAGGAAAGCTACAGTCGAGTGTGCTCGACTGTAATATACCCGCTACCCAGCTGCTTGTACATAATTTATTTGCGGAACAAAAAAACGGCTACAATCATATTTTGACCGTAAAAGGCTATGGACTTATAATATTTATGCAAAGTCAAAATATAAAATAAAAAAAAAAACATTTTTGCACACATTTAATTTTTGATGCGGGCGGGACTCGAACCCGTAAATGCATAATAGTACTGTTCGTTTTGCAGTCCACAACTTAACCCATTTCACCACCGTACACGCATACACGATTCGGCACAATGCTGCAAGGAGCGCTGCCGGCAGCGCTCCTTACAGCTATGGAAAACGTTAAGCTGAATAACTTCTGGGTTTATTATCCGATTGTTACCAAATTTTCAGAGATCATCTGGCTAGCTATAGTTATCATATAAACCGAAAATGAACAATATGGCATCAAAATTACGCTTGTAATTAATTTTTTTCGATTTACAGGGGCGGAAGGGGGCGTGGCGAAAATCCAAAATAAATTTGATCAGCGTGCAATAATAACACATTTTGTCACCAAATTTGGTAGTTCTAGCTCTTATAATAGCTGAGATCTAGGTTTTCACACGGACAGACAGACGGACAGACAGACAGACGGACATGGCTATATCGAATCGGCTGTTGATCCTGAGCCAGAATATATATACTTTATGGGGTCGGAGGTGTCTCCTTCTGCCTGTTACATACATTTTCGGCTTGTACAGAGTTATAATACCCTTCTACTCTATGAGTAGCGGGTATAAAAAAGAAAAAGCTTAAGCGGCATGAACAGGGAATCGAACCACGGGCCTGTCGGTTCAGGAGTTCATCGCTTTTCCACTAAGCTACTGATGCTGTTATCCAACAACTGCAAAAATTTGCATTGTAAGGCATTCTTATTATCTCCTGTACAAATAAAGAATTTGCGCTGCCGGCAGCGCTGCTGACAACTATGGAAAACGTTAAGCTGAATAACTTCTGTGTTTATTATCCGATTGTTACCAAATTTTCAGAGGTCATCTGGCTAGCTATAGTTATCATATTAACCGAAAATGAACAATATGGCATCAAAATTGCGCTTGTAATTATTTTTTTTCGATTTACAGGGGCGGAAGGGGGGCGTGGCCAAAATCCAAAATAAACTTGATCAGCGTGCAATAATAACACATTTTGTCACCAAATTTGGTAGTTCTAGCTCTTATAATAGCTGAGATCTAGGTTTTCACACGGACAGACAGACAGACGGACATGGCTATATCGAATCGGCTGTTGACCCTGAGCCAGAATATATATACTTTATGGGGTCGGAGGTGTCTCCTTCTGCCTGTTACATACGTTTTCGGCTTGAACAGAGTTATAATACTCTTCTACTCTATGAGTAGCGGGTATAAAAAATAACAACTAGGAAAGCTACAGTCGAGTGTGCTCGACTGTAATATACCCCTACCCAGCTGCTTGTACATAATTTATTTGCGGAACAAAAAAACGGCTACAATCATATTTTGACCGTAAAAGGCTATGGACTTATAATATTTATGCAAAGTCAAAATATAAAATAAAAAAAAAAAACATTTTTGCACACATTTAATTTTTGATGCGGGCGGGACTCGAACCCGTAAATGCATAATAGTACTGTTCGTTTTGCAGTCCACAACTTAACCCATTTCACCACCGTACACGCACACACGATTCGGCACAATGCTGCAAGGAGCGCTGCCGGCAGCATAAACTTGATCAGCGTGCAATAATAACACATTTTGTCACCAAATTTGGTAGTTCTAGCTCTTATAATAGCTGAGATCTAGGTTTTCACACGGACAGACAGACAGACGGACATGGCTATATCGAATCGGGTGTTGATCCTGAGCCAGAATATATATACTTTATGCGGTCGGAGGTGTCTCCTTCTGCCTGTTACATACATTTTCGGCTTGAACAGAGTTATTATACCCTTCTACTCTATGAGTAGCGGGTATAAAAAATAAAAAGCTTAAGCGGCATGAACAGGGAATCGAACCACGGGCCTGTCGGTTTAGGAGTTCATCGCTTTTCCACTAAGCTACTGATGCTGTTATCCAACAACTGCAAAAATTTGCATTGTAAGGCATTCTTATTATCTCCTGTACTAATAAAGAATTTGCGCTGCCGGCAGCGCTGCTGACAGCTATGGAAAACGTTAAGCTGAATAACTTCTGTGTTTATTATCCGATTGTTACCAAATTTTCAGAGGTCATCTGGCTAGCTATAGTTATCATATTAACCGAAAATGAATATATATACTTTATGGGGTCGGAGGTGTCTCCTTCTGCCTGTTACATACGTTTTCGGCTTGAACAGAGTTATAATACTTTTCTACTCTATGAGTAGCGGGTATAAAAAATAACAACTAGGAAAGCTACAGTCGAGTGTGCTCGACTGAAATATACCCGCTACCCAGCTGCTTGTACATAATTTATTTGCGGAGCAAAAAAACGGCTACAATCATATTTTGACCGTAAAAGGCTATGGACTTATAATATTTATGCAAAGTCAAAATATAAAATAAAAAAAAAAACATTTTTGCACACATTTAATTTTTGATGCGGGCGGGACTCGAACCCGTAAATGCATAATAGTACTGTTCGTTTTGCAGTCCACAACTTAACCCATTTCACCACCGTACACGCACACACGATTCGGCACAATGCTGCAAGGAGCGCTGCCGGCAGCGCTCCTTACAGCTATGGAAAACGTTAAGCTGAATAACTTCTGTGTTTATTATCCGATTGTTACCAAATTTTCAGAGATCATCTGGCTAGCTATAGTTATCATATAAACCGAAAATGAACAATATGGCATCAAAATTGCGCTTGTAATTAATTTTTTCGAATTACAGGGGCGGAAGGGGGGCGTGGCGAAAATCCAAAATAAATTTGATCAGCGTGCAATAATAACACATTTTGTCACCAAATTTGGTAGTTCTAGCTCTTATAATAGCTGAGATCTAGGTTTTCACACGGACAGACAGACGGATAGACAGACAGACGGACATGGCTATATCGAATCGGCTGTTGATCCTGAGCCAGAATATATATACTTTATGGGGTCGGAGGTGTCTCCTTCTGCCTGTTACATACATTTTCGGCTTGTACAGAGTTATAATACCCTTCTACTCTATGAGTAGCGGGTATAAAAAAGAAAAAGCTTAAGCGGCATGAACAGGGAATCGAACCACGGGCCTGTCGGTTCAGGAGTTCATCGCTTTTCTACTAAGCTACTGATGCTGTTATCCAACAACTGCAAAAATTTGCATTGTAAGGCATTCTTATTATCTCCTGTACAAATAAAGAATTTGCGCTGCCGGCAGCGCTGCTGACAGCTATGGAAAACGTTAAGCTGAATAACTTCTGTGTTTATTATCCGATTGTTACCAAATTTTCAGAGGTCATCTGGCTAGCTATAGTTATCATATTAACCGAAAATGAACAATATGGCATCAAAATTGCGCTTGTAATTATTTTTTTCGATTTACAGGGGCGGAAGGGGGCGTGGCCAAAATCCAAAATAAACTTGATCAGCGTGCAATAATAACACATTTTGTCACCAAATTTGGTAGTTCTAGCTCTTATAATAGCTGAGATCTAGGTTTTCACACGGACAGACAGACAGACGGACATGGCTATATCGAATCGGCTGTTGATCCTGAGCCAGAATATATATACTTTATGGGGTCGGAGGTGTCTCCTTCTGCCTGTTACATATGTTTTCGGCTTGAACAGAGTTATAATACTCTTCTACTCTATGAGTAGCGGGTATAAAAAATAACAACTAGGAAAGCTACAGTCGAGTGTGCTCGACTGTAATATACCCGCTACCCAGCTGCTTGTACATAATTTATTTGCGGAACAAAAAAACGGCTACAATCATATTTTGACCGTAAAAGGCTATGGACTTATAATATTTATGCAAAGTCAAAATATAAAATAAAAAAAAAAACATTTTTGCACACATTTAATTTTTGATGCGGGCGGGACTCGAACCCGTAAATGCTTAATAGTACTGTTCGTTTTGCAGTCCACAACTTAACCCATTTCACCACCGTACACGCACACACGATTCGGCACAATGCTGCAAGGAGCGCTGCCGGCAGCGCTCCTTACAGCTATGGAAAACGTTAAGCTGAATAACTTCTGGATTTATTATCCGATTGTTACCAAATTTTCAGAGATCATCTGGCTAGCTATAGTTATCATATAAACCGAAAATGAACAATATGGCATCAAAATTACGCTTGTAATTAATTTTTTTCGATTTACAGGGGCGGAAGGGGGCGTGGCGAAAATCCAAAATAAACTTGATCAGCGTGCAATAATAACACATTTTGTCACCAAATTTGGTAGTTCTAGCTCTTATAATAGCTGAGATCTAGGTTTTCACACAGACAGACAGACAGACGGACATGGCTATATCGAATCGGGTGTTGATCCTGACCCAGAATATATATACTTTATGCGGTCGGAGGTGTCTCCTTCTGCCTGTTACATACATTTTCGGCTTGAACAGAGTTATTATACCCTTCTACTCTATGAGTAGCGGGTATAAAAAATAACAACTAGGAAAGCTACAGCTGCCGGCAGCGCTCCTTACAGCTATGGAAAACGTTAAGCTGAATAACTTCTGGATTTATTATCCGATTGTTACCAAATTTTCAGAGATCATCTGGCTAGCTATAGTTATCATATAAACCGAAAATGAACAATATGGCATCAAAATTACGCTTGTAATTAATTTTTTTCGATTTACAGGGGCGGAAGGGGGCGTGGCGAAAATCCAAAATAAACTTGATCAGCGTGCAATAATAACACATTTTGTCACCAAATTTGGTAGTTCTAGCTCTTATAATAGCTGAGATCTAGGTTTTCACACGGACAGACAGACAGACGGACATGGCTATATCGAATCGGCTGTTGATCCTGACCCAGAATATATATACTTTATGCGGTCGGAGGTGTCTCCTTCTGCCTGTTACATACATTTTCGGCTTGAACAGAGTTATTATACCCTTCTACTCTATGAGTAGCGGGTATAAAAAATAACAACTAGGAAAGCTACAGTCGAGTGTGCTCGACTGTAATATACCCGCATCGACTGTAAAATATCGAATCGGCTGTTGATCCTGAGCCAGAATATATATACTTTATGGGGTCGGAGGTGTCTCCTTCTGCCTGTTACATACGTTTTCGGCTTGAACAGAGTTATAATACTCTTCTACTCTATGAGTAGCGGGTATAAAAAATAACAACTAGGAAAGCTACAGTCGAGTGTGCTCGACTGTAATATACCCGCTACCCAGCTGCTTGTACATAATTTATTTGCGGAACAAAAAAACGGCTACAATCATATTTTGACCGTAAAAGGCTATGGACTTATAATATTTATGCAAAGTCAAAATATAAAATAAAAAAAAAAAAACATTTTTGCACACATTTAATTTTTGATGCGGGCGGGACTCGAACCCGTAAATGCATAATAGTACTGTTCGTTTTGCAGTCCACAACTTAACCCATTTCACCACCGTACACGCACACACGATTCGGCACAATGCTGCAAGGAGCGCTGCCGGCAGCGCTCCTTACAGCTATGGAAAACGTTAAGCTGAATAACTTCTGGATTTATTATCCGATTGTTACCAAATTTTCAGAGAGTCATCTGGCTAGCTATAGTTATCATATAAACCGAAAATGAACAATATGGCATCAAAATTACGCTTGTAATTAATTTTTTCGATTTACAGGGGCGGAAGGGGGCGTGGCGAAAATCCAAAATAAACTTGATCAGCGTGCAATAATAACACATTTTGTCACCAAATTTGGTAGTTCTAGCTCTTATAATAGCTGAGATCTAGGTTTTCACACGGACAGACAGACAGACGGACATGGCTATATCGAATCGGGTGTTGATCCTGAGCCAGAATATATATACTTTATGCGGTCGGAGGTGTCTCCTTCTGCCTGTTACATACATTTTCGGCTTGAACAGAGTTATTATACCCTTCTACTCTATGAGTAGCGGGTATAAAAAATAAAAAGCTTAAGCGGCATGAACAGGGAATCGAACCACGGGCCTGTCGGTTCAGGAGTTCATCGCTTTTCCACTAAGCTACTGATGCTGTTATCCAACAACTGCAAAAATTTGCATTGTAAGGCATTCTTATTATCTCCTGTACAAATAAAGAATTTGCGCTGCCGGCAGCGCTGCTGACAGCTATGGAAAACGTTAAGCTGAATAACTTCTGTGTTTATTATCCGATTGTTACCAAATTTTCAGAGGTCATCTGGCTAGCTATAGTTATCATATTGACCGAAAATGAATATATATACTTTATGGGGTCGGAGGTGTCTCCTTCTGCCTGTTACATACGTTTTCGGCTTGAACAGAGTTATAATACTTTTCTACTCTATGAGTAGCGGGTATAAAAAATAACAACTAGGAAAGCTACAGTCGAGTGTGCTCGACTGTAATATACCCGCTACCCAGCTGCTTGTACATAATTTATTTGCGGAACAAAAAAACGGCTACAATCATATTTTGACCGTAAAAGGCAATGGACTTATAATATTTATGCAAAGTCAAAATATAAAATAAAAAAAAAAAACATTTTTGCACACATTTAATTTTTGATGCGGGCGGGCCTCGAACCCGTAAATGCATAATAGTACTGTTCGTTTTGCAGTCCACAACTTAACCCATTTCACCACCGTACACGCACACACGATTCGGCACAATGCTGCAAGGAGCGCTGCCGGCAGCGCTCCTTACAGCTATGGAAAACGTTAAGCTGAATAACTTCTGGGTTTATTATCCGATTGTTACCAAATTTTCAGAGATCATCTGGCTAGCTATAGTTATCATATAAACCGAAAATGAACAATATGGCATCAAAATTGCGCTTGTAATTAATTTTTTTCGATTTACAGGGGCGGAAGGGGGCGTGGCGAAAATCCAAAATAAACTTGATCAGCGTGCAATAATAACACATTTTGTCACCGAATTTGGTAGTTCTAGCTTTTATAATAGCTGAGATCTAGGTTTTTACACGGACAGACAGACGGACAGACAGACAGACGGACATGGCTATATCGAATCGGCTGTTGATCCTGAGCCAGAATATATATACTTTATGGGGTCGGAGGTGTCTCCTTCTGCCTGTTACATACATTTTCGGCTTGTACAGAGTTATAATACCCTTCTACTCTATGAGTAGCGGGTATAAAAAAGAAAAAGCTTAAGCGGCATGAACAGGGAATCGAACCACGGGCCTGTCGGTTCAGGAGTTCATCGCTTTTCCACTAAGCTACTGATGCTGTTATCCAACAACTGCAAAAATTTGCATTGTAAGGCATTCTTATTATCTCCTGTACAAATAAAGAATTTGCGCTGCCGGCAGCGCTGCTGACAGCTATGGAAAACGTTAAGCTGAATAACTTCTGTGTTTATTATCCGATTGTTACCAAATTTTCAGAGGTCATCTGGCTAGCTATAGTTATCATATTAACCGAAAATGAACAATATGGCATCAAAATTGCGCTTGTAATTATTTTTTTCGATTTACAGGGGCGGAAGGGGGCGTGGCCAAAATCAAAAATAAACTTGATCAGCGTGCAATAATAACACATTTTGTCACCAAATTTGGTAGTTCTAGCTCTTATAATAGCTGAGATCTAGGTTTTCACACGGACAGACAGACAGACGGACATGGCTATATCGAATCGGCTGTTGATCCTGAGCCAGAATATATATACTTTATGGGGTCGGAGGTGTCTCCTTCTGCCTGTTACATACGTTTTCGGCTTGAACAGAGTTATAATACTCTTCTACTCTATGAGTAGCGGGTATAAAAAATAACAACTAGGAAAGCTACAGTCGAGTGTGCTCGACTGTAATATACCCGCTACCCAGCTGCTTGTACATAATTTATTTGCGGAACAAAAAAACGGCTACAATCATATTTTGACCGTAAAAGGCTATGGACTTATTATATTTATGCAAAGTCAAAATATAAAATAAAAAAAAAAAAACATTTTTGCACACATTTAATTTTTGATGCGGGCGGGACTCGAACCCGTAAATGCATAATAGTACTGTTCGTTTTGCAGTCCACAACTTAACCCATTTCACCACCGTACACGCACACACGATTCGGCACAATGCTGCAAGGAGCGCTGCCGGCAGCGCTCCTTACAGCTATGGAAAACGTTAAGCTGAATAACTTCTGGATTTATTATCCGATTGTTACCAAATTTTCAGAGATCATCTGGCTAGCTATAGTTATCATATAAACCGAAAATGAACAATATGGCATCAAAATTACGCTTGTAATTAATTTTTTTCGATTTACAGGGGCGGAAGGGGGCGTGGCGAAAATCCAAAATAAACTTGATCAGCGTGCAATAATAACACATTTTGTCACCAAATTTGGTAGTTCTAGCTCTTATAAAAGCTGAGATCTAGGTTTTCACACGGACAGACAGACAGACGGACATGGCTATATCGAATCGGGTGTTGATCCTGAGCCAGAATATATATACTTTATGGGGTCGGAGGTGTCTCCTTCTGCCTGTTACATACATTTTCGGCTTGAACAGAGTTATAATACCCTTCTACTCTATGAGTAGCGGGTATAAAAAATAAAAAGCTTAAGCGGCATGAACAGGGAATCGAACCACGGGCCTGTCGGTTCAGGAGTTCATCGCTTTTCCACTAAGCTACTGATGCTGTTATCCAACAACTGCAAAAATTTGCATTGTAAGGCATTCTTATTATCTCCTGTACAAATAAAGAATTTGCGCTGCCGGCAGCGCTGCAGACAGCTATGGAAAACGTTAAGCTGAATAACTTCTGTGTTTATTATCCGATTGTTACCAAATTTTCAGAGGTCATCTGGCTAGCTATAGTTATCATATTAACCGAAAATGAATATATATACTTTATGGGGTCGGAGGTGTCTCCTTCTGCCTGTTACATACGTTTTCGGCTTGAACAGAGTTATAATACTTTTCTACTCTATGAGTAGCGGGTATAAAAAATAACAACTAGGAAAGCTACAGTCGAGTGTGCTCGACTGTAATATACCCGCTACCCAGCTGCTTGTACATAATTTATTTGCGGAACAAAAAAACGGCTACAATCATATTTTGACCGTAAAAGGCTATGGACTTATAATATTTATGCAAAGTCAAAATATAAAATAAAAAAAAAAAACATTTTTGCACACATTTAATTTTTGATGCGGGCGGGACTCGAACCCGTAAATGCATAATAGTACTGTTCGTTTTGCAGTCCACAACTTAACCCATTTCACCACCGTACACGCACACACGATTCGGCACAATGCTGCAAGGAGCGCTGCCGGCAGCGCTTCTTACAGCTATGGAAAACGTTAAGCTGAATAACTTCTGGATTTATTATCCGATTGTTACCAAATTTTCAGAGATCATCTGGCTAGCTATAGTTATTATATAAACCGAAAATGAACAATATGGCATCAAAATTGCGCTTGTAATTAATTTTTTTCGATTTACAGGGGCGGAAGGGGGCGTGGCGAAAATCCAAAATAAACTTGATCAGCGTGCAATAATAACACATTTTGTCACCAAATTTGGTAGTTCTAGCTCTTATAATAGCTGAGATCTAGGTTTTCACACGGACAGACAGACGGACAGACAGACAGACGGACATGGCTATATCGAATCGGCTGTTGATCCTGAGCCAGAATATATATACTTTATGGGGTCGGAGGTGTCTCCTTCTGCCTGTTACATACATTTTCGGCTTGTACAGAGTTATAATACCCTTCTACTCTATGAGTAGCGGGTATAAAAAAGAAAAAGCTTAAGCGGCATGAACTGGGAATCGAACCACGGGCCTGTCGGTTCAGGAGTTCATCGCTTTTCCACTAAGCTACTGATGCTGTTATCCAACAACTGCAAAAATTTGCATTGTAAGGCATTCTTATTATCTCCTGTACAAATAAAGAATTTGCGCTGCCGGCAGCGCTGCTGACAGCTATGGAAAACGTTAAGCTGAATAACTTCTGTGTTTATTATCCGATTGTTACCAAATTTTCAGAGGTCATCTGGCTAGCTATAGTTATCATATTAACCGAAAATGAACAATATGGCATCAAAATTGCGCTTGTAATTATTTTTTTCGATTTACAGGGGCGGAAGGGGGCGTGGCCAAAATCCAAAATAAACTTGATCAGCGTGCAATAATAACACATTTTGTCACCAAATTTGGTAGTTCTAGCTCTTATAATAGCTGAGATCTAGGTTTTCACACGGACAGACAGACAGACGGACATGGCTATATCGAATCGGCTGTTGATCCTGAGCCAGAATATATATACTTTATGGGGTCGGAGGTGTCTCCTTCTGCCTGTTACATACGTTTTCGGCTTGAACAGAGTTATAATACTTTTCTACTCTATGAGTAGCGGGTATAAAAAATAACAACTAGGAAAGCTACAGTCGAGAGTGCTCGACTGTAATATACCCGCTACCCAGCTGCTTGTACATAATTTATTTGCGGAACAAAAAAACGGCTACAATCATATTTTGACCGTAAAAGGCTATGGACTTATAATATTTATGCAAAGTCAAAATATAAAATAAAAAAAAAAAAACATTTTTGCACACATTTAATTTTTGATGCGGGCGGGACTCGAACCCGTAAATGCATAATAGTACTGTTCGTTTTGCAGTCCACAACTTAACCCATTTCACCACCGTACACGCACACACGATTCGGCACAATGCTGCAAGGAGCGCTGCCGGCAGCGCTCCTTACAGCTATGGAAAACGTTAAGCTGAATAACTTCTGGGTTTATTATCCGATTGTTACCAAATTTTCAGAGATCATCTGGCTAGCTATAGTTATCATATAAACCGAAAATGAACAATATGGCATCAAAATTGCGCTTGTAATTAATTTTTTTCGATTTACAGGGGCGGAAGGGGGCGTGGCGAAAATCCAAAATAAATTTGATCAGCGTGCAATAATAACACATTTTGTCACCAAATTTGGTAGTTCTAGCTCTTATAATAGCTGAGATCTAGGTTTTCACACGGACAGACAGACGGACAGACAGACAGACGGACATGGCTATATCCAATCGGCTGTTGATCCTGAGCCAGAATATATATACTTTATGGGGTCGGAGGTGTCTCCTTCTGCCTGTTACATACATTTTCGGCTTGAACAGAGTTATAATACCCTTCTACTCTATGAGTAGCGGGTATAAAAAATAAAAAGCTTAAGCGGCATGAACAGGGAATCGAACCACGGGCCTGTCGGTTCAGGAGTTCATCGCTTTTCCACTAAGCTACTGATGCTGTTATCCAACAACTGCAAAAATTTGCATTGTAAGGCATTCTTATTATCTCCTGTACAAATAAAGAATTTGCGCTGCCGGCAGCGCTGCAGACAGCTATGGAAAACGTTAAGCTGAATAACTTCTGTGTTTATTATCCGATTGTTACCAAATTTTCAGAGGTCATCTGGCTAGCTATAGTTATCATATTAACCGAAAATGAACAATATGGCAACAAAATTGCGCTTGTACTTAATTTTTTTCGATTTACAGGGGCGGAAGGGGGCGTGGCCAAAATCCAAAATAAACTTGATCAGCGTGCAATAATAAAACATTTTGTCACCAAATTTGGTAGTTCTAGCTCTTATAATAGCTGAGATCTAGTTTTTCACACGGACAGACAGATAGACGGACATGGCTATATCGAATCGGCTGTTGATCCTGAGCCAGAATATATATACTTTATGGCGTCGGAGGTGTCTCCTTCTGCCTGTTACATACGTTTTCGGCTTGAACAGAGTTATAATACTCTTCTACTCTATGAGTAGCGGGTATAAAAAATAACAACTAGGAAAGCTACAGTCGAGTGTGCTCGACTGTAATATACCCGCTACCCAGCTGCTTGTACATAATTTATTTGCGGAACAAAAAAACGGCTACAATCATATTTTGACCGTAAAAGGCTATGGACTTATAATATTTATGCAAAGTCAAAATATAAAATAAAAAAAAAAAACATTTTTGCACACATTTAATTTTTGATGCGGGCGGGACTCGAACCCGTAAATGCATAATAGTACTGTTCGTTTTGCAGTCCACAACTTAACCCATTTCACCACCGTACACGCACACACGATTCGGCACAATGCTGCAAGGAGCGCTGCCGGCAGCGCTCCTTACAGCTATGGAAAACGTTAAGCTGAATAACTTCTGGATTTATTATCCGATTGTTACCAAATTTTCAGAGATCACCTGGCTAGCTATAGTTATCATATAAACCGAAAATGAACAATATGGCATCAAAATTGCGCTTGTAATTAATTTTTTTCGATTTACAGGGGTGGAAGGGGGCTTGGCCAAAATCCAAAATAAACTTGATCAGCGTGCAATAATAACACATTTTGTCACCAAATTTGGTAGTTCAAGCTCTTATAATAGCTGAGATCTAGGTTTTCGCACGGACAGACAGACGGACAGACGGACATGGCTATATCGAATCGGCTGTTGATCCTGAGCCAGAATATATATACTTTATGGGGTCGGAGGTGTCTCCTTCTGCCTGTTACATACATTTTCGGCTTGAACAGAGTTATAATACCCTTCTACTCTATGAGTAGCGGGTATAAAAAAGAAAAAGCTTAAGCGGCATGAACAGGGAATCGAACCACGGGTCTGTCGGTTCAGGAGTTCATCGCTTTTCTACTAAGCTACTGACTCCGCCGATTCTCCCGAAAAACATATGTAAGTTAGCTGCTAAGAATAAAACTTAAATAAAACTTCACTTCACTTCTGTCTCGACTTCGAAACTGTGCAGTTGCTCTTTCTTTGCGAACGGAACGAAAAATACAAAACTCATACATAACTTACTCCAACGTACTAAAAGGGACTCTAGAAAGCTCAATCAAACCCTTTAACCCTCTTCATCAGCTCCACCGCTCAGGCCACGAGTTGTAGCTCGCTCGACTGTAGCTTTCATTATTTGTTCTTTTTACATCCATAAACAAGTAAGAAAGCTACATTCGAGTGTGCTCGACTGTAATATACCCGCTACCCAGCTGCTCGTACATCAAAATTATTTGCGGAACAATAAAGAACGGCTACAATCATATTTTGACCATAAAAGGCCATGGACTTACAATATTTATCCAAAGTCAAAATCTAAAATAAAAAATATAATTTTTTGCACACATTTAATTTTTGATGCGGGTGGGGCCCGAACCCATAAATGCATAATAGTTCTGTTCGTTATGCAGTCCACAACTTAACCCATTTCACCACCGTAAATGCACACACTATTCGGCACAATGCTGCAAGCAGCGCTGCCGGCAAAATGAGTAAAAAGTATTGAAAACGTATAACTTCTATTCCGGTACCAAAAAAATCCAAGATTTATCACTTAAACAGTAAAACTAATAATTCTACCTGTTGAAGACTATAAATCGAATACGTGCATGTAAAAAACAATATGTGCCCTTTTAATAATTCTTTATATACTTGAATGGAAAGTGTTCTAGAGGACTCTAACTTTTAATAAATTTTGTTAAAAAAACAACCGATAGGTTCTATGGCATCTATACGATGTATCGGTCCGTACCGGCTCGTTCCGACTTATTATCATTAAGGTAGCTCAAAAAGGGAAAAATAAGAAGAGTTCGATCTCCCCCACCATGGCACGCATGCATGCGGAATTGAACCTTGGACCCATTACCTAAGAGGTCCACCACTTTTCCATTCGGTCATTAAGCCATTACGCGAATTTTGACAAAGTTACATTATGAGACCATTCGGATATTCTTGCACGACAAAAAAGAAGTCTGAATGCATGATGCCTGTTTTTGTTGATATTTATTCTCATAACTTAAACATACAATTAAATAAAAAAAAAAAAAAAAAAATATAAGAAAAAGCTGCGCTCTAACAATCGCACACAGCTGATTTAAGAGAGTGTCATTTCTCCACTTGTTAACAAAGTTCATTGTGAGCCATTAAAAAAATTTTAAATGAAATGCACGACCACCAATTAATGCATATTCAAAACTTAAAGTATTAGTTCTTAAAAAAAAAAAGAAAAAGCTTAAGTCGGTTCAGGAGTTCATCGCTTTTCTACTAAGCTACTGACGCTGCTATCCAACAACTGCAAAAATTTGCATTGTAAAGCATTCTTATTATTTCCTGTACAAATAAAGAATTTGCGCTGCCGGCAGCGCTGCTTACAGCTATGGAAAACGTTAAGCTGAATAACTTCTGTGTTTATTGTCCGATTGTTACCAAATTTTCAGAGGTCATCTGGCTAGCTATAGTTATCATATTAACCGAAAATGAACAATATGGCATCAAAATTGCGCTTGTAATTAATTTTTTTCGATTTACAGGGGCGGAAGGGGGCGTGGCCAAAATCCAAAATAAACTTGATCAGCGTGCAATAATAGCACATTTTGTCACCAAATTTGGTAGTTCTAGCTCTTATAATAGCTGAGATCTAGGTTTTGACACGGACAGACAGACGGACAGACGGACATGGCTATATCGAATCGGCTGTTGATCCTGAGCCAGAATATATATACTTTATGGGGTCGGAGGTGTCTCCTTCTGCCTGTTACATACATTTTCGGCTTGAACAGAGTTATAATACCCTTCTACTCTATGAGTAGCGGGTATAAAAAATAAAAAGCTTAAGCGGCATGAACAGGGAATCGAACCACGGGCCTGTCGGTTCAGGAGTTCATCGCTTTTCCACTAAGCTACTGACGCTGTTATCCAACAACTGCAATAATTTGCATTGTAAGGCATTTTTATTATTTCCTGTACAAATAAAGAATTTGCGCTGCCGGCAGCGCTGCTTACAGCTATGGAAAACGTTAAGCTAAATAACTTCTGTGTTTATTATCCAATTGTTACCAAATTTTCAGAGGTCATCTGGCTAGCTATAGTTATCATATAAACTGAAAATGAACAATATGGCATCAAAATTGTGCTTGTAATTAAATTTTTTCGATTTACAGGGGCGGAAGGGGGCGTGGCCAAAATCCAAAATAAACTTGATCAGCGTGCAATAATAACAAATTTTGTCACCAAATTTGGTAGTTCAAGCTCTTATAATAGCTGAGATCTAGGTTTTCGCACGGACAGACAGACGGACATGGCTATATCGAATCGGCTGTTGATCCTGAGGCAGAATATATATACTTTATGGGGTCGGAGGTGTCTCCTTCTGCCTGTTACATACGTTTTCGGCTGCCGGCAGCGCTGCTTACAGCTATGGAAAACGTTAAGCTGAATAACTTCTGTGTTTATTATCCGATTGTTACCAAGTTTTCAAAGATCATCTGGCTAGCTATAGTTATCATGTAAACCGAAAATGAAAAATATGGCATCAAAACTGCACTTGTTATCAATGTTTTTTTTCGATTTACGGGGGCGGAAGGGGGCGTAGCCAAAATCCAAAATAAACTTGTTCAGCGTGCAATAATAACATATTTTGTCACCAAATTTGGTAGTTCTAGCTCTTATAATAGCTGAGATCTAGGTTTTCACACGGACAGACAGACGGACAGACAGACAGACGGACATGGCTATATCGAATCGGCTGTTGATCCTGAGCCAGAATATATATACTTTATGGGGTCGGAAGTGTCTCCTTCTGCCTGTTACATACATTTTCGGTTTGAACAAAGTTATAATACCCTTCTACTCTATGAGTAGCGGGTATAAAAAGCTTAAGCGGCATGAACAGGGAATCGAACCCCGAGCTTGTCGGTTCAGGAGTTCATCGCTTTTCTACTAAGCTACTGACGCTGTTATCCAACAACTGCAAAAATTTGCATTATAAGCCATTCTTATTATTTCCTGTACAAATAAAGAATTTGCGCTGCCGGCAGCGTTGCTTACAAGTATGGAAAACGTTAAGCTGAATAACTTCTGTGTTTATTATCCGATTGTTACCAAATTTTTTCGATTTACAGGGGCGGAAGGGGGCGTGGCCAAAATCCAAAATAAACTTGATCAGCGTGCAATACTAACACATTTTGTCACCAAATTTGGTAGTTCTAGCTCTTATAATAGCTGAGATCTAGGTTTTCACACGGACAGACATACGGACGGACGGACATGGCTAGATCGAACCGGCTGTTGATCCTGAGCCAGAATATATATACTTTATGGGGTCGGAGGTGTCTCCTTCTGCCTGTTACATACATTTGCGGCTTGAACAGAGTTATAATACCCTTCTACTCTATGAGTAGCGGGTATAAAAAAGAAAAAGCTTAAGCGGCATGAACAAGGAATCGAACCACGGGCCTGTCGGTTCAGGAGTTCATCGCTTTTCTACTAAGCTACTGACGCTGTTATCCAACGCGAGAATCCGCCGATTCTCCCGAAAAACATATGTAAGTTAGCTGCTATGAATAAAACTTAAATAAAACTTCACTTTACTTCTGTCTCGACTTCGAAACTGTGCAGTTGCTCTTTCTTTGCGAACGGAACGAAAAATACAAAACTCATACATAACTTACGCCAACGTACTAAAAGGGACTCTAGAAAGCTCAATCAAACCCTTCAACCCTCTTCATCAGCTCCACCGCTCAGGCCACGAGTTGTAGCTCGCTCGACTCTAGCTTTCATTATTTGTTCTTTTTACATCCAGAAACAAGTAAGAAAGCTACATTCGAGTGTGCTCGACTGTAATATACCCGCTACCCAGCTGCTCGTACATCAAAATTATTTGCGGAACAATAAAGAACGGCTACAATCATATTTTGACCATAAAAGGCCATGGACTTACAATATTTATCCAAAGTCAAAATCTAAAATAAAAAATATAATTTTTTGCACACATTTAATTTTTGATGCGGGTGGGGCCCGAACCCATAAATGTGGGAATTGGTTCCAGCAAGAATACTCGTAGTGGTAATAAGTATTAGATCTTTCGATACTTTTATATTGCAGCCCTGAATAAAATGCAACCCTAGACAAGAGCAGAAAAAAGCCTAGGAAAAAAGGCGGTCGAGTGAAAAAGTTGCCAAGAGCGGTTGTTCATAAAGCTACATAATTTCGTCATAAGTCTTAATAATTAAATGTGAAATTCGTGTAAGCTCTATTACTTGTTGAATAAAAACCATATAAATAAAGAACTACAAATTGGGGGCTCGTCCGGGATGAGCTTAAGTGTAAAGACAAAATTTGTGCATATGACGCAGTTCGTTTTGGTAGCAAGCAGTGAACGGTAAAAAAGAACCGTTGCATGATCGACGCTGGAACAAACGCGAGCAACAGAATACAGAATTCTCGAAGAAGTTTCGAGAGTCGGCAGAGGCAAAGTTGCTGCTTAAGTTGGCAGAAGCAGAACTGGTGCATACGTCGGCAGAGGCAAAGTTGCTGCTTAAGTTGGTAGAAGCAGAGCTGGAGCGTGCGTCGACAGAGGCAAAGTTGCTGCTTAAGTTGGTAGAAGCAGAGCCAAAGCGTGCGTCGACAGAGGCAAAGTTGCTGCTTAAGTTGGTAGAAGCAGAGCTGGAGCGTGCGTCGACAGAGGCAAAGTTGCTGCTTAAGTTGGTAGAAGCAGAGCTGGAGAGTACGTCTACAGAGACATTGTTGTTGTTTGCAGCGACAGAAGCAGAGCTGCGGTGTGCGTCGTCAGAGGCAGAGCTTGAAGCGAACGTCAGCAGAGTCCGAACTGGTGCATTAAATCAAGGCAGAACTGGTGCGTACAGTCGACAGAGGCAGAGTTGCTGTTTGCGTCGACAGAAGCAGTGTTTCTGTGTGAGTAAGCAGAGGCAGGACTTGGTGCGAACGTCGACAGAGGCAAAGCTTGATACGATCGTCGGCAGAGACAGCGCAGTTGCGTGAAACTACAGAGGCAAAGCTGGTGCGAGCATTGACAGAGGCAGTACTAGTGTACAGTACAGTAGTATTGTGTTGTATACTTTTACTTATTTGATTGTTTGCTAACCATTTCAAAATGCAACTTGACGAGATCTTGGTACTTCGCGTAGCAGATTTGAGGTTAAAGTTAGCAGAGTTGGCGCTACCAACAAGTGGAAGGAAACTAGAGTTGCAAAATAGATTGCTTACACATTTTGGAATTCAGGATGAAGAGGAAAGCGATTCAGATGAAGTTCAATCCGTGGTTACAGAGCGAAATTTAGCTGAAGATCAAAGAGTAGACAATGGCAGGTCATGGTTCACTCTCAAAGATGTAGAAGGCAGCGTATCTAGTTTCTCTGGAACAGGAAGTCCTGATGTAGAACAATGGATCGATGAGTTAGAAAGTTGTTCAACTACTGTCCAGTGGAGTGATTTGCAGCTGCTTATCTATTCGAAACCGATGCTTACAGGAGCGGCTAAACTGTTTGGGCGTAGTGAGGCGAATATTCGTAGTTGGACTGTTTTGAAGGCTACGTTGAGGGAAGAGTTTTCAGTCAAAGTGTCATTAGCTGAGGTTCATAGAAGATTGGACCAGCGTCAGCAGAGAAAAGACGAATCATTATTTGAATATTTGTATGCTCTGAAAGAAATCGCAAAGCCAGTTAATATTGATGAGCCAAGTTTAATTGACTATTACATAAAGGGTATTCCTGATTCGAAAGGGAATAAGATAATGTTATATCAGGCTAGAAATATACAGGAACTAAAACATCAAATCGAGATATATCAGAAAGCTAGATCTGGCAAATCAAATCAATCAGCTGGGGAACGTCAGGAGCAAAAGAAAGATCAAGGCAAAGGTCAGGTTAAGTCTGGATCATCCAGGAAATGTTTCAAATGCGGCGATAGTTCCCACGTAATGAAAGACTGTAAGAAAACAGATTTTGTTTGCTTTAAATGTGGTCAGGCAGGACACCGAGCAGCACAATGTGCAGCAAAAACAGATGTCAAGAAAGAAACAAATACTAATGTAGTTCAAGGGAATAAAATAGGAGTGTCATTAGGCAGTGAATTTACTTTATCAGTTCTTGAATTGAAGAGCATTGTTTACAAAAAGATTATATTTAAAGGTTTGGTTGACACGGGCGCTGATTTGTGCTTGTGCTTTGTGCAGAAATAACTGGTAAAGGAAAGAGTTTGACGGGAATTGGAGAAAGTCGTATTTTAACATTTGGAAGTATTATTATATCCGTTCTAATAGATGATATTTCAATGGAAGTAGAGTTTCATGTTGTTCAAGATCAGGATATAGGTTTCGATGCTATTTTAGGAAGGACAATTTTGGACACTGTCGATATGAAGGTTACCAAAAGTGATACTCACTTTAATATCAGGATGAAAACTGAAGATGGAGGTAAAATTAGGAATGCACAGATATTTGATCGTCAGGCGAATGATGAATTTCGAAGCATGTGTGTGGAAGAGCTTAAAGCCACTTCTAAGGTAGATCTATCTCATCTTAGTTGGCCTGAAGCTAAAACGGTATTGGAGATGATCGAACAATATTGCCCAATCCGTAACACAAATGCCCCTGTCGAGATGAAAATTGTTTTGAAAGATGACATCCCAGTTTATCAGCATCCCAGGCGACAGTCGTATAGTGACCAAAACTTTGTAGATGAGCAGGTGCGGGAATGGTTAAAAGAAGGTATAATACAGCCAAGTACATCCGAGTATGCTTCGCCCGTAGTCCTGGTGGCTAAGAAAAATGGGAAAAAGCGTCTATGCTGCGACTATCGCAAATTAAATGAGAAAATTATTAGAGATAATTTTCCGATGGCACACATGGACAATGTCTTAGACAAACTTCAGAATGCGAAGATATATACAACATTGGATTTGACCAATGGGTTTTTCCATGTGCCCGTAGAAGTAGGTTCAAGAAAATACACTTCGTTTGTGACTCAAAGTGGGCAGTACGAATTTTTATTTGTACCGTTTGGCATTTCGAATTCGCCTGCAGTTTTTACTAGGTTTATAATGTCTGTTTTACGAGAGTTGCTCGCTAGTGGAATTGTAATACTTTACATGGATGATGTTATTGTGCCTAGTAATGATGTTGATGAGGGGATAAGAAAATTGAAGCAAGTGTTAGAAGTATCTTCTCAGAATGGGCTACGAATTAATTGGGGCAAATGCCAGATATTACATCAGAGAATCAATTTTTTGGGATATATCGTTCAAGATGGAACCATAACCCCAAGCAAAGAAAAGATACAGGCCGTTACAGAATTTCCGGAACCCAAAGATAAAAAGGGTATACAACGTTTTTTAGGGTTAACATCTTATTTTAGAAAATTCATAAATGGATATGCAGCTATTGCTAAGCCATTATCAGATCTTTTAAGGCAAGATGCTAAGTTCGGATTCACAGAAGTTCAGCGGAAGGTATTTGAAGAACTAAAATTAGCTTTAGTTAGTGAGCCAGTATTAAAGCTGTATGACCCGAAGTTGCGAACAGAGATTCACACAGATGCTTCGAAGTATGGGTATGGGGCAGTATTATTACAAAAAGATCAAGAGGATAATATGTTTCCCCCTGTACAATTTATGAGTCGGAAAACTAAGCCATGTGAGGAGAATTACAGTTCGTATGAGCTAGAGGTTTTAGCAATAATAGCAGCTTTAATGAAATGGCGCGTGTATGTTCTTGGCATATCTTTTACCATAGTAACTGATTGTAACGCGTTCATGATGACCATGAAAAAGAAAGAGGTTCCTTTAAGAGTAGCACGTTAGGCATTATATTTGCAAGATTTTGATTATAAGATAGAACATCGTTCAGGGTCTAAGTTAAAGCATACTGATGCTTTGAGCCGAGTGTCTTGTTATTTTATAACAGATACCCTGATCCATCGATTGAGAGAGGCCAAGCTGCAAGATGAGTGGATAAGAGGGGTTAGAGAATTGGTCGCTAAAGATTCATATGAAGATTTTTATATTCAAAATCAGGTACTATTTAAAGACCCAAATAAAAAACTCATAGTAGTTCCTGGTCAGATGGAAAACGAGATAATTGTTTCTGCTCATAACCAAGGTCATTTCTTGGCAGCAAAAACACAAGATTTAGTGGAAAAATCATATTACATTCCAAAATTGAAAGGAAAAGTTTCTCGTGTTGTAGATAGTTGTGTTCGTTGCATAATAGTAAACGTGAAATCTGGTAAAAAGGAAGGGTTTTTGATAGCAATCGATAAGGGTAATGTACCGTTTGTTACATACCATATTGACCATGTTGGCCCAATGGAACTAACTAATAAGCGATATAATCACATTTTAGTCGTGGTAGATGGGTTTTCGAAATATGTTTGGTTGTATCCAACCCGTAGTACAGGTGTTGATGAGGTTATAGAGTGCTTGAAAAAACAAGCAGTTAATTTTGGGAACCCCTACAGAATTGTCTCGGACAGAGGTTCCGCATTTACCTCGAATTCCTTTAAAGAATATTGTGAAAATGAAAATATTCAGCATTTGCTCATTGCCACCGGTGTACCTCGTGGAAATGGTCAGGTGGAACGGATGCACAAGCTTGTAGTTCCAATGTTGTCTAAGTTAAGTAATGACAATCCAGGATTATGGTATAAGAATTTAGGACAAGTTCAGCAAATGATAAATAATACAGAGCCAAGAAGCACAAAAATAGCACCTTTTAAGTTAATGACTGGAGTAGATATGCGCGTTGCCAATTATAAGGAGCTAAAGGATTTAGTAAGCGAATTCATGATTAGAGAGTTAGAAGAAAAGCGTGAAAATTTGCGGCAAGAAGCTCGTGAAAACATTAGGGATATACAGGAAGAAAATAAAAAAGCATTTGATTTAAAAAGAAAGCAACAGAAACAGTATAATATTAATGATTTGGTAGCCATAAAAAGGACTCAGTACGGAGTAGGGCTTAAGCTGAAAGGTAAATATTTAGGCCCATATAAAGTGGTTGAGATCAAAGATCATGGGAGATATGAGGTTGAAAAGATAGGAGACAATGAAGGTCCTATAAAAACAATCACAGTTGCAGAGTATATGAAACCATGGCTTGATCCATTCGAGGCGAATGTCCTGTCAGGAGGGCCGATTGTGGGAATTGGTTCCAGCAAGAATACTCGTAGTGGTAATAAGTATTAGATCTTTCGATACTTTTATATTGCAGCCCTGAATAAAATGCAACCCTAGACAAGAGTAGAAAAAAGCCTAGGCGGTCGAGTGAAAAAGTTGCCAAGAGCGGTTGTTCATAAAGCTACATAATTTCGTCATAAGTCTTAATAATTAAATGTGAAATTCGTATAAGCTCTATTACTTTTTGAATAAAAACCATATAAATAAAGAACCACATAAATGCATAATAGTTCTGTTCGTTATGCAGTCCACAACTTAACCCATTTCACCACCGTAAATGCACACACTATTCGGCACAATGCTGCAAGCAGCGCTGCCGGCAAAATGAGTAAAAAGTATTGAAAACGTATAACTTCTATTCCGGTACCAAAAAAATCCAAGATTTATCACTTAAACAGTAAAACTAATAATTCTACCTGTTGAAGACTATAAATCGAATACGTGCATGTAAAAAACGATATGTGCCCTTTTAATAATTCTTTATATACTTGAATGGAAAGTGTTCTAGAGGACTCTAACTTTTAATAAATTTTGTTAAAAAAACGACCGATAGGTTCTATGGCATCTATACGATGTATCGGTCCGCACCGGCTCGTTCCGACTTATTTACAGCGGACAGCAATAAGAAACATGTATACAAAGTTTCATTTAGGTAGCTCAAAAAGGGAAAAATAAGAAGAGTTCGATCTCCCCCACCATGACACGCATGCATGCGGAATTGAACCTTGGACCCATTACCTAAGAGGTCCACCACTTTTCCATTCGGTCATTAAGGCATTACGCGAATTTTGACAAAGTTACATTATGAGACCATTCGGAAATTCTTGCACGACAAAAAAGAAGTCTGAATGCATGATGCCTGTTTTTGTTGATATTTATTCTCATAACTTAAACATACAATTAAATAAAAAATAAAAATAAAAAATATAAGAAAAAGCTGCGGTCTAACAATCGCACACAGCTGATTTAAGAGACTGTCATTTCTCCACTTGTTAACAAAGTTCATTGTGAGCCATTAAAAAAATTTTAAATGAAATGCACGACCACCAATTAATGCATATTCAAAACTTAAAGTATTAGTTCTTAAAAAAAAAAAAAAAGAAAAAGCTTAAGTCGGTTCATCGCTTTTCTACTAAGCTACTGACGCTGTTATCCAACAACTGCAAAAATTTGCATTGTAAAGCATTCTTATTATTTCCTGTACAAATAAAGAATTTGCGCTGCCGGCAGCGCTGCTTACAGCTATGGAAAACGTTAAGCTGAATAACTTCTGTGTTTATTATCCGATTGTTAAAAATTTTCATATCATATAAACCGAAAATGAGCAATATGGCATCAAAATTGCGCTTGTAATTAATTTTTTAAGATTTACAGGGGCGGAAGGGGGCGTGGCCAAAATCCAAAATAAACTTGATCAGCGTGCAATAATAACACATTTTGTCACCAAATTTGGTAGTTCTAGCTCTTATAATAGCTGAGATCTAGATTTTCACACGGACAGACAGACGGACAGACGGACATGGCTATATCGACTCGGCTGTTGATCCTGAGCCAGAATATATATACTTTATGGGGTCGGAGGTGCCTCCTTCTGCCTGTTACATACATTTTCGGTTTGAACAAAGTTATAATACCCTTTTACTCTATGAGTAGCGGGTATAAAAACGGCTACAATCATATTTTGACCGTAAAAGGCTATGGACTTATAATATTTATGCAAAGTCAAAATATAAAATAAAAAAAAACATTTTTGCACACATTTAATTTTTGATGCGGGCGGGACTCGAACCCGTAAATGCATAATAGTACTGTTCGTTTTGCAGTCCACAACTTAACCCATTTCACCACCATACACGCACACACGATTCAGCACAATGCTGCAAGCAGCGCTGCCGGCAGCGCTGCTTACAGCTATGGAAAACGTTAAGCTGAATAACTTCTGTGTTTATTATCCGATTGTTACCAAGTTTTCAGAGATCATCTGACTAGCTATAGTTATCATGCAAACCGAAAATGAACAATATGGTATCAAAATTGCACTTGTTATCAATGTTTTTTCGATTTGCGGGGGCGGACGGGGGCGTGGCCAAAATCCAAAATAAACTTGATCAGCGTACAATAATAACACATTTTGTCACCAAATTTGGTAGTTCTAGCTCTTATAATAGCTAAGATCTAGGTTTTCACATGGACAGACAGACGGACATGGCTATATCGAATCGGCTGTTGATCCTGCGCCAGAATATATATAGTTTATGGGGTCGGAGGTGTCTCCTTCTGCCTGTTACATACATTTTCGGCTTGAACAGAGTTATAATACCCTTCTACTCTATGAGTAGCGGGTATAAAAAAGAAAAAGCTTAAGCGGCATGAACAGGGAATCGAACCAGGGGCCTGTCGGTTCAGGAGTTCATCGCTTTTCTACTAAGCTACTGACGCTGTTATCCAACGCGAGAATCCGCCGATTCTCCCGAAAAACATATGTAAGTTAGCTGCTAAGAATAAAACTCAAATAAAACTTCACTTCACTTCTGTCTCGACTTCGAAACTGTGCAGTTGCTCTTTCTTTGCGAACGGAACGAAAAATACAAAACTCATACATAACTTACTACAACGTACTAAAAGGGACTCTAGAAAGCTCAATCAACCCCTTCAACCCTCTTCATCAGCTCCACCGCTCAGGCCACGAGTTGTAGCTCGCTCGACTGTAGCTTTCATTATTTGTTCTTTTTACATCCATAAACAAGTTAGAAAGCTACATTCGAGTGTGCTCGACTGTAATATACTCCCTACCCAGCTGCTCGTACATCAAAATTATTTGCGGAACAATAAAGAACGGCTACAATCATATTTTGACCATAAAAGGCCATGGACTTACAATATTTATCCAAAGTCAAAATCTAAAATAAAAAATATAATTTTTTGCACACATTTAATTTTTGATGCGGGTGGGGCCCGAACCCATAAATGCATAATAGTTCTGTTCGTTATGCAGTCCACAACTTAACCCATTTCACCACCGTAAGTGCACACACTATTCGGCACAATGCTGCAACCAGCGCTGCCGGCAAAATGAGTAAAATGTATTGAAAACGTATAACTTCTATTCCGGTACCAAAAAAATCCAAGATTTATCACTTAAACAGTAAAACTAATAATTCTACCTGTTGAAGACTATAAATCGAATACGTGCATGTAAAAAACGATATGTGCCCTTTTAATAATTCTTTATATACTTGAATGGAAAGTGTTCTAGAGCACTCTAACATTTAATAAATTTTGTTAAAAAAACGACCGATAGGTTCTATGGCATCTATACGATGTATCGGTCCGTACCGGCTCGTTCCGACTTATTTACAGCGGACAGCAATAAGAAATATGTATACAAAGTTTCATGAAGGTAGCTCAAAAAGGGAGGCAAAAACTTTTATTTGCAAAAAATAAGAAGAGTTCGATCTCCCCCACCATGACACGCATGCATGCGGAATCGAACCCTGGACCCATTACCTAAGAGGTCCACCACTTTTCCATTCGGTCATTAAGCCATTACGCAAATTTTGACAAAGTTACATTATGAGACCATTCGGAAATTCTTGCACGACAAAAACAAAGTCTGAATGCATGATGCGTGTTTTTGTTGATATTTATTCTCATAACTTAAACATACAATTAAATAAAAAATAAAAATAAAAAAATATAAGAAAAAGCTGCGCTCTAACAATCGCACACAGCTGATTTAAAAGACTGTCACTTCTCCACTTGTTAACAAAGTTCATTGTGAGCCATTAAAAAAATTTTAAATGAAATGCACGACCACCAATTAATGCATATTCAAAACTTAAAGTATTAGTTCTTAAAAAAAAAAGAAAAAGCTTAAGTCGGTTCAGGAGTTCATCGCTTTTCTACTAAGCTACTGACGCTGCTATCCAACAACTGCAAAAATTTGCATTGTAAAGCATTCTTATTATTTCCTGTACAAATAAAGAATTTGCGCTGCCGGCAGCGCTGCTTACAGCTATGGAAAACGTTAAGCTGAATAACTTCTGTGTTTATTATCCGATTGTTAAAAATTTTCATATCATATAAACCGAAAATGAGCAATATGGCATCAAAATTGCGCTTGTAATTAATTTTTTAAGATTTACAGGGGCGGAAGGGGGCGTGGCCAAAATCCAAAATAAACTTGATCAGCGTGCAATAATAACACATTTTGTCACCAAATTTGGTAGTTCTAGCTCTTATAATAGCTGAGATCTAGATTTTCACACGGACAGACAGACGGACAGACGGACATGGCTATATCGACTCGGCTGTTGATCCTGAGCCAGAAAATATATACTTTATGGGGTCGGAGGTGCCTCCTTCTGCCTGTTACATACATTTTCGGTTTGAACAAAGTTATAATACCCTTTTACTCTATGAGTAGCGGGTATAAAAACGGCTACAATCATATTTTGACCGTAAAAGGCTATGGACTTATAATATTTATGCAAAGTCAAAATATAAAATAAAAAAAAAAACATTTTTGCACACATTTAATTTTTGATGCGGGCGGGACTCGAACCCGTAAATGCATAATAGTACTGTTCGTTTTGCAGTCCACAACTTAACCCATTTCACCACCATACACGCACACACGATTCAGCACAATGCTGCAAGCAGCGCTGCCGGCAGCGCGGCTTACAGCTATGGAAAACGTTAAGCTGAATAACTTCTGTGTTTATTATCCGATTGTTACCAAGTTTTTAGAGATCATCTGACTAGCTATAGTTATCATGCAAACCGAAAATGAACAATATGGTATCAAAATTGCACTTGTTATCAATGTTTTTTCGATTTGCGGGGGCGGACGGGGGCGTGGCCAAAATCCAAAATAAACTTGATCAGCGTACAATAATAACACATTTTGTCACCAAATTTGGTAGTTCTAGCTCTTATAATAGCTAAGATCTAGGTTTTCACATGGACAGACAGACGGACAGACAGACAGACGGAATGGCTATATCGAATCGGCTGTTGATCCTGCGCCAGAATATATATAGTTTATGGGGTCGGAGGTGTCTCCTTCTGCCTGTTACATACATTTTCGGCTTGAACAGAGTTATAATACCCTTCTACTCTATGAGTAGCGGGTATAAAAAAGAAAAAGCTTAAGCGGCATGAACAGGGAATCGAACCAGGGGCCTGTCGGTTCAGGAGTTCATCGCTTTTCTACTAAGCTACTGACGCTGTTATCCAACGCGAGAATCCGCCGATTCTCCCGAAAAACATATGTAAGTTAGCTGCTAAGAATAAAACTCAAATAAAACTTCACTTCACTTCTGTCTCGACTTCGAAACTGTGCAGTTGCTCTTTCTTTGCGAACGGAACGAAAAATACAAAACTCATACATAACTTACTACAACGTACTAAAAGGGACTCTAGAAAGCTCAATCAACCCCTTCAACCCTCTTCATCAGCTCCACCGCTCAGGCCACGAGTTGTAGCTCGCTCGACTGTAGCTTTCATTATTTGTTCTTTTTACATCCATAAACAAGTTAGAAAGCTACATTCGAGTGTGCTCGACTGTAATATACTCCCTACCCAGCTGCTCGTACATCAAAATTATTTGCGGAACAATAAAGAACGGCTACAATCATATTTTGACCATAAAAGGCCATGGACTTACAATATTTATCCAAAGTCAAAATCTAAAATAAAAAATATAATTTTTTGCACACATTTAATTTTTGATGCGGGTGGGGCCCGAACCCATAAATGCATAATAGTTCTGTTCGTTATGCAGTCCACAACTTAACCCATTTCACCACCGTAAGTGCACACACTATTCGGCACAATGCTGCAACCAGCGCTGCCGGCAAAATGAGTAAAATGTATTGAAAACGTATAACTTCTATTCCGGTACCAAAAAATCCAAGATTTATCACTTAAACAGTAAAACTAATAATTCTACCTGTTGAAGACTATAAATCGAATACGTGCATGTAAAAAACGATATGTGCCCTTTTAATAATTCTTTATATACTTGAATGGAAAGTGTTCTAGAGCACTCTAACATTTAATAAATTTTGTTAAAAAAACGACCGATAGGTTCTATGGCATCTATACGATGTATCGGTCCGTACCGGCTCGTTCCGACTTATTTACAGCGGACAGCAATAAGAAATATGTATACAAAGTTTCATGAAGGTAGCTCAAAAAGGGAGGCAAAAACTTTTATTTGCAAAAAATAAGAAGAGTTCGATCTCCCCCACCATGACACGCATGCATGCGGAATCGAACCCTGGACCCATTACCTAAGAGGTCCACCACTTTTCCATTCGGTCATTAAGCCATTACGCAAATTTTGACAAAGTTACATTATGAGACCATTCGGAAATTCTTGCACGACAAAAACAAAGTCTGAATGCATGATGCGTGTTTTTGTTGATATTTATTCTCATAACTTAAACATACAATTAAATAAAAAATAAAAATAAAAAAATATAAGAAAAAGCTGCGCTCTAACAATCGCACACAGCTGATTTAAGAGACTGTCACTTCTCCACTTGTTAACAAAGTTCATTGTGAGCCATTAAAAAATTTTAAATAAAATGCACGACCACCAATTAATGCATATTCAAAACTTAAAGTATTAGTTCTTAAAAAAAAAGAAAAAAGCTTAAGTCGGTTCAGGAGTTCATCGCTTTTCTACTAAGCTACTGACGCTGCTATCCAACAACTGCAAAAATTTGCATTGTAAAGCATTCTTATTATTTCCTGTACAAATAAAGAATTTGCGCTGCCGGCAGCGCTGCTTACAGCTATGGAAAACGTTAAGCTGAATAACTTCTGTGTTTATTATCCGATTGTTAAAAATTTTCATATCATATAAACCGAAAATGAGCAATATGGCATCAAAATTGCGCTTGTAATTAATTTTTTAAGATTTACAGGGGCGGAAGGGGGCGTGGCCAAAATCCAAAATAAACTTGATCAGCGTGCAATAATAACACATTTTGTCACCAAATTTGGTAGTTCTAGCTCTTATAATAGCTGAGATCTAGATTTTCACACGGACAGACAGACGGACAGACGGACATGGCTATATAGACTCGGCTGTTGATCCTGAGCCAGAAAATATATACTTTATGGGGTCGGAGGTGCCTCCTTCTGCCTGTTACATACATTTTCGGTTTGAACAAAGTTATAATACCCTTTTACTCTATGAGTAGCGGGTATAAAAACGGCTACAATCATATTTTGACCGTAAAAGGCTATGGACTTATAATATTTATGCAAAGTCAAAATATAAAATAAAAAAAAAAACATTTTTGCACACATTTAATTTTTGATGCGGGCGGGACTCGAACCCGTAAATGCATAATAGTACTGTTCGTTTTGCAGTCCACAACTTAACCCATTTCACCACCATACACGCACACACGATTCAGCACAATGCTGCAAGCAGCGCTGCCGGCAGCGCGGCTTACAGCTATGGAAAACGTTAAGCTGAATAACTTCTGTGTTTATTATCCGATTGTTACCAAGTTTTTAGAGATCATCTGACTAGCTATAGTTATCATGCAAACCGAAAATGAACAATATGGTATCAAAATTGCACTTGTTATCAATGTTTTTTCGATTTGCGGGGGCGGACGGGGGCGTGGCCAAAATCCAAAATAAACTTGATCAGCGTACAATAATAACACATTTTGTCACCAAATTTGGTAGTTCTAGCTCTTATAATAGCTAAGATCTAGGTTTTCACATGGACAGACAGACGGACAGACAGACAGACGGAATGGCTATATCGAATCGGCTGTTGATCCTGCGCCAGAATATATATAGTTTATGGGGTCGGAGGTGTCTCCTTCTGCCTGTTACATACATTTTCGGCTTGAACAGAGTTATAATACCCTTCTACTCTATGAGTAGCGGGTATAAAAAAGAAAAAGCTTAAGCGGCATGAACAGGGAATCGAACCAGGGGCCTGTCGGTTCAGGAGTTCATCGCTTTTCTACTAAGCTACTGACGCTGTTATCCAACGCGAGAATCCGCCGATTCTCCCGAAAAACATATGTAAGTTAGCTGCTAAGAATAAAACTCAAATAAAACTTCACTTCACTTCTGTCTCGACTTCAAAACTGTGCAGTTGCTCTTTCTTTGCGAACGGAACGAAAAATACAAAACTCATACATAACTTACTACAACGTACTAAAAGGGACTCTAGAAAGCTCAATCAACCCCTTCAACCCTCTTCATCAGCTCCACCGCTCAGGCCACGAGTTGTAGCTCGCTCGACTGTAGCTTTCATTATTTGTTCTTTTTACATCCATAAACAAGTTAGAAAGCTACATTCGAGTGTGCTCGACTGTAATATACTCCCTACCCAGCTGCTCGTACATCAAAATTATTTGCGGAACAATAAAGAACGGCTACAATCATATTTTGACCATAAAAGGCCATGGACTTACAATATTTATCCAAAGTCAAAATCTAAAATAAAAAATATAATTTTTTGCACACATTTAATTTTTGATGCGGGTGGGGCCCGAACCCATAAATGCATAATAGTTCTGTTCGTTATGCAGTCCACAACTTAACCCATTTCACCACCGTAAGTGCACACACTATTCGGCACAATGCTGCAACCAGCGCTGCCGGCAAAATGAGTAAAAAGTATTGAAAACGTATAACTTCTATTCCGGTACCAAAAAAATCCAAGATTTATCACTTAAACAGTAAAACTAATAATTCTACCTGTTGAAGACTATAAATCGAATACGTGCATGTAAAAAAGGATATGTGCCCTTTTAATAATTCTTTATATACTTCAATGGAAAGTGTTCTAGAGCACTCTAACTTTTAATAAATTTTGTTAAAAGAAGTAAGAAAGCTACAGTCGAGTGTGCTCGACTGTAATATACCCGCTACCCAGCTGCTCTATTTGGCACAATGCTGCAAGCAGCGCTGCCTATGTTTATTATCAGAATATATATACTTTATGGGGTCGGAGGTGTCTCCTTCTGCTTGTTACATACATTTTCGGTTTGAACAAAGTTATAATACCCTTCTACTCTATGAGTAGCGGGTATAAACACATTTTTGCACACATTTAATTTTTGATGCAGGCGGGACAAGAACCTGTAAATCCATAATAGTACTGTTCGTTTTGCAGTCCACAACTTAACCCATTTCACCACCGTACACGCACACACGATTCGGCGCAATGCTGCAGGCAGCGCTGCCGGCAGCAACTTGATCAGCGTGCAATAATAACACATTTTGTCAACAAATTTGGTAGTTCTAGCTCTTATAATAGCTGAGATCTAGATTTTCACACGGACAGACAGACGAACAGATGGACATGGCTATATCGACTCGGCTGTTGATCCTGAGCCAGAATATATATACTTTATGGGGTCAACGGTGTCTCCTTCTGCCTGTTACATACATTTTCGGTTTGAACAAAGTTATAATACCCTTCTACTCTATGAGTAGCGGGTATAAAAACGGCTACAATCATATTTTGACCGTAAAAGGCTATAGACTTATAATATTTATGCCAAGTCAAAATATAAAATAAAACAAAAAATATTTTTGCACACATTTAATTTTTGATGCGGGCGGGACTCGAACCCGTCAATGCATAATAGTATTGTTCGTTTTGCAGTCCACAACTTAACCCATTTCACCACCGTACACGCACACACTATTCGCACAATGCTGCAAGCAGCGCTGCCTGTGTTTATTATCCGATTGTTACCAAATTTTCAGAAAGCATCTGGCTAGCTATAGTTATCATGTAAACCGAAAATGAACAATATGGCATCAAAATTGCGCTTGTAATCAATGGTTTTTCGATTTACGGGAGCGGAAGGGGGCGTGGCCAAAATCCAAAATAAACTTGATCAGCGTGCAATAATAACACATATTGTCACCAATTTTGGTAGTCCTAGCTCTTATAATAGCTGAGATCTAGAGTTTTACACGGACAGACAGACGGACAGACGGACATTATATTTAAACAAAGTTATAATACCTTTCTACTCTATGAGTAGCGGGTATAAAAACGACCGATAGGTTCTATTTGCAAAAAATAAGAAAAATTCGATCACCCCCACCATGACACGCATGCATGCGGAATCGAACCTTGGACCCATTACCTAAGAGGTCCACCACTTCTCCATTCGGTCATTAAGCCATTACGCAAATTTTGACAAAGTTACATTATGAGATTGTTCGGAAATTCTTGCACCACAAAAACAATGTCTGAATGCATGATGCGTGATTTTATTGATATTTATTCTCATAACTTAAACATACAATTAAATAAAAAATAAAAATAAAACAAGTAAGAAAGCTACAGTCGAGTGTGCTCGACTGTAATATACCCGCTACCCAGCTGCTTGTACATAATTTATTTGCGGAACAAAAAAACGGCTACAATCATATTTTGACCGTAAAAGGCTTTGGACTTATAATATTTATGCAAAGTCAAAATATAAAATAAAAAAAAAAAACATTTTTGCACACATTTAATTTTTGATGCGGGCAGGACTCGAACCCGTAAATGCATAATAGTACTGTTCGTTTTGCAGTCCACAACTTAACCCATTTCACCACCGTACACGCACACACGATTCGGCACAATGCTGCAAGCAGCGCTGCCGGCAGCGCTGCTTACAGCTATGGAAAACGTTAAGCTGAATAACTTCTGTGTTTATTATCCGATTGTTACCAAATTTTCTTTTTCTTTCTAGAAAAGAAAGAAATTTTCTTTCTTTTTTTCTATTTTTTCGTTTCTTTTTTTATTTTCTTTGTTCTTTCTTTTAAGGACTCGCATATTTAGTATTACCTATTTATTTTAATTAAAAATTTAAATGTTATTAAAAAATATGTATCAATGATTTACCGGATAGACACTCGTATGGACCAATACGTCTATAAAGAAATTATAGAGGATATAATGGTGCCATATTCCGAGGACAATATGCCATTATCATGGCGTTTTATGCACGACAACGATCCTAAGCACACTTCACGGCTTATGAAAAGTTGCCTTTAGGAGCATCAAGTTGTTACGCTGAAGTGGCCAGCTCAGTCACCGGACCTCAATCCGATAGAGAATCTCTAGAATGATGTTGAGCAGCACATTCGCACCAAAAATCTGGGCAGTTTGAATGATTTGTGGATAGTTATCCGAGAAGCGTGGTACAGTATTCCGCAGAGCAGATGCGCTGCTTTAGTGGAGAGTCAGCACAGAAGATTGGATGTAGTTATCAAAAACAAAGGATATCCAACAAAATATTAGTCCCCTTTCTTATGTTTTCTCATTCTACTTAATAAATTAATAAAAAAAAAAGTATAACTGTGCTAAACTCATGTCCAGCTGAAAATCATAGTTAATTCATTCAAACCAACGCAGAAAAAAACGACGAAAGGGAATAGGCTGAAAGTAACGGTACATCTTATCAACTAATAAGGCAACAACCAGAAAAAAAATTGAACTATTCACTATACAATCGGTAAAAATTCATGTGTGCTAAATAAAAGGCCACCACTGAATATATATTTAAAATTTAGTTAAGTTTTACCAAATATATTTAAAAGTCGTTATAGAAAAGATATTAAATTAAATATATTATTACTATAGATTGAAAACAAAGCAAACATTACTATAGATTGAAAACAAAGCAAACAAGGAAACAAACAATATAGTAAACCAAGACCAAAAATTAAAAAAATTCAGTTAGTGTAAAAAAGAAATTAAATAATTTGTTGAATAGTTATGGAGCTCGATCAGTTTGCGAAGACCTTCAAGCAGCGTCGCATCGAGCTCGGCTTTACCCAGCGCGATGTGGCTCTGGCCATGGGCAAACTCTATGGCAACGATTATTCGCAGGCGACAATCTCACTCTTTGAGACACACAAGTTGAGCGTCAAGAGCATGCGCAAGCTTAAGCCATTGCTGCAGAAACATTTTTGTGTACTTATCCAAAAATGAAGAGAATTGCTCTACTTGTTAAAAAAGGCATACTTTAATGCAAATGCACAACGAAAAATAAAGAATAGTTATAGAAAAAAAGAGATTCCAGTCCCACCCTGAGAAAAAAAAAAGATTCCAGTCGCACCCAGAGAAAAAAAAAACCCAGTCCAGTCTCAATTGAGAGCTGAGAGCGGACTGAAAATCCGAACACATTGAGAGCTTACGTAGTCAGAAATTAAGACAGAAGCAACTCAGCCTACTTGAATCGTTTTAATAGAATTGTATCGCTGGTACCTCCTTGCTACAAATTCTACATATAAAGCCAGCAAGTCTTAAGAGAGAATACCTCTCTGTCTATATTATTTTCCATGGGATTAGCCGCAAATCGCAAGGGGAAATTTCTACAGCATTTTGCCTTGCTTCAGTCACTCAAATGTCTGCAACTTTCGTTCGTTTCGAATAAGTATGGTTTGTGCCGGTGGCAAATGTGGCAAGAGAGCAGAATGTGACCGGCCCATGACTATTATTAGTCATGCAGCGGGCTCGGACTGAGACGTCTAAGCTAATGAAGCTTTTTCACACCTGCCTGCTAAATTATGCGCTATGACGAGGAGTGCCATGGAGTGAGAGCACCATGCAAGCCATTTACTTGTTACAGATTGCTTATAATTAAATTATAATCAACATCAAGCCAGGCGCATCACGCAGATGCAGACGAAAATGGAGACGTAGAGACCAAGACCAAGACATGCAGCCAGTGAGACCGGTCTGAGGCCGCTGCTGCTGCTTACATGCATCTAACAAGCCTTCAACTATCTAATCAACGTACAAGTCAAAATATCAATACCTCAAGTAATCAAAATCACTTTAGAATTTCAAATCAGTTGGGCTGATGCTGCCTGCCTGCCTGCAGCGTCTCACACAAGCACCGTGTCCAGCTGCTATATGGGACAGTTGCAACTCGAGTCCAGAGTGGGGAGATTGATGAAAAAAAAAAGCAACAACAACTAAGATTATTCGAATTTAATGGGCGCAACGCGCGTGGAGACTTCAGAAGTGAGGCAACGCCAACTACAACAAAAACATCAACTGAGACGTTTCACAGACATTTTAGGAAAAGCTAAAACTGGACCTGCTGCCTGTTGCCTGTTGCCTGGTCCTGCCTGTGTCTGGTCTGGCCTGGTCTTTTCCAGTTATACTGTGCTCGCACTGTGACCTGTCATCATGATTGATACGTTTGATGGATTCATTCGAGCTGACTGCTGTGTGGCGTTCAGTTTTAAAGTTTGCTGATTGATCCCAGCGTGTTGATTACAATCGACGCCGACGTACACGCAGATGCAGGCACAGGTAGTTGGCGCTGTATGGGGAGTCTTGCAACGCATGCTGCTGGGAATTCAATCAAAAGTGTCAGCGCTGGCACAACATCTCTTACTGCTAAAGGTGCCGAAACCACTAACTAAATACAGTGGTAACTGAATATTAGAATAGAATATTAGAATATTAGAAATGATAAGAAAGGCAAAAAAAATCAAAAGGGAAACAAAGAGTTAATCCCTTTGTCATTGATAAGCAATTTTAAAAATTGTGGAACTTTGAAAAAGTGGGAAGTATAAAAAAAAAAATTTTAATAAATTATAGAAATTTTTAAATATTTTGAAATTAAGAAAATTGACAGTTAATATTTTTAAAACATTTTTAAAAGCTTTAAATATTCTTAATGAATTTTAAATAATACGCAAATTTAGGAAAAATGTGGAAATTTGACGATGACGTCACGATATGCTGCAAAGGCGCAAAGAGTGTAACTATGGAAAACGTTTAGATGAATATCTTCTGTGTTTATTGTTCGATCGGATTTTAATTGTACCCGCTACTCATAGAGTAGAAGGGTATTATAACTTTGTTCAAACCGAAAATGTATGTAACAGGCAGACGGAGACACCTCCGACTCCATAAAGTATATATATTCTGGCTCATATAGCGATATAGCCATGTCCGTCTGTCCGTCTGTCCGTCTGTCTGTCCGTGTGAAAATCTAGATCTCAGCTATTATAAGAGCTAGGACAACCAAATTTGGTGACAATATGTGTTATTATTGCACGCTGATCAAGTTTATTTTGGATTTTGGCCACGCCCCCTTCCGCCCCCGCAAATCGAAAAAACATTGATAACAAGTGCCATTTTGATGCCATTTTCTTCATAAAAACTATAGCTAGCCAGATGATCTCTGAAAATTTGGTAACAATCGGATAATAAACACAGAAGTTATTCAGCTTAACGTTTTCCATTGTGCCGAATCGTGTGTGCGTGTACGGTGGTGAAATGGGTTAAGTTGTGGACTGCAAAACGAACAGTACTATTATGCATTTACGGGTTCGAGTACCGCCCGCATCAAAAATTAAATGTGTGCAAAAATGATTTTTTTTTTTTATTTTATATTTTGACTTTGCATAAATATTATAAGTCCATAGCCTTTTACGGTCAAAATATGATTGTAGCCGTTTTTTTGTTCCGCAAATAAATTTTGTACAAGCAGCTGGGTAGCGGGTATAGTACAGTCGAGCACTCTCGACTGTAGCTTTCTTACTTGTTTTGAAAACAATGCTGCAAGCAGCGCTGCCGGCCAAAATCCAAAATAAACTTGATCAGCGTACAATAATAACACATATTGTCACCAAATTTGGTTATCCTAGCTCTTCTAATAGCTGAGATCTAGGTTTTCACACGGACAGACAGACGGACATGGCTATATCGACTCGGCTGTTGATCCTGAGTCAGAATATATATACTTTATGGGGTCGGAGGTGTCTCCTTCTGCCTGTTACATACATTTTCGGTTTGAACAAAGTTATAATACCCTTCTACTCTATGAGTAGCGCGTATAAAAATATAAGAAAAAGCTGCGCTCTAACAATCGCACACAGCTGTTTTAAGAGACTGAAATGAAATGCACGACCACCAATTAATGCATATTCAAAAATTAAAGTATTAGTTCTTAAAAAAAACAAGTAAGAAAGCTACAGTCGAGTGTGCTCGACTGTAATATACCCGCTACCCAGCTGCTTGTAATATTTTAATAATTTATTTGCGGAACAAAAAAACGGCTACAATCATATTTTGACCGTAAAAGGCTATGAACTTATAATATTTATGCAAAGTCAAAATATAAAATAAAAAAAAAACATTTTTGCACACATTTAATTTTTGATGCAGGCGGGGGACTCGAACCCGTAAATCCATAATAGTACTGTTCGTTTTGCAGTCCACAACTTAACCCATTTCACCACAAGCAGCGCTGCCGGCAAAAGGAGTAAAAAGTAGTAAAAACGTATAACTTTTATGCACGCACCAAAAAATCCAAGATTTATCACTTAAACAGTAAAAATAATAATTCTACCTGTTGAAGACTTTAAATCGAATACGTGCATGTAAAAAACGATATGTGCCCTTTTTATACCTCTTTATATACTTGAATCGAAAGTGTCCGTGTTGCCAATGAGAACCCCCACGAGAGGCTGGGCCCGTAGCGATGCTGAAAGTGCCTACACATTTGCTGACCACCTATAACATCTCTTTCAGCCAAATCAGGCCACAAACGGATTTGAATTGCCAGCTTCAACGGGTGATCCTCAGGGTAATTACGAGCCAATTGAATTCCTGCCAGAAGATATCAAAAGCGTCATCCAGGAACACTTCAGCCCGCCCTAATCAATCCAAAAACAAGTAAGAAAGCTACAGTCGAGTGTGCTCGACTGTAATATACCCGCTACCCAGCTGCTCGTACATCATTTATTTGCGGAACAAAAAAACGGCTACAATCATATTTTGACCGAAAAGGCTATGGACTTATAATATTTATGCAAAGTCAAAATCTAAAATAAAAAAAAAAAACATTTTTGCACACATTTAATTTTTGATGCGGGCGGGACTCGAACTAGTAAATGCATAACAGTACTGTTCGTTTTTCAGTCCACAACTTAACCCATTTCACCACCGTACACGCACACACTATTCGGCACAATGCTGCAAGCAGCGCTGCCTGTGTTTATTATCCGATTGTTACCAAATTTTCAGAAAGCATCTGGCTAGCTATAGTTATCATGTAAACCGAAAATGAACAATATGGCATCAAAATTGCGCTTGTAATCAATGTTTTTTCGATTTACGGGAGCGGAAGGGGGCGTGGCCAAAATCCAAAATAAACTTGATCAGCGTGCAATAATAACACATATTGTCAACAATTTTGGTAGTCCTAGCTCTTATAATAGCTGAGATCTAGATTTTCACACGGACAGACAGACGGACATGGCTATATCGACTAGGCTGTTGATCCTGAGCCAGAATACATATACTTTATGGGGTCGGAGGTGTCTCTTCTGCCTGTTACATACATTTTATATTTGAACAAAGTTATAATACCCTTCTACTCTATGAGTAGCGGGTATAAAAACGACCGATAGGTTCTATTTGCAAAAAATAAGAAAAGTTCGATCTCCCCCACCATGACACGCATGCATGCGGAATCGAACCTTGGATCCATTACCTAAGAGGTCCACCACTTCTCCATTCGGTCATTAAGCCATTTCGCAAATTTTGACAAAGTTACATTATAAGATCGTTCGGAAATTCTTGCACGACAAAAACAATGTCTGAATGCATGATGCGTGATTTTGTTGATATTTATTCTCATAACTTAAACATACAATTAAATAAAAAATAAAAATAAAACAAGTAAGAAAGCTACAGTCGAGTGTGCTCGACTGTAATATACCCGCTACCCAGCTGCTTGTACATAATTTATTTGCGGAACAAAAAAACAGCTACAATCATATTTTGACCTTAAAAGGCTATGGACTTATAATATTTATGCAAAGCCAAAATATAAAATAAAAAAAAAAACATTTTTGCACACATTTAATTTTTGATGCGGGCGGGACTCGAACCCGTAAATGCATAATAGTACTGTTCGTTTTGCAGTCCACAACTTAACCCATTTCACCACCGTACACGCACACACGATTCGGCACAATGCTGCAAGCAGCGCTGCCGGCAGCGCTGCTTACAGCTATGGAAAACGTTAAGCTGAATAACTTCTGTGTTTATTATCCGATTGTTACCAAATTTTCTTTTTCTTTCTAGAAAAGAAAGAAATTTTCTTTCTTTTTTTCTATTTTTTCGTTTCTTTTTTTATTTTCTTTGTTCTTTCTTTTAAGGACTCGCATATTTAGTATTACCTATTTATTTTAATTAAAAATTTAAATGTTATTAAAAAATATGTATCAATGATTTACCGGATAGACACTCGTATGGACCAATACGTCTATAAAGAAATTATAGAGGATATAATGGTGCCATTTTCCGAGGACAATATGCCATTATCATGGCGTTTTATGCACGACAACGATCCTAAGCACACTTCACGGCTTATGAAAAGTTGCCTTTAGGAGCAAATAATATTTACCAAATATATTTAAAAGTCGTTATAGAAAAGATATTAAATTAAATATATTATTACTATAGATTGAAAACAAAGCAACATTACTATAGATTGAAAACAAAGCAAACAAGGAAACAAACAATATAGTAAACCAAGACCAAAAATTCAAAAAATTCAGTTAGTGTAAAAAAGAAATTAAATAATTTGTTGAATAGTTATGGAGCTCGATCAGTTTACGAAGACCTTCAAGCAGCGTCGCATCGAGCTCGGCTTCACCCAGCGCGATGTGGCTCTGGCCATGGGCAAACTCTATGGCAACGATTATTCGCAGGCGACAATCTCACTCTTTGAGACACACAAGTTGAGCGTCAAGAGCATGCGCAAGCTTAAGCCATTGCTGCAGAAGTACCGGGTATAAAAAAAAACGATGATATGAAACATTTTTGTGTACTTATCCAAAAATGAAGAGAATTGCTCTACTTGTTAAAAAAAGGCATACTTTAATGCAAATGCACTACGAAAAAAAAGAAGAGTTATAAAAAAAAAGAGATTCCAGTCCCACCCTGAGAAAAAAAAAACCCAGTCCAGTCTCAATTGAGAGCTGAGAGCGGACTGAAAATCCGAACACATTGAGAGCTTACGTAGTCAGAAATTAAGACAGAAGCAACTCAGCCTACTTGAATCGTTTTAATAGAATTGTATCGCTGGTACCTCCTTGCTACAAATTCTACATATAAAGCCAGCAAGTCTTAAGAGAGAATACCTCTCTGTCTATATTATTTTCCATGGGATTAGCCGCAAATCGCAAGGGGAAATTTCTACAGCATTTTGCCTTGCTTCAGTCACTCAAATGTCTGCAACTTTCGTTAGCAGAAATCGTGGCTGCCCAAGCCAAGCAGATTGAGGAATAAGTATGGTTTGTGCCGGTGGCAAATGTGGCAAGAGAGCAGAATGTGACCGGCCCATGACTATTATTAGTCATGCAGCGGGCTCGGACTGAGACGTCTAAGCTAATGAAGCTTTTTCACACCTGCCTGCTAAATTATGCGCCATGACCAGGAGTGCCATGGAGTGAGAGCACCATGCAAGCCATTTACTTGTTACAGATTGCTTATAATTAAATTATAATCAACATCAAGCCAGGCGCATCACGCAGATGCAGACGAAAATGGAGACGTAGAGACCAAGACCAAGACATGCAGCCAGTGAGACCGGTCTGAGGCCGCTGCTGCTGCTTACATGCATCTAACAAGCCTTCAACTATCTAATCAACGTACAAGTCAAAATACCAATACCTCAAGTAATCAAAATCACTTTAGAATTTCAAATCAGTTGGGCTGATGCTGCCTGCCTGCCTGCAGCGTCTCACACAAGCACCGTGTCCAGCTGCTATATGGGACAGTTGCAACTCGAGTCCAGAGTGGGGAGATTGATGAAAAAAAAAAAAGCAACAACAACTAAGATTATTCGAATTTAATGGGCGCAACGCGCGTGGAGACTTCAGAAGTGAGGCAACGCCAACTACAACAAAAACAACAACTGAGACGTTTCACAGACATGTTAGGAAAAGCTAAAAGTGGACCTGCTGCCTATTGCCTGTTGCCTGGTCCTGCCTGTGTCTGGTCTGGCCTGGTCTTTTCCAGTTATACTGTGCTCGCACTGTGACCTGTCATCATGATTGATACGTTTGATGGATTCATTCGAGCTGACTGCTGTGTGGCGTTCAGTTTTAAAGTTTGCTGATTGATCCCAGCGTGTTGATTACAATCGACGCCGACGTACACGCAGATGCAGGCACAGGTAGTTGGCGCTGTATGGGGAGTCTTGCAACGCATGCTGCTGGGAATTCAATCAAAAGTGTCAGCGCTGGCACAACATCTCTTACTGCTAAAGGTGCCGAAACCACTAACTAAATACAGTGGTAACTGAATATTAGAATAGAATATTAGAATATTAGAAATGATAAGAAAGGCAAAAAAAAAAAAGGGAAACAAAGAGTTAATCCCTTATATCGACTCGGCTGTTGATCCTGAGCCAGAATATATATACTTTATGGGGTCGGAGGTGTCTCCTACTGCCTGTTACATACATTTTCGGTTTGAACAAAGTTATAATACCCTTCTACTCTATGAGTAGCGGGTATAAAAAAAAAAAACATTTTTGCACACATTTAATTGTTAATGCGGGCGGGACTCGAACCCGTAAATGCATAATAGTACTGTTCGTTTTGCAGTCCACAACTTAACCCATTTCACCACCGTACACGCACACACGATTCGGCACAATGCTGCAAGCAGCGCTGCCGGCAGCGCTGCTTACAGCTATGGAAAACGTTAAGCTGAATAACTTCTGTGTTTATTATCCGATTGTTACCAAATTTTCAGAGATCATCTGGCTAGCTATAGTTATCATGTAAACCGAAAATGAACAATATGACATCAAAATTGAACTTGTTATCAATGTTTTTTCGTTTTGCGGGGGCGGAAGGGGGCGTGGCCAAAATCCAAAATAAACTTGATCAGCGTACAATAATAACACATATTGTCACCAAATTTGGTTATCCTAGCTCTTCTAATAGCTGAGATCTAGGTTTTCACACGGACAGACAGACGGACAGACGGACATGGCTATATCGACTCGGCTGTTGATCCTGAGCCAGAATATATATACTTTATGGGGTCGGAGGTGTCTCCTTCTGCCTGTTACATACATTTTCGGTTTGAACAAAGTTATAATACCCTTCTACTCTATGAGTAGCGCGTATAAAAATATAAGAAAAAGCTGCGCTCTAACAATCGCACACAGCTGTTTTAAGAGACTGAAATGAATGCACGACCACCAATTAATGCATATTCAAAAATTAAAGTATTAGTTCTTAAAAAAAACAAGTAAGAAAGCTACAGTCGAGTGTGCTCGACTGTAATATACCCGCTACCCAGCTGCTTGTAATATTTTAATAATTTATTTGCGGAACAAAAAAACGGCTACAATCATATTTTGACCGTAAAAGGCTATGAACTTATAATATTTATGCAAAGTCAAAAATATAAAATAAAAAAAACATTTTTGCACACATTTAATTTTTAATGCGGGCGGGACTCGAACCCGTAAATGCATAATAGTACTGTTCGTTTTGCAGTCCACAACTTAACCCATTTCACCACCGTACACGCACACACGATTCGGCACAATGCTGCAAGCAGCGCTGCCGGCAGCGCTGCTTACAGCTATGGAAAACGTTAAGCTGAATAACTTCTGTGTTTATTATCCGATTGTTACCAAATTTTCAGAGATCATCTGGCTAGCTATAGTTATCATGTAAACCGAAAATAAACAATATGACATCAAAATTGAACTTGTTATCAATGTTTTTTCGATTTGCGGGGGCGGAAGGGGGCGTGGCCAAAATCCAAAATAAACTTGATCAGCGTACAATAATAACACATATTGTCACCAAATTTGGTTATCCTAGCTCTTCTAATAGCTGAGATCTAGGTTTTCACACGGACAGACAGACGGACATCGCTATATCGACTCGGCTGTTGATCCTGAGCCAGAATATATATACTTTATGGGGTCGGAGGTGTCTCCTTCTGCCTGTTACATACATTTTCGGTTTGAACAAAGTTATAATACCCTTCTACTCTATGAGTAGCGCGTATAAAAATATAAGAAAAAGCTGCGCTCTAACAATCGCACACAGCTGTTTTAAGAGACTGAAATGAATGCACGACCACCAATTAATGCATATTCAAAAATTAAAGTATTAGTTCTTAAAAAAAACAAGTAAGAAAGCTACAGTCGAGTGTGCTCGACTGTAATATACCCGCTACCCAGCTGCTTGTAATATTTTAATAATTTATTTGCGGAACAAAAAAACGGCTACAATCATATTTTGACCGTAAAAGGCTATGAACTTATAATATTTATGCAAAGTCAAAATATAAAATAAAAAAAAACATTTTTGCACACATTTAATTTTTAATGCGGGCGGGACTCGAACCCGTAAATGCATAATAGTACTGTTCGTTTTGCAGTCCACAACTTAACCCATTTCACCACCGTACACGCACACACGATTCGGCACAATGCTGCAAGCAGCGCTGCCAGCAGCGCTGCTTACAGCTATGGAAAACGTTAAGCTGAATAACTTCTGTGTTTATTATCCGATTGTTACCAAATTTTCAGAGATCATCTGGCTAGCTATAGTTATCATGTAAACCGAAAATAAACAATATGACATCAAAATTGAACTTGTTATCAATGTTTTTTCGATTTGCGGGGGCGGAAGGGGGCGTGGCCAAAATCCAAAATAAACTTGATCAGCGTACAATAATAACACATATTGTCACCAAATTTGGTTATCCTAGCTCTTCTAATAGCTGAGATCTAGGTTTTCACACGGACAGACAGACGGACATCGCTATATCGACTCGGCTGTTGATCCTGAGCCAGAATATATATACTTTATGGGGTCGGAGGTGTCTCCTACTGCCTGTTACATACATTTTCGGTTTGAACAAAGTTATAATACCCTTCTACTCTATGAGTAGCGGGTATAAAAAAAAAAACATTTTTGCACACATTTAATTTTTAATGCGGGCGGGACTCGAACCCGTAAATGCATAATAGTACTGTTCGTTTTGCAGTCCACAACTTAACCCATTTCACCACCGTACACGCACACACGATTCGGCACAATGCTGCAAGCAGCGCTGCCGGCAGCGCTGCTTACAGCTATGGAAAACGTTAAGCTGAATAACTTCTGTGTTTATTATCCGATTGTTACCAAATTTTCAGAGATCATCTGGCTAGCTATAGTTATCATGTAAACCGAAAATGAACAATATGACATCAAAATTGAACTTGTTATCAATGTTTTTTCGTTTTGCGGGGGCGGAAGGGGGCGTGGCCAAAATCCAAAATAAACTTGATCAGCGTACAATAATAACACATATTGTCACCAAATTTGGTTATCCTAGCTCTTCTAATAGCTGAGATCTAGGTTTTCACACGGACAGACAGACGGACAGACGGACATGGCTATATCGACTCGGCTGTTGATCCTGAGCCAGAATATATATACTTTATGGGGTCGGAGGTGTCTCCTTCTGCCTGTTACATACATTTTCGGTTTGAACAAAGTTATAATACCCTTCTACTCTATGAGTAGCGCGTATAAAAATATAAGAAAAAGCTGCGCTCTAACAATCGCACACAGCTGTTTTAAGAGACTGAAATGAATGCACGACCACCAATTAATGCATATTCAAAAATTAAAGTATTAGTTCTTAAAAAAAACAAGTAAGAAAGCTACAGTCGAGTGTGCTCGACTGTAATATACCCGCTACCCAGCTGCTTGTAATATTTTAATAATTTATTTGCGGAACAAAAAAACGGCTACAATCATATTTTGACCGTAAAAGGCTATGAACTTATAATATTTATGCAAAGTCAAAATATAAAATAAAAAAAAAACATTTTTGCACACATTTAATTTTTAATGCGGGCGGGACTCGAACCCGTAAATGCATAATAGTACTGTTCGTTTTGCAGTCCACAACTTAACCCATTTCACCACCGTACACGCACACACGATTCGGCACAATGCTGCAAGCAGCGCTGCCGGCAGCGCTGCTTACAGCTATGGAAAACGTTAAGCTGAATAACTTCTGTGTTTATTATCCGATTGTTACCAAATTTTCAGAGATCATCTGGCTAGCTATAGTTATCATGTAAACCGAAAATAAACAATATGACATCAAAATTGAACTTGTTATCAATGTTTTTTCGATTTGCGGGGGCGGAAGGGGGCGTGGCCAAAATCCAAAATAAACTTGATCAGCGTACAATAATAACACATATTGTCACCAAATTTGGTTATCCTAGCTCTTCTAATAGCTGAGATCTAGGTTTTCACACGGACAGACAGACGGACATCGCTATATCGACTCGGCTGTTGATCCTGAGCCAGAATATATATACTTTATGGGGTCGGAGGTGTCTCCTACTGCCTGTTACATACATTTTCGGTTTGAACAAAGTTATAATACCCTTCTACTCTATGAGTAGCGGGTATAAAAAAAAAAAACATTTTTGCACACATTTAATTTTTAATGCGGGCGGGACTCGAACCCGTAAATGCATAATAGTACTGTTCGTTTTGCAGTCCACAACTTAACCCATTTCACCACCGTACACGCACACACGATTCGGCACAATGCTGCAAGCAGCGCTGCCGGCAGCGCTGCTTACAGCTATGGAAAACGTTAAGCTGAATAACTTCTGTGTTTATTATCCGATTGTTACCAAATTTTCAGAGATCATCTGGCTAGCTATAGTTATCATGTAAACCGAAAATAAACAATATGACATCAAAAATTGAACTTGTTATCAATGTTTTTTCGATTTGCGGGGGCGGAAGGGGGCGTGGCCAAAATCCAAAATAAACTTGATCAGCGTACAATAATAACACATATTGTCACCAAATTTGGTTATCCTAGCTCTTCTAATAGCTGAGATCTAGGTTTTCACACGGACAGACAGACGGACATCGCTATATCGACTCGGCTGTTGATCCTGAGCCAGAATATATATACTTTATGGGGTCGGAGGTGTCTCCTTCTGCCTGTTACATACATTTTCGGTTTGAACAAAGTTATAATACCCTTCTACTCTATGAGTAGCGCGTATAAAAATATAAGAAAAAGCTGCGCTCTAACAATCGCACACAGCTGTTTTAAGAGACTGAAATGAAATGCACGACCACCAATTAATGCATATTCAAAAATTAAAGTATAAGTTCTTAAAAAAAACAAGTAAGAAAGCTACAGTCGAGTGTGCTCGACTGTAATATACCCGCTACCCAGCTGCATGTAATATTTTAATAATTTATTTGCGGAACAAAAAAACGGCTACAATCATATTTTGACCGTAAAAGGCTATGAACTTATAATATTTATGCAAAGTCAAAATATAAAATAAAAAAAAAACATTTTTGCACACATTTAATTTTTGATACGGGCGGGACTCGAACCCGTAAATGCATAATAGTACTGTTCGTTTTGCAGTCCACAACTTAACCCATTTCACCACCGTACACGCACACACGATTCGGCACAATGCTGCAAGCAGCGCTGCCGGCAACGCTGCTCACAGCTATGGAAAACGTTAAGCTGAATAACTTCTGTGTTTATTATCCGATTGTTACCAAAGATCATCTGACTAGCTATAGCTATCATGTAAACAGAAAATGAACAATATGGCATCAAAATTGCGCTTGTAATCAATGTTTTTTTTGATTTACGGGGGCGGAAGGGGGCGTGGCCAAAATGCAAAATAAACTTGATCAGCGTACAATAATAACACATATTGTCACCAAATTTGGTTATCCTAGCTCTTATAATAGCTGAGATTTAGGTTTTCACACGGACAGACAGACGGACAGACGGACATGGCTATATCGACTCGGCTGTTGATCCTGAGCCAGAATATATATACTTTATGGGGTCGGAGGTGTCTCCTTCTGCCTGTTACATACATTTTCGGTTTGAACAAAGTTATAATACCCTTCTACTCTATGAGTAGCGCGTATAAAAATATAAGAAAAAGCTGCGCTCTAACAATCGCACACAGCTGTTTTAAGAGACTGAAATGAAATGCACGACCACCAATTAATGCATATTCAAAAATTAAAGTATTAGTTCTTAAAAAAAACAAGTAAGAAAGCTACAGTCGAGTGTGCTCGACTGTAATATACCCTCTACCCAGCTGCTTGTAATATTTTAATAATTTATTTGCGGAACAAAAAAACGGCTACAATCATATTTTGACCGTAAAAGGCTATGAACTTATAATATTTATGCAAAGTCAAAATATAAAATAAAAAAAAACATTTTTGCACACATTTAATTTTTGATACGGGCGGGACTCGAACCCGTAAATGCATAATAGTACTGTTCGTTTTGCAGTCCACAACTTAACCCATTTCACCACCGTACACGCACACACGATTCGGCACAATGCTGCAAGCAGCGCTGCCGGCAGCGCTGCTTACAGCTATGGAAAACGTTAAGCTGAATAACTTCTGTGTTTATTATCCGATTGTTACCAAAGATCATCTGACTAGCTATAGCTATCATGTAAGCAGAAAATGAACAATATGGCATCAAAATTGCGCTTGTAATCAATGTTTTTTCGATTTACGGGGGCGGAAGGGGGCGTGGCCAAAATGCAAAATAAACTTGATCAGCGTGCAATAATAACATATATTGTCACCAAATTTGGTAGTCCTAGCTCTTATAATAGCTGAGATCTAGATTTTCACACGGACAGACAGACGGACAGACGGACATGGCCATATCGACTCGGCTGTTGATCCTGAGCCAGAATATATATACTTTATGGGGTCGGAGGTGTCTCCTTCTGCCTGTTACATACATTTTCGGTTTGAATAAAGTTATAATACCCTTCTACTCTATGAGTAGCGGGTATAAAAATTTTTGCACACATTTAATTTTTGATGCGGGAGGGACTCGAACCCGTAAATGCATAATAGTACTGTTCGTTTTGCAGTCCACAACTTAACCCATTTCACCACCGTACACGCACACACGATTCGGCACATTGCTGCCGGCAGCGCTGCTTACAGCTATGGAAAACGTTAAGCTGAATAACTTCTGTGTTTATTATCCGATTGTTACCAAGTTTTCAAAGATCATCTGGCTAGCTATAGTTATCATGTAAACCGAAAATGAACAATATGGCATCAAAATTGCACTTGTTATCAATGTTTTTTCGATTTGTGGGGGCGGAAGGGGGCGTGGCCAAAATCCAAAATGAACTTGATCAGCGTGCAATAATAACACATTTTGTCACTAAATTTGGTAGTTCTAGCTCTTATAATAGCTGAGATCTAGGTTTTCACACGGACAGACAGACAGACATGGCCATATCGACTCGGCTGTTGATCCTGAGCCAGAATATATATACTTTATGGGGTCGGAGGTGTCTCCTTCTGCCTGTTACATACATTTTCGGTTTGAACAAAGTTATAATACCCTTCTACTCTATGAGTAGCGGGTATAAAAATTTTTGCACACATTTAATTTTTGATGCTGGCGGGACTCGAACCCGTAAATGCATAATAGTACTGTTCGTTTTGCAGTCCACAACTTAACCCATTTCACCACCGTACACGCACACACGATTCGGCACAATGCTGCAAGCAGCGCTGCCGGCAGCGCTGCTTATAGCTATGGAAAACGTTAAGCTGAATAACTTCTGTTTTTATTATCCGATTGTTACCAAAGATCATCTGGCTAGCTATAGTTATCATGTAAACCAAAAATGAACAATATGGCATCAAAATTGCACTTGTTATCAATGTTTTTTCGATTTGCGGGGGCGGAAGGGGGCGTGGCCAAAATAAAAAATAAACTTGATCAGCGTACAATAATAACACATATTGTCACCAAATTTGGTTATCCTAGCTCTTATAATAGCTGAGATCTAGGTTTTCACACGGACAGACAGACGGACAGACGGACATGGCTATATCGACTCGGCTGTTGATCCTGAGCCAGAATATATATACTTTATGGGGTCGGAGGTGTCTCCTTCTGCCTGTTACATACATTTTCGGTTTGAACAAAGTTATAATACCCTTCTACTCTATGAGTAGCGCGTATAAAAATATAAGAAAAAGCTGCGCTCTAACAATCGCACACAGCTGTTTTAAGAGACTGAAATGAAATGCACGACCACCAATTAATGCATATTCAAAAATTAAAGTATAAGTTCTTAAAAAAACAAGTAAGAAAGCTACAGTCGAGTGTGCTCGACTGTAATATACCCGCTACCCAGCTGCATGTAATATTTTAATAATTTATTTGCGGAACAAAAAAACGGCTACAATCATATTTTGACCGTAAAAGGCTATGAACTTATAATATTTATGCAAAGTCAAAATATAAAATAAAAAAAAAACATTTTTGCACACATTTAATTTTTGATACGGGCGGGACTCGAACCCGTAAATGCATAATAGTACTGTTCGTTTTGCAGTCCACAACTTAACCCATTTCACCACCGTACACGCACACACGATTCGGCACAATGCTGCAAGCAGCGCTGCCGGCAACGCTGCTCACAGCTATGGAAAACGTTAAGCTGAATAACTTCTGTGTTTATTATCCGATTGTTACCAAAGATCATCTGACTAGCTATAGCTATCATGTAAACAGAAAATGAACAATATGGCATCAAAATTGCGCTTGTAATCAATGTTTTTTTTGATTTACGGGGGCGGAAGGGGGCGTGGCCAAAATGCAAAATAAACTTGATCAGCGTACAATAATAACACATATTGTCACCAAATTTGGTTATCCTAGCTCTTATAATAGCTGAGATTTAGGTTTTCACACGGACAGACAGACGGACAGACGGACATGGCTATATCGACTCGGCTGTTGATCCTGAGCCAGAATATATATACTTTATGGGGTCGGAGGTGTCTCCTTCTGCCTGTTACATACATTTTCGGTTTGAACAAAGTTATAATACCCTTCTACTCTATGAGTAGCGCGTATAAAAATATAAGAAAAAGCTGCGCTCTAACAATCGCACACAGCTGTTTTAAGAGACTGAAATGAAATGCACGACCACCAATTAATGCATATTCAAAAATTAAAGTATTAGTTCTTAAAAAAAACAAGTAAGAAAGCTACAGTCGAGTGTGCTCGACTGTAATATACCCTCTACCCAGCTGCTTGTAATATTTTAATAATTTATTTGCGGAACAAAAAAACGGCTACAATCATATTTTGACCGTAAAAGGCTATGAACTTATAATATTTATGCAAAGTCAAAATATAAAATAAAAAAAAAACATTTTTGCACACATTTAATTTTTGATACGGGCGGGACTCGAACCCGTAAATGCATAATAGTACTGTTCGTTTTGCAGTCCACAACTTAACCCATTTCACCACCGTACACGCACACACGATTCGGCACAATGCTGCAAGCAGCGCTGCCGGCAGCGCTGCTTACAGCTATGGAAAACGTTAAGCTGAATAACTTCTGTGTTTATTATCCGATTGTTACCAAAGATCATCTGACTAGCTATAGCTATCATGTAAGCAGAAAATGAACAATATGGCATCAAAATTGCGCTTGTAATCAATGTTTTTTCGATTTACGGGGGCGGAAGGGGGCGTGGCCAAAATGCAAAATAAACTTGATCAGCGTGCAATAATAACATATATTGTCACCAAATTTGGTAGTCCTAGCTCTTATAATAGCTGAGATCTAGATTTTCACACGGACAGACAGACGGACAGACGGACATGGCCATATCGACTCGGCTGTTGATCCTGAGCCAGAATATATATACTTTATGGGGTCGGAGGTGTCTCCTTCTGCCTGTTACATACATTTTCGGTTTGAATAAAGTTATAATACCCTTCTACTCTATGAGTAGCGGGTATAAAAATTTTTGCACACATTTAATTTTTGATGCGGGAGGGACTCGAACCCGTAAATGCATAATAGTACTGTTCGTTTTGCAGTCCACAACTTAACCCATTTCACCACCGTACACGCACACACGATTCGGCACATTGCTGCCGGCAGCGCTGCTTACAGCTATGGAAAACGTTAAGCTGAATAACTTCTGTGTTTATTATCCGATTGTTACCAAGTTTTCAAAGATCATCTGGCTAGCTATAGTTATCATGTAAACCGAAAATGAACAATATGGCATCAAAATTGCACTTGTTATCAATGTTTTTTCGATTTGTGGGGGCGGAAGGGGGCGTGGCCAAAATCCAAAATGAACTTGATCAGCGTGCAATAATAACACATTTTGTCACTAAATTTGGTAGTTCTAGCTCTTATAATAGCTGAGATCTAGGTTTTCACACGGACAGACAGACAGACATGGCCATATCGACTCGGCTGTTGATCCTGAGCCAGAATATATATACTTTATGGGGTCGGAGGTGTCTCCTTCTGCCTGTTACATACATTTTCGGTTTGAACAAAGTTATAATACCCTTCTACTCTATGAGTAGCGGGTATAAAAATTTTTGCACACATTTAATTTTTGATGCTGGCGGGACTCGAACCCGTAAATGCATAATAGTACTGTTCGTTTTGCAGTCCACAACTTAACCCATTTCACCACCGTACACGCACACACGATTCGGCACAATGCTGCAAGCAGCGCTGCCGGCAGCGCTGCTTATAGCTATGGAAAACGTTAAGCTGAATAACTTCTGTTTTTATTATCCGATTGTTACCAAAGATCATCTGGCTAGCTATAGTTATCATGTAAACCAAAAATGAACAATATGGCATCAAAATTGCACTTGTTATCAATGTTTTTTCGATTTGCGGGGGCGGAAGGGGGCGTGGCCAAAATAAAAAATAAACTTGATCAGCGTACAATAATAACACATATTGTCACCAAATTTGGTTATCCTAGCTCTTATAATAGCTGAGATCTAGGTTTTCACACGGACAGACAGACGGACAGACGGACATGGCTATATCGACTCGGCTGTTGATCCTGAGCCAGAATATATATACTTTATGGGGTCGGAGGTGTCTCCTTCTGCCTGTTACATACATTTTCGGTTTGAACAAAGTTATAATACCCTTCTACTCTATGAGTAGCGCGTATAAAAATATAAGAAAAAGCTGCGCTCTAACAATCGCACACAGCTGTTTTAAGAGACTGAAATGAAATGCACGACCACCAATTAATGCATATTCAAAAATTAAAGTATTAGTTCTTAAAAAAAACAAGTAAGAAAGCTACAGTCGAGTGTGCTCGACTGTAATATACCCTCTACCCAGCTGCTTGTAATATTTTAATAATTTATTTGCGGAACAAAAAAACGGCTACAATCATATTTTGACCGTAAAAGGCTATGAACTTATAATATTTATGCAAAGTCAAAATATAAAATAAAAAAAAAACATTTTTGCACACATTTAATTTTTGATACGGGCGGGACTCGAACCCGTAAATGCATAATAGTACTGTTCGTTTTGCAGTCCACAACTTAACCCATTTCACCACCGTACACGCACACACGATTCGGCACAATGCTGCAAGCAGCGCTGCCAAGCAGCGCTGCTTACAGCTATGGAAAACGTTAAGCTGAATAACTTCTGTGTTTATTATCCGATTGTTACCAAAGATCATCTGACTAGCTATAGCTATCATGTAAACAGAAAATGAACAATATGGCATCAAAATTGCGCTTGTAATCAATGTTTTTTCGATTTACGGGGGCGGAAGGGGGCGTGGCCAAAATGCAAAATAAACTTGATCAGCGTGCAATAATAACATATATTGTCACCAAATTTGGTAGTCCTAGCTCTTATAATAGCTGAGATCTAGATTTTCACACGGACAGACAGACGGACAGACGGACATGGCCATATCGACTCGGCTGTTGATCCTGAGCCAGAATATATATACTTTATGGGGTCGGAGGTGTCTCCTTCTGCCTGTTACATACATTTTCGGTTTGAATAAAGTTATAATACCCTTCTACTCTATGAGTAGCGGGTATAAAAATTTTTGCACACATTTAATTTTTGATGCGGGCGGGACTCGAACCCGTAAATGCATAATAGTACTGTTCGTTTTGCAGTCCACAACTTAACCCATTTCACCACCGTACACGCACACACGATTCGGCACATTGCTGCCGGCAGCGCTGCTTACAGCTATGGAAAACGTTAAGCTGAATAACTTCTGTGTTTATTATCCGATTGTTACCAAGTTTTCAAAGATCATCTGGCTAGCTATAGTTATCATGTAAACCGAAAATGAACAATATGGCATCAAAATTGCACTTGTTATCAATGTTTTTTCGATTTGTGGGGCGGAAGGGGGCGTGGCCAAAATCCAAAATGAACTTGATCAGCGTGCAATAATAACACATTTTGTCACTAAATTTGGTAGTCCTAGCTCTTATAATAGCTGAGATCTAGGTTTTCACACGGACAGACAGACAGACATGGCCATATCGACTCGGCTGTTGATCCTGAGCCAGAATATATATACTTTATGGGGTCGGAGGTGTCTCCTTCTGCCTGTTACATACATTTTCGGTTTGAACAAAGTTATAATACCCTTCTACTCTATGAGTAGCGGGTATAAAAATTTTTGCACACATTTAATTTTTGATGCGGGCGGGACTCGAACCCGTAAATGCATAATAGTACTGTTCGTTTTGCAGTCCACAACTTAACCCATTTCACCACCGTACACGCACACACGATTCGGCACAATGCTGCAAGCAGCGCTGCCGGCAGCGCTGCTTACAGCTATGGAAAACGTTAAGCTGAATAACTTCTGTTTTTATTATCCGATTGTTACCAAAGATCATCTGGCTAGCTATAGTTATCATGTAAACCAAAAATGAACAATATGGCATCAAATTTGCACTTGTTATCAATGTTTTTTCGATTTGCGGGGGCGGAAGGGGGCGTGGCCAAAATCCAAAATAAACTTGATCAGCGTGCAATAATAACACATATTGTCACCAAATTTGGTTGTCCTAGCTCTTATAATAGCTGAGATCTAGATTTTCACACGGTCAGACAGACGGACAGACAGACATGGCTATTTCGAATCGGCTGTTGATCCTGAGCCAGAATATATATACTTTATGGGGTCGGAGGTGTCCCCTTCTGCCTGTTACATACATTTTCGGCTTGAACAGAGTTATAATACCCTTCTACTCTATGAGTAGCGGGTATAAAAAGAAAAAGCTTAAGCGGCATGAACAGGGAATCGAACCACGGGCCTGTCGGTTCAGGAGTTCATCGCTTTTCTACTAAGCTACTGACGCTGTTATCCAACGCGAGAATCCGCCGATTCTCCCGATAAACGTATGTAAGTTAGCTGCTGAGAATAAAATTCAAATAAAACTTCACTTCACTTCTGTCTCGACTTCGAAACTGTGCAGTTGCTCTTTCTTTGCGAACGGAACGAAAAATACAAAACTCATACATAACTTACTCCAACGTACTAAAAGGGACTCTAGAAAGCTCAATCAACCCCTTCAACCCTCTTCATCAGCTCCACCGCTCAGGCCACGAGTTGTAGCTCGCTCGACTGTAGCTTTCATTATTTGTTCTTTTTACATCCATAAACAAGTAAGAAAGCTACATTCGAGTGTGCTCGACTGTAATATACCCGCTACCCAGCTGCTCGTACATCAAAATTATTTGCGGAACAATAAAGAACGGCTACAATCATATTTTGAGCATAAAAGGCCATGGACTTACAATATTTATCCAAAGTCAAAATCTAAAAAAAAAAAAAAAAATTTTTTGCACACATTTAATTTTTGATGCAGGTGGGGCTCGAACCCATAAATGCATAATAGTTCTGTTAGTGCAAGCAGCGCTGCCGGCAAAAGGAGTAAAAAGTATTGAAAACTTATAACTTCTATTCAGGTACCAAAAAAATCCAAGATTTATCACTTAAACAGTAAAATTAATAATTCTACCTGTTGAAGACTATAAATCGAATACGTGCATGTAAAAAACGATATGTTCCCTTTTAATAATTCTTTATATACTTGAATAGAAAGTGTTCTAGAGCACTCTAACTTTTAATAAATTTTGTTAAAAAAACGACCGATAGGTTCTATGGCATCTATACGATGTATCGGTCCGTACCGGCTCGTTCCGACTTATTTACAGCGGGCAGCAATAAGAAACATGTATACAAAGTTTCATGAAGGTAGCTCAAAAAGGGAGGCAAAAACTTTTATTTGCAAAATATAAGAAAAGTTCGATCTCCCCCACGATGACACGCATTCATGCGGAATTGAACCTTGGACCCATTACCTAAGAGGTCCACCACTTCTCCATTCGGTCATTAAGCCATTAGGCAAGTTTTGACAAAGTTACATTATGAGACCGTTCGGAAATTCTTGCACGACAAAAACAAAATCTGAATGCATGATGCGTGTTTTTGTTGATATTTATTCTCATAACTTACAGATAGAATTAAATAAAAAATATAAATAAAAAAATATAAGAAAAAGCTGCGCTCTAACAATCGCACACAGCTGATTTAAGAGACTATCACTTCTCCACTTGTTAACGAAGTTCATTGTGAGCCATTAGAAAAATTTTAAATGAAATGCACGACCACCAATTAATGCATATTCAAAAATTAAAGTATTAGTTCTTAAAAAAACAAGTAAGAAAGCTACAGTCGAGTGTGCTCGACATACCCGCTACCCAGCTGCTTGTAATATTTTAATAATTTATTTGCGGAACAAAAAAACGGCTACAATCATATTTTGACCGTAAAAGGCTATGAACTTATAATATTTATGCAAAGTCAAAATATAAAAAAAAAAAAAAACATTTTTGCACACATTTAATTTTTGATGCGGGCGGGACTCGAACCCGTAAATGCATAATAGTACTGTTCGTTTTGCAGTCCACAACTTAACCTATTTCACCACCGTACACGCACACACGATTCGGCAGAATGCTGCAAGCAGCGCTGCCGGCAGCGCTGCTTTCAGCTATGGAAAACGTTAAGATGAATAACTTCTGTGTTTATTATCCGATTGTTTCCAAATTTTCAGAGATCATCTGGCTAGCTATAGTTATCATGTAAACCGAAAATAAACAATATGGCATGAAAATTGCGCATGTAATCAATGTTTTTTCGATTTACAGGGGCGGAAGGGGGAGTGGCCAAAATCTAAAATAAACTTGATCAGCGTGCAATAATAACACATTTTGTCCCAAAAGTTGGTAGTTGTAGCTCTTATAATAGGTGAGATCTAGATTTTCACACGGACAACGGTCACTTTAAGCGACAAGAATCCGCCGTAATGCCGACGCTTCAAGAATCCGCCGTTATGTAGACGCTGCACGAATCCGCCGTTACGCCGACGCTGCAAGAATCTGCCGTTATGCCGATTTTTGATGCAGGTGGGGCTCGAACCCATAAATGCATAATAGTTCTGTTCGTTATGCAGTCCCCAACTTAACCCATTTCACCACCGTACACGCACACCCTATTCGGTACAATGCTGCAAGCAGCGCCGCCGGCAAAAGGAGTAAAATGTATTGAAAACGTATAACTTCTTTTCAGGTACCAAAAAAATCCAAGATTTATCACTTAAACAGTAAAATTAATAATTCTACCTGTTGAAGACTATAAATCGAATACGTGCATGTAAGAAACGATATGTGCCCTTTTAATAATTCTTTATATACTTGAATGGAAAGTGTTCTAGAGCACTCTTACTTTTAATAAATTTTGTTAAAAAAACGACCGATAGGTTCTATGGCATCTATACGATGTATCGGTCCGTACCGGCTCGTTCCGACTTATTTACAGCGGGCAGCAATTAGAAACATGTATACAAAGTTTCATGAAGGTAGCTCAAAAAGGGAGGCAAAAACTTTTATTTGCAAAAAATAAGAAAAGTTCGATCTCCCCCACCATGACACGCATGCATGCGGAATCGAACCTTGGACCCATTACCTAAAAGGTCCACCACTTCTCCATTCGGTCATTAAGCCATTTCGCAAATTTTGACAAAGCTACATTATAAGATCGTTCGGAAATTCTTGCAGGACAAAAACAAAGTCTGAATGCATGATGCGTGTTTTTGTTGATATTTATTCTCATAACTTAAACATACAATTAAATAAAAAATAAAAATAAAAAATATAAGAAAAAGCTGCGCTCTAACAATCGCACACAGCTGATTTAAGAGACTGTCACTTCTCCACTTGTTAACAAAGTTCATTGTGAGCCATTAGAAAAATTTTAAATGAAATGCACGACCACCAATTAATGCATATTCAAAAATTAAAGTATTAGTTCTTAAAAAAAAAAAGTAAGAAAGCTACAGTCGAGTGTGCTCGACTGTAATATACCCGCTACCCAGCTGCTTGTACATAATTTATTTGCGGAACAAAAAAACGGCTACAATCATATTTTGACCGTAAAAGGCTATGAACTTATAATATTTATGCAAAGTCAAAATATAAAATAAAAAAAAAACATTTTTGCACACATTTAATTTTTGATGCGGGCGGGACTCGAACCCGTAAATGCATAATAGTACTGTTCGTTTTGCAGTCCACAACTTAACCCATTTCACCACCGTACACGCACACACGATTCGGCACAATGCTGCAAGCAGCGCTGCCGGCAGCGCTGCTTACAGCTATGGAAAACGTTAAGATGAATAACTTCTGTGTTTATTATCCGATTGTTACCAAATTTTCAGAGATCATCTGGCTAGCTATAGTTATCATGTAAACCGAAAATAAACAATATGGCATGAAAATTACGCATGTAATCAATGTTTTTTCGATTTACAGGGGCGGAAGGGGGAGTGGCCAAAATCCAAAATAAACTTGATCAGCGTGCAATAATAACATTTTTTGTCACAAAAGTTGGTAGTTCTAGCTCTTATAGTAGGTGAGATCTAGATTTTCACACGGACAACGGTCACTTTAAGTGACAAGAATCCGCCGTAATGCCGACGCTTCAAGAATCCGCCGTTATGTAGACGCTGCACGAATCCGCCGTTACGTCGACGCTGCAAGAATCCGCCGTTATGCCGATTTTTGATGCAGGTGGGGCTCGAACCCATAAATGCATAATAGTTCTGTTCGTTATGCAGTCCACAACTTAACCCATTTCACCACCGTACACGCACACACTATTCGGCACAATGCGGCAAGCAGCGCTGCCGGCAAAAGGAGTAAAAAGTATTGAAAACGTATAACTTCTTTTCAGGTACCAAAAAAATCCAAGATTTATCACTTAAACAGTAAAATTAATAATTCTACCTGTTGAAGACTATAAATCGAATACGTGCATGTAAGAAACGATATGTGCCCTTTTAATAATTCTTTATATACTTGAATGGAAAGTGTTCTAGAGCACTCTAACTTTTAATAAATTTTAATTTTAAGTTAAAAAAACGACCGATAGGTTCTATGGCATCTATACGATGTATCGGTTCGTACTGGCTCGTTCCGACTTATTTACAGCGGGCAGCAAGAAACAAAAAGGCAAAAACTTTTATTTGCAAAAAATAAGAAAAGTTCGATCTCCCCCACCATGACACGCATGCATGCGGAATCGAACCTGGGACCCATTACCTAAGAGGTCCACCACTTTTCCATTCGGTCATTAAGCCATTACCCAAATTTTGACAAAGTTACATTATGAGACCGTTCGGAAATTCTTGCACGACAAAAACAAAGTCTGAATGCATGATGCGTGTTTTTGTTGATATTTATTCTCATAACTTCAACATACAATTAAATAAAAAATAAAAATAAAAAAATATAAGAAAAAGCTGCGCTCTAACAATCGCACACAGCTGATTTAAGAGACTGTCACTTCTCCACTTGTTAACAAAGTTCATTGTGAGCCATTAGAAAAATTTTAAATGAAATGCACGACCACCAATTAATGCATATTCAAAAATTAAAGTATTAGTTCTTAAAAAAAAAGAACAAGTAAAAAAGCTACAGTCGAGTGTGCTCGACTGTAATATACCCGCTACCCAGCTGCTTGTACATAATTTATTTGTGGAACAAAAAAACGGCAACAATCATATTTTGACCGTAAAAGGCTATAAACTTATAATATTTATGCAAAGTCAAAATATAAAACAAAAAAAAAAAAACATTTTTGCACACATTTAATTTTTGATGCGGGCGGGACTCGAACCCGTAAATGCATAATAGTACTGTTCGTTTTGCAGTCCACAACTTAACCCATTTCACCACCGTACACGCACACACTATTCGGCACAATGCTGCAAGCAGCGCTGCCGGCAGTGCTGCTTACAGCTGTGGAAAACGTTAAGATGAATAACTTCTGTGTTTATTATCCGATTGTTTCCAAATTTTCAGAGATCATCTGGTTAGCTATAGTTATCATGTAAACCAAAAATAAACAATATGGCATCAAAATTGCGCTTGTAATCAATGTTTTTTCGATTTGCGGGGGCGTGGCCAAAATCCAAAATAAACTTGATCAGCGTGCAATAATAACACATATTGTCACCAAATTTGGTAGTCCTAGCTCTTATAATAGCTGAGATCTAGATTTTCACACGGACAGACAGACGGACATGGCTATATAGACTCGGCTGTTGATCCTGAGCCAGAATATATATACTTTATGGGGTCGGAGGTGTCTCCTTCTGCCTGTTACATACATTTTCGGTTTGAACAAAGTTATAATACCCTTCTCCTCTATGAGTAGCGGGTATAAACATTTTTGCGCTGCCGGGAGCGCTGCTTACAGCTATGGAAAACGTTAAGATGAATAACTTCTGTGTTTATTATCCGATTGTTACCAAATTTTCAGAGATCATCTGGCTAGCTATAGTTATCATGTAAACCAAAAATGAACAATATGGCATCAAAATTGCGCTTGTAATCAATCATTGTAATAACACATATTGTCACCAAATTTGGTAGTCCTAGCTCTTATAATAGCTGAAATCTAGATTTTCACACGGACAGACAGACGGACAGACGGACATGGCTATATCGACTTGGCTGTTGATCCTGAGCCAGAATATATACACTTTATGGGGTCGGAGGTGTCTCCTTCTGCCTGTTACATACATTTTCGGTTTGAACAAAGTTATAATACCCTTTTACTCTATGAGTAGCGGGTATAAAAAGTTTTAAGTTAAATACACGACCACCAATTAATGCATATTCGAAATTTGAAGTAAAAGTTCTTACAAAAAAAAAAAAGAAAAAGCTTAAGCGGCATGAACTGGGAATCGAACCACGGGCCTGTCGGCTCAGGAGATCATCGCTTTTCTACTAAGCTACTGACGCTGTTATCCAACAACTGCAAAAATTTGCATTGTAACAGCTATGGAAAACGTTAAGCTGAATAACTTCTGTGTTTATTTCCGATTGTTACCAAATTTTCAGAGATCATCTGGCTAGCTATAGTTATCATATAAACCGAAAATGAACAATACGGCATCAAAATTGCGCTTGAAATCAATTTTTCTCGTTTTACAGGGCCGGAAGGGGGCGTCGCCAAAATCCAAAATAAACTTGATCAGCGTGCAATAATAACACATACTGTCACCAAATTTGGTAGTTCTAGCTCTTATAATAGCTGAGATCTAGATTTTCACACGGACAACGGTCACTTTAAGCGACAAGAATCCGCCGTAATGCCGACGCTTCAAGAATCCGCCGTTATGTAGACGCTGCACGAATCCGCCGTTATGTCGACGCTGCAAGAATCCGCCGTTATGCCGACGCTGCGGACGGAGCATTTCGCGAGAATTCGCCGATTCTCCCGAAAAACATATGTAAGTTAGCTGGTAAGAATAAAACTCAAATAAAACTACACTTCACTTCTGTCCGACTTCGAAACTGTGCAGTTGCTCTTTCTTTGCGAACGGAACGAAAAATACAAAACTCATACATAACTTACTCACGTACTAAAAAAGACTCTAGAAAGCTCAATCAACCCCTTCAACCCTCTTCATCAGCTTCACCGCTCAGGCCACGAGTTGTAGCTCGCTCGACTGTAGCTTTCATTATTTGTTCTTTTTACATCCATAAACAAGTAAGAAAGCTACATTCGAGTGTGCTCGACTGTAATATACCCGCTACCCAGCTGCTCGTACATCAAAATTATTTGCGGAACAATAAAGAACGGCTACAATCATATTTTGACCATAAAACGCCATGGACTTACAATATTTATCCAAAGTCAAAATCTAAAATAAAAAATATAATTCTTTGCACACATTTAATTCTTGATGCAGGTGGGGCTTGAACCCATAAATGCATAATAGTTCTGTTCGTTATGCAGTCCACAACTTAACCCATTTCTCCACCGTACACGCACACACTATTCGGCACAATGCTGCAAGCAGCGCTGCCGGCAGTGCTGCTTACAGCTGTGGAAAACGTTAAGATGAATAACTTCTGTGTTTATTATCCGATTGTTACCAAATTTTCAGAGATCATCTGGCTAGCTATAGTTATCATGTAAACCGAAAATGAACAATATGGCATCAAAATTGCACTTGTTATCAATGTTTTTTCGATTTGCGGGGGCGTGGCCAAAATCCAAAATAAACTTGATCAGCGTGCAATAATAACACATATTGTCACCAAATTTGGTTGTCCTAGCTCTTATAATAGCTGAGATCTAGATTTTCACACGGACAGACAGACGGACTGACGGACATGGCTATATCGACTCGGCTGTTGATCCTGAGCCAGAATATATATACTTTATGGGGTCGGAGGTGTCTCCTTCTGCCTGTTACATACATTTTCGGTTTGAACAAAGTTATAATACCCTTCTACTCTATGAGTAGCGGGTATAAAAAAAAAACATTTTTGCACACATTTAATTTTTGATGCGGGCGGGACTCGAACCCATAAATGCATAATAGTACTGTTCGTTTTGCAGTCCACAACTTAACCCATTTCACCACCGTACACGCACACACGATTCGACACAATGCTGCAAGCAGCGCTGCCGGCAAAATAAACTTGATCAGCGTGCAATAATAACACATTTTGTCACCAAATTTGGTAGTCCTAGCTCTTATAATAGCTGAGATCTAGATTTTCACACGGACAGATAGACGGACAGACGGACATGGCTGTATCGACTCGGCTGATGATCCTGAGCCAGAATATATAAACTTTACGGGATCGGAGGTGTGTCCTTATGCCTGTTACATACGTTTTCGGTTTAAACTAAAGTAATAATACCCTTCTACTCTATGAGTAGCGGGTATAAAAATATAAAAAAAAGCTGCGCTCTAACAATCGCACACAGCTGATTTAAGAGACTGTCACTTCTCCACTTTTTAACTAAGTTCATTGTGAGCAATTAAAAAAGTTTTAAGTTAAATATAATAATAAAATAATAAATAAATACACGACCACCAATTAATGCATATTCAAAATTTTAAGTAAAAGTTCTTACAAAAAAAAAAAGAAAAAGCTTAAGCGGCATGAACTGGGAATCGAACCACGGGCCTGTCGGTTCAGGAGTTCATTGCTTTTCCACTAAGCTACTGACGCTGTTATCCAACAACTCCAAAAATTTGCATTGTAAGGCATTCTTATTATTTCCTGTACAAATGAAGAATTTGCGGGGCAGGCAGCGCTGCTTACAGCTATCAAAAACGTTAAGCTGAATAACTTCTGTGTTTATTATCCGATTGTTACCAAATTTTCAGCGATCATCTGGATAGCTATAGCTATCATATAAACCGAAAATGAACAATATGACATCAAATCTAATCATCTAACTTTTAATAAATTTTGTTAAAAAAACGACCGATAGGTTCTATGGCACCTATACGATGTATCGGTCCGTACCGGCTCGTTCCGACTTATTTACAGCGGGCAGCAATAATAAACATGTATACAAAGTTTTATGAAGGTAGCTCAAAAAGGGAGGCAAAAACTTTTATTTGCAAAAAATAAGAAAAGTTCGATTTCCCCTACCATGACACGCATGCATGCGGAATCGAACCTTGGACCCATTACCTAAGAGGTCCACCACTTCTCCATTCGGTCATTAAGCCATTACGCAAATTTTGACAAAGTTACATTATGAGACCGTTCGGAAATTCTTGCACGACAAAAACAAAGTCTGAATGCATGATGCGTGTTTTTGTTGATATTTATTCTCATAACTTAAACATACAATTAAATAAAAAATAAAAATAAAAAATATAAGAAAAAGCTGCGCTCTAACAATCGCACACAGCTGATTTAAGAGACTGTCACTTCTCCACTTGTTAACAAAGTTCATTGTGAGCCATTAGAAAAATTTTAAATGAAATGCACGACCACCAATTAATGCATATTCAAAAATTAAAGTATTAGTTCTTAAAAAAAAACAAGTAAGAAAGCTACAGTCGAGTGTGCTCGACTGTAATATACCCGCTACCCAGCTGCTTGTAATAATAATTTATAATAATAATAATTTATTTGCGGAACAAAAAAACGGCTACAATCATATTTTGAGCGTAAAAGGCTATGAACTTATAATATTTATGCAAAGTCAAAATATAAAAAAAAAAAAAAACATTTTTGCACACATTTAATTTTTGATGCGGGCGGGACTCGAACCCGTAAATGCATAATAGTACTGTTCGTTTTGCAGTCCACAACTTAACCCATTTCACCACCGTACACGCACACACGATTCGGCAGAATGCTGCAAGCAGCGCTGCCGGCAGCGCTGCTTACAGCTATGGAAAACGTTAAGATGAATAACTTCTGTGTTTATTATCCGATTGTTACCAAATTTTCAGAGATCATCTGGCTAGCTATAGTTATCATGTAAACCAAAAATGAACAATATGGCATCAAAATTGCGCTTGTAATCAATCATTGTAATAACACATATTGTCACCAAATTTGGTAGTCCTAGCTCTTATAATAGCTGAGATCTAGATTTTCACACGGACAACGGTCACTTTAAGCGACAAGAATCCGCCGTAATGCCGACGCTTCAAGAATCCGGCGTTATGTAGACGCTGCACGAATC